>CM035417.1:104914646-105324646 GCA_020310875.1 Ceratopteris richardii | reverse complement strand
GGTTCATTGTCTATTGTTCTTCTCCTGTTCTATGTCATTAATCTTGTTGTGAGATATCTCGTGTATAATTTGATCATCCTGAACTAACAACGAAAATGCAAATTCTAATGATAAAAGTAAAAGGGATCCCCCGAGGAAAAAAAAGGGGGCTACACGACATTTTACCCACCAATGGACTACAACTGACATACCAGCAACATAGTTGGAAGATTATACGCACCCCTGGTTGGCATGTTTGCACATTCAAATTATGAAGGTTGAATTTCACCCTAGTATTTCTTCACAATTTATCAACAACATACGCATCTTCACAAGATTATATAAATTATTGGCCTCAACATTTATTTAATCCAATTGACAGCAGATATTTGTTCCATATCACTGAGTACTTCCAACCTATTGACATAACTCTCTCTCTCTCTCTCTCTCTCTCTCTCTCTCTCTCTCTCTCTCTCTCTCTCTCTCTCTCTCTCTCTCTCTCTCTCTCTCTCTCTCTCTCTCTCTCTCTCTCTCTCTCTCTCTCTCTCTCTCTCTCTCTCTCTCTCTCTCTCTCTCTCTCTCTCTCTCTCTCTCTCTCTCTCTCTCTCTCTCTCCAGCAACATGCCATAGGGTAAAGAAGATAATAAATCAAAAACAATACCTCGCGAGCTACCTCGTCCGCCCTGCGCTGATGTTCTGCGTGGGTTTGCTCGGCAATCCACTTCCGCCGTTGGTTGGGGTAAGAAAGTGGATGCCATGGCTTCTGATTTAGATAGGAATGACTCCACGCTGTGCCGGATTTGCTCTTGTACTCCACTTCTTCTTTCTTATCTCTATCCTTCCTCATGGCACTGCTCTCTTGACACCTCCTCTCTGCACGAGGTACGTAGTGCTACGGTCAGATCAGATACTGAGTATAACAGATTCTCTCTTCCCCCATGTTGTATGTTTTATGTAATTGGATTTTTCTTTTCTCTCTCTCGTCCCATACAGTTTACAATTTAAAATTCTTTTCCTGCTTTTATCCTCTCTCATATCATATCGTTTAGAGTTTGATTTTTTTTTCTATACTTTTTTTCCATGAATCGTTTTCTTCAAACTCTTCGTAAAGAGAGATCTTCAGAAAACTTGATATCCGTGTCAAGGGAATATAGAATAGTTGTAAACGCATTCGACTTTTTGATACCTTGCCTCTAGTTAGAGTGTCACTTTTGAGATAGTGAAGGTGTGAGATTTCAATTATGAAATTTTGAAAAGAGAAAAAAAATCATTATTAAATGAGTGATAAAATATAGAAAAAAAAATCATATTAAATATGTAATCTTGAAATATCATGAAGACAATATTACTATTATTGTCTCTTTATTTATACCATCCTTGAGTGCATCGAAAGATGAGTCTATAGGCAACTCATTATAATGAGATAAACACCACACAAACCTAAGGAAAAAGAAAAGAAAGAGAGAAAGAGACACTTGAAAGGGCAGAAAGATGACACATCTCTCTCTCTCTCTCTCTCTCTCTCTCTCTCTCTCTCTCTCTCTCTCTCTCTCTCTCTCTCTCTCTCTCTCTCTCTCTCTCTCTCTCTCTCTCTCTCTCTCTCTCTCTCTCTCTCCATGTTATGAAGCTAGGCATTGGTGTTTTGGATGCAAAGTGAAAGGAAAAATGATGAATCCAAATAGAAATAAAGGGATTTAAATAATGAAATGAAACAAGGGAGTCAAATAATGGATGTGTGTTTGGTGTAAAAATTATGATTATATCAACTTGAGTTCCTCTAGGCCAACAAATTAGCATGTACTGATTTGATTTGTGACTAAAGTTTCCTTCGTTTAACCCCTTTCAAATAAAGTTTTTCCCCGACTTGCTAGTTTGAGCGCACTTTGATGCAAGAGAACCATTAATTATTAATTTGATTTATCAAGATTGAAAACCCAATTGGATGCCCAATGATCTCAAGATTCGATCCAAGCCAATCTCATTGCATCCTTGGTCCCTTGTAAATTGTGGAGGGGTTTTCTTATGGTCTTAAAAGTAGTCTGCTTGTGGTTGATCTTTGACCCCAAGGAAATGCATATGGTTTCCAAACACCTCGAAAATTGGCAAGTGCAAACTTCCTCATTAGAAAGAAGCACATTGGTGCTCAATGAATATCCTTGGCACAAGCTATTTAAGGCCTTGCGGAAGAGATACATCAAAGATATGATCCAACTAAATGGGATCCTGCACCATGTAGTTGAGTCCTTAAATCACAATAACAAAAAGAAGAGGGATCGATGATAAACCTTGTCTGATAGATCTATTGAGATTGAATGAAGAGGATAGATTACCATTAACATCGATCCCAATCACTGTGTTTCCCAAAATTTGGAGACCATTTTGATCAACTTGTTGCCAATGCCTAAGTCCTTGAAGGATTAAAGGATAAAATCCCATTCCCCTCTATCATAATTTTTGTTGAAATTCAATCATATTTTTTTGTTGACAAGGTTTTAGTTGGACTTTTTAGCATATTTCATTCCTTCTTAGATATAGATAATGGCTTCCAAGATCATTTGCTCCTTAATGAAGCCTTTTTGGTTTTTGTGGAGCCAATTTCAAAGGTGATTTGTGATGTTCTTTGTGAGGGTTTTCACAATAACCTTGTATCCGATCTAAGGCATGGTCATAGATCTCCAATTATTTGTGCAAATTTTGTTGTTTTTCTAATGCAATAACTTTATCACCCCAACATCGAGGCATCTTGGTAAAGCACGAGATCTTATTGCCACTCACCAAACCATGCCAAGATGTCCCACTAAGTAGTCTTTAAATAATTTGAGGAACTCGTTGATGAATCCACTGATGTCGGAGCTCTTCTCTGAAGGAAGGAACTTGATAGAATCAATGAGTTCGCTCAATAATGATTCTTAGAGCCATAGAGCCAAATTAGAGGAACTTTTTGCTCTTGATATGTGAGATGTGGGCCATGCACTCACGAAACTTTGTAGTCATATAGGAAGAGACCCAAAGCATCTCCTTAAAATGATTCTCATTATCCATCAAGCATTCAATCCCAATCTTGTTGATCATCTTGGTAATAAACCCTTTGATCTATCTTTTCTTCAACAAATATCACATTTCTTTTGACAATTTGTCTTCCTTCCCTATCCACAATCGCTAAGAAAAGTTGAAGCTCTTTGCTCTTGATTTCCTCTTTGATTTTCAGCTTCCTCTTGATTTTTATGAGCAGTTTCTAGAGCATAATCTTACCTTTTCTTGCTTCTAATTTGAGACAAGTAAGCCTTTTGAAGATTTTACCTCGTCTTTCTTTTGTTATTCTTTGGATATCTGTCTGAGCTTTTTGCAAGATGATGAGTGATCTTAACCGCTTTGGTCCAAAATCATGAAGGGAAGGATTGCGCCGGGAAATCCTCCACCATGTGAACCCAATTTCCTAGTGCACAAAAGGCAATAAGCCAAGGAGCCCTGTTGCCCCTAAAAGAGGCTTAGAAGTAGAACACAATAGTGATAAGTCCAACAAAATGATGTATGTACAAAAAGAAAGGTTGAGAGTCTTGAGGAAGTCAACGATGTTGTGAGACACATAGCACATGTCAAGCCATGCTTTGCAAAGCTTTATACTAGTATATAAGTTTGATCAAAAGAAAAATTGTGGAGGTCTTTTAGCTCAATCAAGTCTTGGTGTAGTTTTAGATGATCAAAACTAAGTTTTTCAAGGTTCTCAATTGCTAGACCTTTCTTCTCTCACAGATTAGTTTCCAAGGATCATTTGGGATGGAGGGGAACCCAAGATATTGCATATCTTATTTCTCTCTTCATCCAGGTTGGGGGCATATGCAAAGACCATATATAAGGATTAAAAGCCCTTGAAGTAAGCTATCACCCATCTATGATGATGGCCAAAAGAAAAGAAAACTTGAGATGATCCTAATTGACCATATTCAAACTTGGGATAGAGAGAAAATGTGCCTCTTCTAGATTAGAAGATACCTACACCATAAGCCGCTTGAATGGGACACTGAAAATAGAATAGAAGACATTTCAAGGATAAAGCATAATGTAATGTTCCACACCAAATTTAACCAAAAGTGTTGTAGCTCCTCGTAATGGATTAGGTGAGGACTTAAATTACAGGACCTTGGTACTTTTTTTTGTTATCACTTATGGAATGTTGAATTATTGGACTTTATTAATGTGCTTTGTATTTTGACTTAGTAGATGACGGTTTGTGAGGATGTGGATGGGCATGGACTTATTCAAATCCTCCTAAACATAAATAGAGAAATTATATTTCATATATTTGTTTCTAGAATGTCAAAAAAATAGTGGTGAAATAAGGATCGTTATAGAACACGAATTTTGTGAATAAAAGCTAAACCTCACCGTAAAAGTTAGCAACTTTTTACTCACAAATCTGCTTTCCAAAGCACCTTCCCTCATTGTAACTTCTATCTTTGGACATAATAAAAATGGATGAATACACACACTCTTTAGACTCATCCAACAGAGTGCATGAGGGTGAGATTATACCCAATATTGTGTATTGTCCCATCTACTATACATGTATGTTTTTGTGTGTTTTCAGAATTTGTATTGTCTTTGTGCATGCATGATGATAAGATCTTGCAATAGTGGTATTAGAGCTTGTGTGTGTCACTGTAGAGGCATTCTAGTGTTTCCCATTTTGGTATCCGATCTTGATCCTAATTCTGATCCCAATTCGATTCATGTTCCTATTTTCATTTTGGTTTCAATTCTGATTTCGGTTTTTGTTTTTGTTTCGATTTCTGGTTTTTGGTTTTTGCCTCAGTTCCTAAACCTGAACTTATAGTTTACACCTACGTTCGCACCTATGTTTACTCCTCAAGCATCGACTAAGGCATAGGACTTTGACATAACTTTGGCATTTTTGGCTTTCTTGACTCCCTTGGTTCCCTTGGCCATTGGCACCGTTGGCTACGAGCGAACACTCTTTAATTAAGGAGTGGCAATAAAGACTCTTTCATTTAACAAGTAAGGGATTTGAACCCACAATCTCTCACTCACAATTCAAGTCTTTTGCCCCTAAAATATTTACATGTGTTGACACTCTATTCCTTTTTACTTAAAAATAACATAACTTTCATCTCTCTTACTTGAACAATCCCCAAGAACCACCCGTCCCATTTCCATTTTAATTCAAGAAAT
Source organism: Ceratopteris richardii (assembly GCA_020310875.1). NCBI lineage: Eukaryota > Viridiplantae > Streptophyta > Polypodiopsida > Polypodiales > Pteridaceae > Ceratopteris > Ceratopteris richardii. The sequence continues at coordinate 105,319,477 of CM035417.1, read as the reverse complement.
TTTAAAAATCTTTTCACATTTTTAGCAAGGGGGTTTCTTCTTTTACACACTCATTACCCTACTCATACCATGGACGACTTTGGCGAATCACCTCTACCTGAGGTACTGATCAAACAAAAATTGGAGCTCTTGTGGCACGAGCTCCCAAATGTCCAAAATAAGATCAAAGAATGGGATGAATTACTTCAAAAGATGCATATCAAGGAGGACAACCTTGTATGGGTGGTGAAGGAAATTATTACACCGTAAGCACATGGCACCTACACCATAGAGAGGCATAATAGATTTCATTGGTCCAAATTCCACAATGGAGGATTTTCCACAAAAGGGTCCCTTTCTTCCTTTCCAAAAATTGTTGCAAGATCTTACAGTCATAGAGACATACAAAATTCAAAAACATATAGAAACAGAGATGTAAAATATATGAAATAGTACAAAGTATTGGGTACAATATCTCCCCATGCACTTTGTCGAATGAGTCTTCAAAGTGCATGAGTTCAACTTGAAGACTCAACAAGAGTGATTGATGATCACTTCCAATACCTACACTATCTCTCTAAGTGGATGTCTTCACTCCAAAGATAAGTTTTCTTGTGACTACATGCATTTTTACTCTCTTTTGTGCATCAATTATCATTTAGGATAAGCATTGGCCTCTCATACATCCATGTATGCTTGTATATATGCTTGTCAATCTCTACACTTTTGTAAAAATAGGATGGTAGGTGAGGAGAAAGCAAAAGCATTTAGTGTTCTTATATAATTTATATTCATCCGGCAAGCAGACAGATTATTGTATAGGGTGTGTAGCAGCTCCTTTGGTTGCTAATTTTGCTACCAAAATGCTGTCAAAATTCTCAAAATTTCTATGCATGGTTGTTTGATGCATGAACATAGAGTTCATACCAATATTACTTGATTTTTTTTTGTTCTTTTGCAAAGGTTTGTGATTTGATAGTTTTTGGTGCCACTATTTATATTAGGTGTACATACACACATCAAAACACTAGAGCATTCTAGATCATTGCTATTTTTTGGGTGCAAGAGGATATAAAGGGTGGGAGGAGAGTTGCACACACAATATTCATGAATTTTATTTCAAACTTTTATTGAAAGATTTTAGGAGCAAGCTTACATGATAAGAAAGAAAATAGACATGAATGGTCACTCACATGTCCCATCACTGAACAAAAATAAGCATGTTCCATGTAAAACCACATGCATCAAAATGTATGTTTAGAGAGACAGATTATTGTAACTATGAATGATATGCAAAAATTAAGTGATCATAATGAGGAGTCAATGAATTATTATGGATCCTTTAATATTATGCAATAGAATTTTTTTACATTTTACCAAATATATATGTTATTGAGCAATTGCATGTGTAGTGTTTATGTCATGATCAATTATTTTCTCAAGAATTAAGATTTCATATTCTTCTTCAAGCAAAGAGTTCATCAAGGATAGGAGTTAGTGGTAGAGTGCCTTTAAACGATTTAAATAAACTAATATGAAAAGAGTTATGTATAATTAGATGGTATGTCTAATTGTTTGATTTTTATTTTACTAACGCAAAATAGTCCATAATAGTGTGGTGCAAGTTTAACTTTAGGATGTAAAATGTTTTTCAAATGTAGTTCAATGATATGTAACCATACTAAATCATTTTTGTTAAAAATTGTTCGGCTAGTTGTTTCTTATTAACATTATGAATGTAACGTTATTGAATTTTCTTAATGTGCTCGGGTGAACTTTATGATGTAGATTTTCTTAATGTGCTCGGGTGTATTTATGAATTTTCTTAATGTGCTCAGGTGTATCTAGTCAATACGGTAATTACAGATGTTTCAAAATTACAAATGCCCGATGTTTATGCCTAAAACATAGCATCAGGCGGTCCAAGAGATCATGCCTAAACAATGGATTAGGCAAACCCAGTTACTAAGGTGAAATCATGGTTATGCACACTATAAATCCCTTCATCTAGAGTCTATCTATATCACCATTGAAGCTCCATAGTGGGAGCGCACGGGTGGACAATATCATTGTTGTATATACATTGTTGCTGACATTTAGAGAACTTGAGTTCTTTGTCTCTCTATCTGTGTACAGCTCTTTTAGTTTGTTTGCCTCTCTTTACTCTACATATCGATTCAATTCCGTTGCGTTATTACTCTTTATCATGATTTTCTAACATGGTATAAGAGCTCAGGAGGTTTTGAGTATCATAGAAGCAAAAACGAAGAAGTCATAGAAGTCTTTGAATGACTTAAAGAGAGAAGATGTCAAGCGGCTTGTCTTCATCTATTGTTGGGAATCAAGGTGGTTCATCAACATAAGCATGCTAAACACAAATCGGAGCAGTAATCATGCCAGCCGTGCAAACATTGTGAATTTGACCACTAGCTTTCATAGAAGGTAAACTCGATGGTACTAATTACACCTTGTGGAAGTTTAAGATCACCTCTATCCTTCAGTCTTATGATCTTCAGTCAAATGATTCCTCTCGACGCTGATCTTTTACGGGCTTGGAAGCATAGGAATGCAGATGCACTCCGTACTCTTGTTACAAATACTTCTGATAGTGTTCTGACTCTTATTCAGCACACCACAAAGGCATGTGAGAACATATTGAGAAATAAATATGAAACTCGGAATGAGACAGGGATTCAGAACTTGGAAAATCAACTAGCAGGAAAGAGCTTTGTTGATGAGGAGATTGTTGAAGTGTTCGTCCCTTGCATAAAGAATATACGGGATCAAATGGCGGGAGCAGGTGTACCAAAGTCAAGTGAGGAGCTAGCTCGACATTGTCTCCGAATTTGTCCACTAAAGTTTGACAGTTTGGTAACTACCCTTAATACCCAGATCAGACCGCAACCACTAACCTTTGAAGAATTTGGTGCTTTACTCATGGAGAGGGAGTTGTGGCTCAAGGCAAGGAATTATAACAATAAAGGAGAAGTTTCATTCATGGTAAATGCCAAAGTTACCAAAAATAATTCTTCGAAAGATGGGGACAAAAAGAATAAAGACAAGAAGAAGTTCAAGGGAGAGTGTTTCCAGTACAAGAGGAAAGGCCACAAAATCCAAGACTGCCGCATTAAGAAGGCAGAGGAGACGAGTGTCTCTTCAAAAAGTGCTAAGGGCAAGCAGGTTGTTAACACTGCCAAAACTGAGCTTGAGTCGTTTGTTATGGTAGAGGAAATGTGTTCGTGAACCAAAGGTTTTGCTACAGATGATCATGGGTATTGGACAGTGATGCCTCTCAAGACATGACAAGCAAAAAAGACCTTTACAATTCCCTACAACCTCTAGAGGAACCCATCATGGTAAAGGTAGGTAACAATGCAAGATGTCCTGCTAAGGGCAAAGGTATGATGTCCTTCATTAACCATAACGTGGACATTAGAAAGCTTTTGGACGTGTTGTATGTTCCAGAAATCAAACAAAATTCAATTTTGGTAGCTTCTATAGTTGATCGAGGTTTTCAGGTGTCTTTTATCAAGATAGGACTTGAGATTCTAGAGCAAAACATCAATGTTGCTGGTATCAAAATAAGGAGGAACAACTTGAACGAGTTGTCTGCTCTTATAGCCACGATTTGCGTGGGCACATGTAACCTTTGGCATGAGAGATTTGGCCACATAGGGTACATAGAACTGAAAGAGATGCATCAGAAAGGTATGGTTGCTCATCTCCCTTCGGTTGCAGAGATGAAAGAGCCGTATGAAGTTTGCATGATGTACAAGCAACAGAGGAAGGCATTTCCACAAGTAACCAAGAATAGAGAGAGCAGCCCTCTTGAGTTTGTGCTTGTTGAATTGTGCAAAAAAATGCCTACACGAGCCTTGGAAGGATTTTCCTACTTCATGTTACTCGTCGATGACTACAGCAGGAAGATGTGGGTGTACTTTCTTTGTGATAAAGCTCAATCTTTTGGTAAGTTTAAAGAATGGATTTAGCTCGTTGAAACTGAAATAGGGAAAAAGATGAAGAAGTTCAAGATGGATGGTGGTGTTGGGTTCACATCAACAAAATTTAATGATTTCTGCTAGGCCAAAGGAATCAAGCATGAACCCACAACGACGCACAACACTCAACAAAACGGTCATCACCAAAAATCCTATTTTTCATGCACATACTAAGCACATAGAAATCCAGTATCACTATGTGTGAGAGTTGATTAAGGACGGAGTTATGGAGCTGAGCTTTTGTCAATCAGATGAAAATGGAGCTGAAATTTTTACCAAGGATCTGGGGAGAGAGCAACCACATCAACATCTTCTGAAGCTTGGCATTGGACTAAGAAAGTAGTCCACCACAGGTGGACATTGAGGGTCGGTGTTAAATATACTCAATACTCCACCTACATGTGACTACAAATGATCCATGGTACTCTAAGTTGTACGGTCCCCATTCTGTACTTCAAACCTTAAGTGTCTCAATTACTCAAAAAGCAAAAATCAAAGAACTAGGAGTAGTCACTAACTGTTGACCGGATCTTGTAGACACACATACATAGAGATAGTACAAAAACAAAATCTCACAAAAAGTACTCACAAAATAGAGATAGATAAGAGACTCAACACAAGATTGGATACAATCTCCCCCTACATACTCTGATGGACGAGTCTATTAGAGTATGTGTATTTATAACTATTTCTTATTATGTCTTGAATAGAAGATACAGGAGGGTGATGCTTTGAAAAGCGTGCGTTTACAAAAAATTGCTTTATTTACAAAATTTTCTGTTTCTAAGCGATCTACTATTTTTACAAAAATGTTGCTTTCTAAGCAATCTATTATTTTTACAAAAAATATCTAAAATACTATCTTTTAACTATCTTCAAAAATATATGTATAAGTCCATGCGCGTTCATGCCCTCATGATTCTTCACTCGCTAAATCAAACATAATCACAAAAAAAACCCCAAGACCTTAAAATCCATTTAACATTCCATTATTCCATAAAGTATAACATGCCTCCGAGTTGACAAACAACTAACCTCATTTGATAAGAATAAAATAGACATGGATGGACGATCACATGTCCCATCATTGAACAATCATAAGCATGTTCCATGTAAAAGCATGGAAATGGAAAACTGGAATTTCATGTGACTATGAATGATATGCATAAATCAAGTGGTCATAATGTGGAGTTAATGATGTCTTATGAATCCATTGAGATTCTTCAAGTGAGTGATTTTTGTATTTCACTAAATATCTATGATACTGCTTACCAATGCGTATAGTAGTAACATCACAATCAAGTATTTTCTCTAAATACATTTCATAAATAACTTAGCAGCTTGAGGTGTAGAAAGAATATTTTTACAAGGAACGAAATATGGTTGTTTAGTAAATCTATCAACAATTGTCTAAATCATATCATTATGAGATGAAGTTGTTCGAAGACCAATAACAAAATCTATAGAAATTTGTTCCCATGGTCCATTAGGTATGGGAAGTGGCATTAATAATCCAAATGGTTTACGATGATGTCATTTCACACGTTGACACACAATGCAATGAGAAACATACTCTGCAATATCTGTTTCCATATTTGGCCAAAAGAAGAATTCTTTACATGTAGAAATAGTACTTTATATGCCCCTGTGATCCATATACAATGGTTCATGCATCTCTTTCATAACAAATTCTTTAAGAGCTTGTGTGATGCATAACTTGTGTTGGAAATACAAGAATCCATTATGAAAAGTGTAGTAATCCACATTAGATGGTGTAGAATTCTTGAAAGCAATCCATGTTTGTGAAAAATACAAATTAGATGCATAAGTAGGAAGCATGTCATGAAATGAATGAATATGCAACAGAAATATTATTGATGGAAACAATTTTTTTTTTGCAGATGGGAAGCAACTAAGAGCATAAGCTACAACATTAGCTTTGCTAGGTTGATATTGAATTAAAGGTTGAAAATTTTGTATGAATGGAGCCCATTTAATGTGTCTTTCGAAAATTAATGGTTGATTTAATAAATGCTTAATAGCCTATTGGTTTATTTTAATTATAACTTCAGAACCCATAAGGTAATGTTTCCAAATTTTTAAAGCATGCACAACAACCAAGTGTTCCTTATCATATGTAATGTAATTCTTTTTAGAAGGTTTAAGTTTCCTACTTTTGAATGCAATAGGATGATCATTTTGCATTAATACAACACCTATACCTAAAACACTAGCATTTGTAACTACATGGAAAGGTTGTGCAAAATCTGGTAATTGCAAAACACGTGCATGTTTGACATTTTCAAAGATTGTTGTTGTGCTAATCCCCATGCAAATTTTAACTTTTTCTTCAATAATAATGTGAGTGGAAGTGGTGAATAAGAAAAACCTTTTACAAACTTTCTATAAGAAACTAGCTAATCCTAGAAAAGAGCATACATCATTCATAGATTGAGGTACATGCCATTCTTCAATTACTTTAATTTTCTTTGGTCTACATGAACGCCTTGACTAGAAACAGTATGTCCTAGGTACTCTAATTCTTTTTGAAAGAAAGAATCTTTTCAAGATTGGCATAAAGCTTGATTTTGCATAACAAATTAAAGACTGTTGCTAAATGATTTTCATGGTCATTATCATTCTCACTATAGACAAGTATATCATCAAAGAAAACAAGAACAAAAGCTTGATAATCAAGAAAAATGTTATTCATCATATGTGCAAATGTGGTAGGTGCATTAGTAAGTCCAAAAGGCATTACTATGAATTCAAAGTGACCAGTTTGAATTCTAAAAGCATTCTTATAAATGTCATTTTGTGTCATCGTATCTTATGATACCCAAATTTAAGATCATTTTTGCTAAAAACATGTGCTCCACGAAGTTTATCTAGCAAATCATCTATCCTAGGAATAGGATATCTGTTTTTAATTTTGATCTTATTGAGTGCTCTATAGTCAATGCACATCCTATAAGTCTTGTTCTTCTTCTCCACTAAGAGAAAACGGGCTCCAAAGGGAGAAGAACTAGGCCTTATAAGTCTTTTGTGGAGAAAATCATTAACTTGATTAGCTATTTCCTTTTGATGTAAAGGTCCGTGCCTATAAAGTGCTTTATGGGGAGGAGAACTACCAGGAATTAAGTCTATACTATGATCAAGAGATCCCCTAAAAGGTGGTAGTTTAGAAGGAAAATTAGCCATAAAGCAATCGTGATAGGAAGCCATAAATTATTTATGTGCATTAGGAAGTGTATGTGTTAATCAACAATGTTATTGACAAAAAAAAACATGAATTGTAGCCTTTCCTAAATGCATGTTTTACTTGAGTATGAATAATTAATGGAAATGGTTGGAAGTCATGTATTGCAGACAAAGAAATATCTTCATTGTTAAACTTAAAACTCATTGTGTGTGTATGATAATCAATGCATGGATTATAATGATGATGAAAAGGCATGCCAAGTATAACATCATAGGACTACAAAGGAGCAATTAAGAATGTGTGTTCGTCTACATAAGAACCTATTTAAATCTAAACATTATGCACTTCACTTGTAACATTATATCTATTTCCTTGAAATGCAACCTTAACTTTATACATACAAGGAAGTGGATGTAATTGGAGATCTTGCACTAGTGTTTAAGAAACAAGATCATGCAAACTACCATCATCATGTAAAATGTAAACAACTTTACCATTAATAGTACCTTGCATGCAAAGTAAAGAATGAATAGAAATTTCGTTACAGAAGGTACTTAGATCTTTTTCTAATGCTTCTTCGGTCCAATCAGGTTGAGTTTCTTCATGAAGCACCTCCATGTTATGTACTTGAGCTCCGACAGGTTTCATATCATTAGTTCACAACCTACATCTAGCTTTAGTATGACCAAACTTACCACAATGTGAGTAAGTGATATGGGGCCTCTTTTGTTGAGAATCCATCGTCATAGTTCAAAGGGTTGGAGGTTCTGTAGGTTGCAAAGGGGTTGTCTTGTGTATTGGTGAGAAATTGGATTGAGGAGGGTGTTGAAAAGTAGGTGGGTGCTAAAGAGTAAGGGAAGGAAAAATAGTGAAAGGATGCTTGAAAGGAAAATTGGGCTTGATTGGTTGTTGTCATTGACGTGTTTGTTGTAAGCAAATGGACTTGGTGATAGATTGAAACTCCTTCTTTGCATCATGTGCAAAAGAGATAGCTTCATAGAGGGTTGTAGGATGTATTGTGTTGAGCTTGGCTTGGATTCCCATCTCCAAACCATCTTCATACTTTCATTGCAAAGTATCTTCAGGAATCGTTTCAAGTGAACAAATAAGAAATAGTCATTGCCAAAAGCGTTCAGTGTAGGTAGACACAATATCCCTATCTTTCCATCCAGAAGTTATCTATGATCAACGAGCATGTAAATGGAACTTGAGAGGAAGGAAGGAAGGATTCCCTGATCTTTTCTTGAAATGCAACCCATGTGGTGGGGCAGTCGATGCTATGCCACAAAAAAATTCCACCATAACTAGGGCTTAACCACCAAATAATTAGTAACAAATTTCACTTTTTCAATTTCAGAATATGGTTTGACAGAATAAAAGTCATCAAACCGGGAAAGCCATGAAAGAACAAATTGGCCATCCTTTTGCCCATCGAATTGAGAAAACTCAAAATTTTTGGCACCAATTTTGGAATGCATGCCTTCCGCTTGAGTAGTGGTAATGGCCTTCACCACCCTAACTAGGTTGTTGTCATCACCCTACATTTGTTGGAGTGCAGCATTGTGTTCTTTTATCTTGTTTTGGGCACGTTGGAGTTTGTGTCACAAAAGCTCTAACTATTGCTCAATCAGTACCCCAGGTAGGGGTGATGTACCAAAATCCTCAGTATTATGGGTAGGGTCCATGGCCTTGTATAGAACCAAAATCCATGATTGGACCAAACGACCGAAATGATGCCGAATCACGAGCAAACATCATGAATCATGATTGGACATCGAGAAGTACACCTCCATAAACACGCACAAGCTCTGATACCAATGTTGATTGGATCTTGCAGATGCAAATACGCAGAGATAGTACATAAATGAAATCTCACAAAAAGTACTCACAAAATAGAGATAGATAAGAGACTGAACACAATATTGGGTAGAATCTTCCCCCACATACTATGATGGATGAGTCTGTTAGAGTATGTGTGTTTATAGGTATTTCTCCTTATGTCTTGAATAAAAGTTACATGAGGGTGGTGCTTCAAAAAGTGTGCATTTATGAAAATCTTCTTTATTTACAAAATTATCGCTTTCTAAGCGATCTCCTATTTTTACAAAAATGTCACTTTCTAAGCGATCTATTATTTTTATGATAAATATCTAAAATATTATCTTTTAACTATCTTCAAATATATCTGAATAAGTCCATGTGCATTCACTCCCTCATGATTCTTCACTTGATAAATCAAAACAAAATCACATTAAAAATCTCAAGACATTAAAATCCATTTAACATTCCATTATTCCATAAAGTGTAACACTAATTACTGTCGATGAGAGCTACTAGGATAGATGAGGTATGTGTATGAGAGAGAGAGGTCATGTATCAGGTGTTTGGAACAAGGGGAATCCTTGTGCATAGTGTTGGAGATAGAGGTCTGCGGAAGCACGCGAACAACACAAGGAAGAAGAAGAAGCTTGGAGCACAAACACACAATACTGAATGTATTACTAGAGAATGTACAAAGATAAGTAGCCCATTAGGGCAATAGGCGTATATACAAGCCGGGGGAAAAAAACCTCCTAAAGAGGGAAAAAAGTGCCACGGCGGTTCTAGAGTGCTCACACACATCACTACCTAAATATATCAACAAATCCCCCCTAAGAGTGATGCGGTGAACAAGGAGCTGGCACTCATGTATAAGGAAGTGCCAAGCTATGTGGAAATCACTCCACAAAAGGAAGTAAGCCCAAAGCTTTGCGGAAAGCTTCAAACTTCTCCCTAGGAGAGCCTTTGTGAAAAGGTCTACAATGTTCTCCTGCGTGGGCACATATGCCAAGCTGATCTCCCCAGCAGAGAACCTTTCCCTGACATAGTGATAATGCACCTCAATGTGCTTACTGCAAGCATGGAACACAGGGTTCCTCGCAACTGCCAATGCGCTCTAACTGTCAGTGAAGATGGTGGTGGCACAACTACTCAACCTCACAACTGGAAGTGGCCACAGTAGGCTGCTTCTTGCTCAACCAAGATATACATGAGCTACCAAGCATGAAGCAAAAACCACTGGTGGACACACGAGTGTCATAGCAACCAGCCCAATCTTAGTCAGAAAAAGCATGCAAATCTGGCGGTAGTGATCCCCCCTTGGGATAAAACAACCCAAGTAGCCGAGTACCACTCAAGTAGCGAAAGATGCGCTTAACCGCTTTCCAATGCGTGACTCCTGGGCAATGCATAAACCTGCTCATCTGTGAGACAACAAACTGAATATCTGGCCGAGTAATGCATAAGTAAATCAAGCATCCAACAGCCTGCTGATAGAGAACAGCATCAAATGCATCTCCAGCATCATGAAGACTCAATCGTCAACCTGTCTCCATAGGAGTGGCAATAGGCTTACAATCTTCAAGGCCAAAACGCTGCAATAATGTGTCAATATATTTCGTTTGACACAAAGCCATTCCACCATCAACGTGCATAAATTGAATGCTCAAATAGTGATGCAAATGCCCTAGATCAGACATCTCAAATGAGGCATGCAAATCAGCCTTAAAATCAGCAATATGTGTCTCAATAGGACCAGTGAGCAGCATGCCATCAACATAGACAACAATGATCAGAAGCACAACATTAGCACGTTTAACATATAAGGTGCTTTCAGTTGGACTGTTCTCAAAACCATGTGCAATAAGATAGGCATGTATCTTCTCATACCAAGCACGTGGTGCTTGCTTTAAACCATATAATGCCTTCTTTAACCTGCAAACCTGGTTTTCACGCCCTTTCTGCACAAAGCCACGGGGCTGAAAAACATACATCTCTTCATGCAAGTCACCATTCAGAAATGTTGTTTTAATATCCAACTGATGTACATTCCAACCATGATGGGCTGCAAGTGCACAAATGCTCCGAACAGTAGTCATACGGCATGTAGGTGCAAAGGTCTCATCAAAATCAATGCCTCTTTCCTGTGCATAACCCTTTGCAACAAGCCTAGCCTTATACCTGTCAACTGTACCATCAGGTTTACGCTTCAGCTTGTATACCCACTTAGTGCCAATGGCCTTCTTGCCAGGAGGCAAGTCACATAAAGACCATGTACCATTCTTCATTATAACATCATATTCAGATTGCATAGCAGCCATCCAATTTTCTGAATTTTGTGCTTCATCAAAAGAAACAGGCTCATTCTCATCACGGAGACTAGATGCAGCCATAGCATAGCAATCTGATGCAAAGGAGGCACTATGAGAGCCTGAATGAGTACGATATGACAAAGGTGCATCTAATTTGCTGTCACGCAAAGTCTTCACCAGCCATTTTGGCATAGTTTTTGCCTGCTCAATATCAGCTCTCTCATCAACAAGTGCATCATGTAAATCTGCATCAGAAATGGAATGATCTGCATCATCATATGAAACCTGCAAAGGCTGAGAAGTTGCCTCATTAGGACCAGCACTAGCCTGTCCACCTGTAAAAAGAGGCATCAAAGTATCATACATGTCTTTGGAGCTAACAGATGTCTCCTTAGTACATGAAAGCAATGGCTGAATAGCATCTTCCACAAAGACAACATCACGGCTAACCAGAATGCGTTTAGTCTGTGGATGATACAGACAATAGCCTTTACTTTCAGAACTGTACCCAACAAAAATACATTTTACTGCCTTATCATCCAATTTTCTGCGATGTTGTTCAGGCACTAATGCATATGCCAAACAACCAAAAACATGTAGATGAGCAACAGATGGCTTGCGGTCATGCCAAGCCTCATATGGAGTGATAGACTGCAACGCTTTAGTGGGACACCTGTTCAGTACATATGCTGCACACATGACAGCCTCAAGCCAGAAACTATGTGGTAAAGCCTGACTTTTGACCATGCACCTCGCCATCTCCATGAGTGACCTATTCTTTCGTTCAGCAACTCCATTCTGTTGAGGTGTATACGGCATTGTACACTGGTGTTTTATCCCACGTTCAGCCAGAAATGCATTAAAATGTGAAGACATATATTCCCCCCCTCGATCAGAATGGAGGGTGCCCATTTTACATGCTTACAGATTTTCAGCCAAAACCAAAAACTGTTTGAAGCACATGAACACTTCAGACTTTGCTTTGAGTGGATATACCCATGCATGCCTGGAAAAATCATCAATGAAAGTCACGAAGTAAAGGTAATTTCCAAAAGAGGGTGTCTGCATAGGACCACAGACATCACTATGTACAAGCTGCAATTTCTGTGTAGCCCGAACTGAACCATCTTTTGGAAAGGAAGAACGCTGCATTTTGCCCAAAATACAGCCTTCACAAACATGTTTTCCAGGTGCCTCAAGTTTGGGCAAAGAGGACACCATTTCAGATTTTTGCAGGCGTAACAAACTAGCAAAATTCAGATGACCAAAGCGTGCATGCCAAAGCTTTGCATCTGACATAGCCTGAGAATCATGAACTGCACATGCCGAATCATTCACAGATCTTTCATAGTCTATGAGCTTATACAGCCCACAACATAAAATGCCAGAAGCAATAATCACATCGCCATTTGAGAGATCATGGACTGTACACCTGTCATCAACGAATTTCACAACCAAGCCAATCTTGGCTAATGCAGAAACTGATAACAGGTTCTTTTTGATCCCTGGCACAAATAAAGCATCTGACAAAGTGAAAGAACTACCATCAGTAGTAGTCAGAATGATCTTACCAACTCCCATAACAGGATAAGAGGAGTTATTGGCGCATGTGACAGTATTCCCTGTAGGGGCAGGCTCGAGTGAAGAGAAGAAACTGTGCTGCGAGGTAATATGTTTGGTCGCCCCAGTGTCAAAGTACCAAACATCTAAGTCTACTGCAGACATGCACTGATCATGAGAAGATGGGTCAAAACTGCAGACAGTAGTAAACGCCCATGCTTCTTCCTGCACAAGATTTGTAGACTCTGTTTTTGGTGTAGAAGCCTCTACACCAAAAACAGAGTCTGCTAATCTTGTGCAGGAAGAAGAATGGGCATTTTATATAGTGACACATTATTGCAGCGTTTTGGCCTTGAAGACTGTAAACCTATTGCCACTCCTATGGAGACAGGTTTACGATTGAGTCTTCATGATGCTGGAGATGCATTTGATGCTGTTCTCTATCAGCAGGCTGTTGGATGCTTGATTTACTTATGCATTACTCGGCCAGATATTCAGTTTGTTGTCTCACAAATGAGCAGGTTTATGCATTGCCCAGGAGTCACGCATTGGAAGGGGGTTAAGCGCATCTTTCGCTACTTGAGTGGTACTCGGCTACTTGGGTTGTTTTATCCCAAGGGGGGATCACTACCGCCAGATTTGCATGCTTTTTCTGACTCAGATTGGGCTGGTTGCTATGACACTCGTGTGTCCACCAGTGGTTTTTGCTTCATGCTTGATAGCTCATGTATATAACTGCTCTTCTAAGTCATGGCCTGCAAAAGATAATCTGATAATAGAAACTGATACCTGTGATTTGATGTTGATCTGATTCCTTCATCTTCTCCAAACCATTGTTCTTCCTTGAATTTGAAGTAGCCTTCTCTTCATCAAGTCTGGGTCTCCAAACAATACTTTCTGTAAAGTATTTTCATACTCTTCCAAAAGTATTCGGTTGCTAACAGATCATCAACTTCATACTTCACACTGATGAATTAACATGTGACCGAATTGTCTAATTCTCAATTCTCTACTCATCTAGATTAAGTGTGTATGTTAAATGTCAAATGTTAGAAGATGCTCTTAAATCATATGTTGTAAACCTAGAAGTCTAGGAACCTGGGAATCTGAATGAGCCTTAATGATCTGATGCCAAATCCCTAAAGCTCTGATACCAAATGTTGGAAATTTAGTAGGCCCATAGCTCATATCACAGGTCCATGGTTCCATAGGTCAAGCATATACAACATAGAATCTAGCAATGTTCCAATATTGACAAAACATGAACATACCACACTTGATCATACAAATGATGAGACAAAGATAGAGAGAGACTAGACAACATGTGTAAAGTGTTACGTAAGCCAAGGCTTACTCACACTATCACATATACCAATGTTCAATGTACAATGTGGGAGCAAAACTCTCAACCACTCTATGTGAACAGAAATGGATGGAAGAGTGTATGTACAAATGTAACAAACATATTCAGATGTATGGACAGAAATCTGAATATATATGAGATGTGTGACCTTTTAGGTTGTAGAAGAGTGAATATGAGTGATCGAAAGAGGAAGGATCAGTCTAAAACTGATAATCAACAAACCCTCATCTAAAATTAGGCTATGGAAGACCCTAAGTTAGATATGTGTGTGATCACATACTTAAAAAGTACCAAAGAATGCTAACAAGTTTGCTACCGGAAATCCTCAAACTCATATGACCATACCCTCTCGAACACCTCATCCAAATATGCATATAGCATATACGTACTGATTCTCTTGTACCTATGCCGAATATGACTCCTCTTGATATGGATGTTATTGCCTCCATAAACTTCAAATAGTACCTGTGTGCAAAAAGAGAATATGTACCTGAATACTTAACATAAGATGCAAATCTTATGTTAACCACCATCCAATGTCTTTGAAGTAACCTGAAATCTTCATGTAGAAGACAATCTTCAAATAATCCATGTAGATGGCCGATCCTCACCACCAAGCTACTAATGACCAAGTCCTCTCCATGAGCAAGAGTGTGAGCACACTCTTCTCCTCCAAGAAGAACTCCATAGCCGCTCCTCAACATGCTCCAAGTTAGCACCATGATTGCCCCATGTGCTAGAAGAAACACCACCTCTATTGAGGTCCAAGCACCAAGGCTTGTATTGAACACTAGGTGAAGGATTCAATAACATGAGCCCAAGACTCTTCTTTTATAGTGTTGATTATCTCCTGAAAAGCTTCTTGAAAAGCAATAAATCACTAGCGATCTATGAAAAACACCGGGATTCGATCCCACGCCCCCAACATGGGAGTCTTTTGTTTTAACCACATGCCCAGCGTCGTTGTGCGTACAAAGAATGAACAAAATATACAGGCTAGACTTAATAAGAGCTTTTGGACTAAGAGGACATTGTTTTCCAACTGTTATAGGCATATATACAAGCGGGGGGAAAAAACCTCCTAAAGAGGGAAAAAAATGCCCTGGCAATCCTACCGTGTTCGCACACATCACTACTGAAATATATCAACAAATAAGTGAAAGCACTCAAGGAGAACCACACTTGATCATTGGTGCCTAAGTTCAAGGACATGAAGGTGATAGAAAACAAATTGGAATACAAGATAAAGAGGAATCCTGATGGCAACATATCTAGGTATAAAGTGAGATTGGTTGTAATCGGCACAATACCTTTGAAGAAATAAACTCATGGCGTGCTTGAAAAGTAGATTTTTGCTTGTGATGCTTGCATGTGCATGACCCTTGCCTAATTGTATCTTTTTCACACAAAATTTTCTCTACATGCACTTAAATCAAGTGGGACACTAGGGTGGCAGAGTTTCGTTAGAAGTCACATCTCATCAATAGGAAGCAATAATGTGCGTTTGAGTCTAAATTTAATTAGGAAAACATGCTTGCTTCGAAAGACATGCAAGGCATGCCACGTAACCTTGAACAAGTTGGCCAGTCATATAATTCTTTAGTTTCATAATCATATAAAGGTATCCATTTGCATGCAAATAAAGGTAGTTAGTAAAAACAAGAAACTCTCCTATAAATCCAATCGAAAATCATGCAATCAACCTTGTTGATGAGGGGACGTTTAGATTTCAAATAAGTTTGATGCACATTAGATCCCAACATAAAAAGCAAGCCACAAGTGCAAACATTGGTCAAAGGGCTCAAGACTCTAGCAGACACCTTCGGTCATCTCATGTTAAAGTGCATGAAGAATTGTTACGATAATTCTAAAGATCATTATTATCATGTATCCAAGTTCAAGAAAATTGTAAGATCCAAACAAACCACAAACTTTTTCATGCAATACAAGGGTTTTTTCTTAACCCTCATTGAAATTACGGTCATGTGGTTTCAACCTTTAACCATAGCATCATTTAAAACTCTAGAGACACTAATGGAAGAATTCATAAGAGAATTCTTAAAAAGAGAGGGATCAAACATGATTGTTCATCATTGATTTATAGCTTCAAGTAGGCAAGTCATTAATCTATTTGAGTGGTAGCTAGACGGTTCAAATAGTGTGTGACATGAAGTGGCCAAATATGTGAAGCCAAACACCATGCAAGCTAAAATTCTAGAGGATAAAATACCCATGGATAGATTGATCATGAAACAAGTGCCAATGGATAAGGTAGGGGAATATAGTGAAGGAGATGAGGGAAACACATGCCTACCTATCTAGTTCAATGGAAACACTATAAAAGTTATTTTAAATGGTGGGGTAGGTGTAGAGATAGCTACTAAATCCCTCTGGGAAAATTGGGGGAAACTTGCACTGTGACCTATGCATCTAAAATTGCAATTGATTGATGGATACATTGAGCATCCAATTTGGTTGTTCAAAAATGTAAAACTAAGAACATGTGGAGTGGATTTTTACCACTCCAAAAATCTATAACTTCAATCAAGGAAGACCATTCATTCATCAATTGAAAGTGGTGCAAGATTGGGGCAGTAATGCTCTTTACCTGCAATAATTAGGTAAAATGATTAGAATCAATTTGCATATGTGTGAACACCAATATATCCCTCCACTCCAATGGGGCATAAATCGTTAGATAAATCGTTAATGATTTTTCCTTAGATAAATCGTGAGATTATAGTCCTAAATGGTGATGATAATTTATGGTTTGTAGAGAAGCTCAAAGAGAAGGGAAAAGATTGAAACATAGAGATCTCACCATTTTTGCAATACTAGATCCATTGATGACCCAAAATATTTTCCTCGAGGATTTTCAAATGAAGCATTTGAGCCACATAGAAGATCAAGTGAAGTTTTTTGTTAAGGTCTCAATGTGACTTTCCAAGAGCTTTAGTTACTCCCAATAGCTATATTCCATTGAATTCAATATCTCCCTTTCTCACAAATTAGAGAATGGTGTAGCTGACCCCTAGGGAAGTCGTTGAATTTGTTGATCTTGTTTACTTTGGGGTTTGAGTTTTCCTCTTCTATTCCTTGGTAAGGGACATTAATACTTCAATTCGCACTCCTCCAATTACAAAGGGCTATAAAAATGTGACACTTGTGACAAAGTGATTTCCTTGCCTTATTTTTCTTAGGGAAATAATTAGGTAAATATTTCACTTTGAAATTGAGGGTTGAAGACTTTTTCCTTGGGAATATTGATTTGTGTTACCAACCTATTCTCTTGTCTTAGCCTCCCACATATCCAAGGCAAAATTTCTAATACTAGTCCTTATGGAAGGGCAATTTCTTTGCAACTCATCCATTAGGGAAATCATTCTTCAATTTTCCCCTTCTCTTGCCAAGATTTACTTTTGATTATAATTTCCCATGATGATAAACCTCCTATGACATACTATCTATTGGCTTTATGAAAGATAGCCCTTAGGTCTCTTCTTCTTGGGTTGTCCCCAGTGTTCCATGGACAAACGATGTCGTTGCAACTTCATTATAGGGAAGACATGGAGCACAATATTGCTTCTTTCGTGACTTCAAGTGAAACATTATCTTTTGACTAGACGTTATTAGTTATGATTTCAATTTTCTATCACTTTGCTAGTTAGGTTCTCACCTTATGTCTTTAGTCCAATACGAAAGATTTCTCTCATATACTAAGGAAATCATTGTACTAATTTATGCTTTGTTACCTTATATTCATACAACAAAATAGTGTCTTGGGCTTACTTGGTCAATCCACACTTTTTATGTTCTTAGTACATACCCATTTTCTTGCCATTCTCTCATCTGAGTCCTCTTTCTAGAGAGTGATTACTTTGCCTACTAGAAGCCAAGGAAGTCATTTGTGGTCATAGCTTCTCTAATGATAGTATGTTGAAATTCTCCACTCTCTCATCCCCCTAAGTTCTAGGATCCTCTTCATTTCATTCATGCCCTACCATACTCATACTAAAATATTATTTACAAAATGGGTGTGAATCTCAACGATGTCCAATGCGTGACATGGGGAAATTGTTCCCTTATTTTTTGGGAAATATTTTAATTATTTACATCCATTCACTTCACCTTTCCATTCCCAAGTCACTAGACAATGCAACCATGATGCCTTATCTCAAAGAAATTGATCCTATCATTCCCCACATCTAGTCAACAACCTCTACATGCACACATACATAGGAGCTCATGTTTGATCATATATCATTGTGTGTGCATGCTATCCTAGGTTTCTCAATGAGAGCATAACTCTTCTGACTTCCTCTCTACAACTATTATTCCTCATATGATTTTCGTTCCTCTTAAGCTTTTATTTACCAACAACAACGTCCTTGCCATTCTCATTTTGAACAAAAATTTTATTCAATAGTATTGGCAAGTCATATTTGCTCCTATGTGTTGATATATTTAGGTAGTGATGTGTGTGAACACTCTAGGACCGCCGGGGCACTTTTTTCCCTCTTTAGGAGGTTTTTTTCCCCCGGCTTGTATATACGCCTATTGCCCTAATGGGCTACTTGCAGAATAATTTCTGCTTATCTGATTTCTTCTCATCTTTATCCTGGTTCTTTGATTGTGCAGCATTTGCAGATTTTTGCTTACTAGTAGAAGAGCTCCATTTTCCTTTGCCCTTTTGACTAGCCAGGAAAGCTTGATCTGCAACACGCATAATGGACCTGTTCTGCCTGGACTGATCTTCCTGCAACAGAACAGAGACTAACTCCTCAAATGATAAGGCATTCGGATTGCCTTTCATCATCAACCGAAGAGTAGAAGCAAAACTCTTGTGTGAATCAAGAAGACCATTCAGAACGGTCTGCACAAGTGAGCTATCTGGTATAACGTCATCAGCAGAAATCAACTGTTCCTTCAAATCTTTGATCTTCGTTAGGAAATTGTCCATAGAATCACCTTCATTCATGTGCTCACTCTCCAACTGTTTTCGGAGGTAAGCAACACGAGCCTCATTCCTAGCTTGGTACAATGTGGTAAGTTTATCCCAAGCATCCCTAGTTGTTCTGCAAGAGCAAATATGAGGAATAATGGCACGTTTGACAGACAAAGCTATCAATGCATGTGCCTGGGCATCTCTGCCATCCCAACGAATCTGCTCTGCAGTAGGTGCAGCAGAAACAGCAGCACGAACAGGAATCTGCGGAATATCATCTTCGACACCATCTTCATCAGCCCCAGCACCTGTATTTGCAGTACCTATCGTTACAGGTGTAATAGGACGTCTTTCAACACCCTGCACAATGTTCCACAATCCTTTTGCAACCAAAACATGTCGCATCATATAAGCCCATAATGGGTAGTTGGTACCATCCAACTTATCCTCAACAGCCAACATACGAAATACATCACTGCTTTCAGCCATGGCCGGTGACTAAAATACCTTGATGCAAAAAATTGACTGTATCTCAAAAAGTTGAACAGAACTGCCCAGACGAGTTCTGCTAGACCTGTAGGAGACTTCGAGACACTTAAACTGGCGAACAAAAACTGGTATATATCTTTGGCACAAAAAGACGAAATAGCTTGCACAAGCGCTTTGATAGTGCGTTCGGAGGCCGAAACGAGCTCAGATCGCAATTTGGGCACCACAAAGCGAAGCAGTTTTGATCTCGGAAACACGCTGAGTATGCTCACCAAAATTCGTACGATTCTGAGACTGCAAACGGAGGAGTGTCGACGACACCCTAGAGAGGACTTGGTCATTAGCAGCTTGGTGGTGAGGATATGCCATCTACATGGAGTATTTGAAGATTGTCTTCTACATGAAGATTTCGGGTTACTTCAAAGACATTGGATGGTGGTTAACATAAGATTTGCATCGTATGTTAAGTATTTAGGTACATATTCTCTTTATGCACATAGGTACTATTTGAAGTTTATGGAGGCACTAACATCCATATCAGGAGGAGTCCTATTCGGCATAGGTACAAGAGAATCAGTACGTATATGCTATATGCATATTTGGATGAGGTGTTCGAGAAGGTATGGTCATATGAGTTTGAGGATTTTCGGCAGCAAACTTGTTAGCATTCTTTGCTACTTTTTAAGTATGTGATCTTTTCACACACGTATCTTAGCCTAAATTTAGATGAGGGTTTGTTGATTATCAGTTTTAGATTGATCCTTCCTCTTTCGGTCACTCATATTCACTCTTCTACAACCTAAAAGGTCACACATCTCATATATATTCAGATTTCTGTCCATACATCTGAATATGTTTGTTACATTTGTACATACACTCTTCCATCTATTTCTGTTCACATAGAGTGGTTGAGAGTTTTGCTCCCACATTGTACATTGAACATTGGTATATATGATAGTGTGAGTAAGCTTTGGCTTACGTAACACTTTACACATGTTGTCTAGTCTCTCTCTATCTTTGTCTCATCATTTGTATGATCAAGTGTGGTATGTTCATGTTTTGTCAATATTGGAAGATTTCTAGATTCTATGTTGTATATGCTGGACCTATGGAACCATGGACCTGTGATATGAGCTATGGGCCTACTAAATTTCCAACAATAACCCTAACGGGTCACTTATCTTTGTACATTCTCCTAATAATACATTCAATATTGTGTGTTGTGCACCAAACTTCTTCTTCTTCCTTATGTTGTTTGCATGCTTCTGTAGACCTCAAACTCCAACAATTGGTATAAGAGAAGGTCGTCGCTTCATCTTGGGCATCGTCGAAAATCCTTTGATCTAGTCTCAGAATCACATGAAAATTGGTGAGCATACTCAGCGCGATTAGAAGTTCAAAAGGGCTTTGCTTTCTAGTGTCAAAATCACAATCTGAGCTCATTTCGGCCTTTGAACGCACTATCACAGCACCCATGTAGGCAATTTCATCTTTTTGTGCCATAGATATATACAAGTTTTGGTTTGCCAGTATAAGCTCCTCCAAGTCTATACAAGTTTAGCAAAACTCGACGGAGTGGTTCTCTTCAAATTTTTGACATACAATCATTTTTTTGCATCAAGGTATTTTAGTTTATGACCATGGCTGAAAGTAGTGACGTATTCCATATGTTGGATGTTGAGGATAAGTTGGATGGTACCAATTACCCATTATGGACTTATATGATGCATCATGTATTGGTTGCAAAAGCACTATGGAATATTGTGCAAGGTGTTAGAAAACATCCCATTACACCTATAAAATACAGTTATTGAAGTTGATGCAGATGGCATTGAAGGAGGTCATATTCTTCAAGTTCCTGTTCGTGCTACGGTTCCTGTTGCACCTATTGTAGAGGAACTTGGTTGGGATGGCAGAGATGCTCATGCACATGCATTAGCCTTGCCTGTCAAATTTGCCATTATTCCTCACATCCACTCCTATAAAATAGTGAAGGATGCTTGGGATACACTTACCACTTTATACCAGGCAAGGAATGAGGCTCGTGTGCTTACCTCTCAAAATAGTTAGAGAGTGATCAAATGAATGAAGGAGATTCCATGGACAATTTTTTCACAAAGATCAAAGATTTGAAGGAGTAGCTAATTTTTGCTAATGAAGTCTTGCCTGAGAGTTCACTTGTGCAGACAGTTATGAATGGTCTTCCAAATTCATAACAGAGTTTTGCTTCTACTCTTTGATAGATGATGAAAGGCTATCCAAATGCCTCAACATTTGAGGAGTTACTCTCTATTCTATTGCATGAAGATCAGTCTAGGCAAAAGAAGCCATTATGTATGTTGTAGATCAAGCTTTTCTGGCTAGTCAGAAGGGAAAAGGTAAATGGAGCTCATCTACTAGTAAACAAAAATTTGCTAATTCTACACAATCAAAGAAAGATGACAGAGCCAAGAAGAAAATAAAAAAGTAGAAATTGTTTTACAAATGTTGTAAAGCAAATGATCATGTCATAAAGAGTTGTTTGAAACTAACTGCAAAAGAGGCAAAGAAGAAAGAGGCTTGAATGAGAGGCTCTAGACCCAAAACAGAGTCTGCTAATCTTGTGCAGAATGAAGAATGGGCATTTACTATTGTTCACAGTTATGACCTCTGTTCTCATGGACAATGTATGTCTGTAGTGGACTCAGATGTTTGGTACTTTGATGGTGGGGCAACCAAACATATTACCTAGCAGCACATTTTCTTCACTTCACTTGAGCCTGCCCCACAAGGAATACTGTCACATGTGTGAAAAACTCCTCTTAGCCTATCATGGGAGTTGGTAATATCATTCTGACTACTGTTGATGGTAGTTCTTTTACATTGTCGGATGCTTTATTTGTGCTAGGGATCAAGAAAATATGTTATCAGTTTTAGCATTAGCCAAGATCGACTTGGATGTGAAATTTGTTGATGACAGATGCATAATTGATCATCTATCAAATGGTGATGTCATTTCTAGCATTTTATATCATGGGATATATAAGCTCATCGACTATGAAAAATATGTTAATGATTCAGCATGTGCAATACATGATTCTCAGGCTATGTCATATGCAAAGTTTTGGCATGCACACTTTGATCATCTGAATTTTGTAGATTTGCTATGCTTGCAAAAATCTAAAATGGTGTTCTCTTTGCCCAAACTTCAGGCACCTGGTAAACATGCTTGTGAAGGCTATATTTTGGGCAAAATGAAGCATTCCTCATTCCCAAAAGATAGTTCAGTTCGAGCAACTCAAAAATTGCGGCTTGTTCACAATGATGTCTTTGGTCCTATGTAGACACACTCCTTTGGGAACTACCTTTACTTCTTGATTTTTATTGATGATTTTTCAAGGCATGCATGGGTGTATCCATCGAAAGCAAAGTCCAAAGTGTTTATGTGCTTCAAAAAGTTTATGGTTTTGGTTGAAAATCTATTGACATGTAAAATGGGCACCTTCTGTTCTCATCAAGGGGGGGAATATATGTCTTCTAATTTTAATGCATTTCTGGTTGAACGTGGGATAAAACATCAGTGTGCTATCACATCATGGATGCACAACTTCTTAAGTATTCGAGAAGTAAGATGGGTGCTCCACGATTGGAAGGTGAGCTGGTTCGCACATCTCTATGTATGTGAGGCTAAAGACAATATATGAGAGATTGCGAACATATGCTGAAGCAAAACTATGGCACCTGATTTTACTGGTATCAGAGAAGAAGTACGGCCACACTGGTGTGCTATACACGATTTGATCTTGCGACATTCAGTTTGAAGGTTCACCATGTAAGCATGTAGCCACACTTCTACGTTGAACTTAAAAGCACATGTGTATAATATGATCTAGGACGAGTTGAAGGATGGTAGAATCATTCCATTTCTGATGCAAATTTACATGATGCACTTGTTGATGAGAGAGCTGATATTGAGCAGACAAAAACTATGCCAAAATGGCTGGTGCAGACTTTGCGTGACAGCAAATTAGATGCACCTTTGTCATATCGTACTCGTTCAGGCTCTCATAGTGCCTCCTTTGCATCAGATTGCTATGCTATGGCTGCTTCTAGTCTATGTGATGAGAATGAGCCTGTTTCTTTCGATGAAGCACAGAAGTCAGAAAATTGGATGGCTGCTATGCAATCTGAATATGATGCTATAATGAAGAATGGTACATGGTTTTTATGTGACTTGCGTCCTGGCAAGAAGGCCATTGGCACTAAGTGGGTATACAAGCTAAAGCGTAAACCTAATGGTATAGTTGACAGGTATAAGGCGAGGCTTGTTGCAAAGGGTTATGCGTAGGAAAGAGGCATTAATTTTGATGAGACCTTTGCACCTACATGCCGTATGACTACTGTTCGGAGCATTTGTGCACTTGCAGCCCATCATGGTTGGAATGTACATCAATTGGACATTAAAACAACATTTCTGAATGGTGACTTGCATGAAGAAGTGTATGTTTTTCAGCCCCGTGGCTTTGTGCAAAAAGGGCATGAAAACAAGGTGTGTAGGTTAAAGAAGGCATTATATGGTTTAAAGCAAGCACCACGTGCTTGGTATGAGAAGATGCATGCCTATCTGATTGCACATGGTTTTGAGAACAGTCCAACTGAAAGCACCTTATATGTTAAGCGTGCTAATGATGTGCTTCTGATCATTGTTGTCTATGTTGACGACATGCTGCTCACTGGTCCTATTGAGAAGCATATTGCTGATTTTAAGGCTGATTTGCATGCCTCATTTGAGATGTCTGATTTGGGGCATTTGCATCACTATTTGGGCATTCAGTTTATGCAAGTTGATGGTGGAATGGCTTTGTGTCAAACGAAATATATTGACACATTATTGCAGCGTTTTGGCCTTGAAGACTGTAAGCCTATTGCCACTCCTATGGAGACAGGTTTACGATTGAGTCTTCATGATGCTGGAGATGCATTTGATGCTGTTCTCTATCAGCAGGCTATTGGATGCTTGATTTACTTATGCATTACTCGGCCAGATATTCAGTTTGCTGTCTCACAGATGAGCAGGTTTATGCATTGCCCAGGAGTCATGCATTGGAAGGCGGTTAAGCGCATCTTTCGCTACTTGAGTGGTACTCGGCTACTTGGGTTGTTTTATCCCAAGGGGGGATCACTACCGCCAGATTTGCATGCTTTTTCTGACTCAGATTGGGCTGGTTGCTATGACACTCGTGTGTCCACCAGCGATTTTTGCTTCATGCTTGATAGCTCATGTATATCTTGGTTGAGCAAGAAGCAACCTACTGTGGCCACTTCCAGTTGTGAGGCTGAGTATAGGGCAGCTTTCACAGCGACTGTTGAGTGTGTGTGGCTCAGACGCCTTATGGCTGATTTGGGTGTTGGCCAGTCTTCTGCCACCACCATCTTCACTGACAGTCAGAGCACATTGGCAGTTGCGAGGAACCCTGTGTTCCATGCTCGCACTAAGCACATTGAGGTGCATTATCACTATGTTAGGGAGAGGTTCTCTGCTGGGGAGATCAGCTTGGCATATGTGCCCACGCAGGAGAACATTGCATACCTTTTCACGAAGGCTCTGCCTAGGGAGAAGTTTGAAGCTTTCCGCAAAGCTTTGGGCTTACTTCCTTTTGTGGAGTGATTTCCACATAGCTTGGCACTTCGTTATACATGAGTGCCAGCTCCTTGTTCACCGCATCACTCCCAGGGGGGATTTGTTGATATATTTTAGGTAGTGATGTATGTGAACACACTAGGACCACCGGGGCACTTTTTTCCCTCTTTAGGAGGTTTTTTTCCCCCGGCTTGTATATACGCCGATTGCCCTAATGGGCTACTAATTTTTGTACATTCTCTAGTAATACATTCAGTCTTGTGTGTTGTGCTCCAAGCTTCTTCTTCTTCCTTGTGTTGTTCGCGTGCTTCCGCAGACATCTATCTCCAACAAAAAGAAATTTTGGAAATTATGTATTTTTGCAGGTCTATGCAGGTCTGCAAGGTCTAGATAATTTTTGGTAGCTACCTTCCAAGAACCATATCTTACAAACCAGGAAGGAAATTAAAAAAATTTCACTTCAACCCACTTGCACATTATCTTTATTGTATTTTGTGATTGTTTGTAGGTCCTAAAAAAGTTTTGAAGGTCTAAAGAGGGAGCACATATGCATTTTTTGGGTAAATTTGCATTATTTTGGTAATCATTTGACCATGCTTTATGTTTTGGGAAGTGATCCGATGTTTTTGGACACTTCAAAGTTGACCTGGAGAGGAAGGTACAGAGGTCTCAAAATTCATCCAAATGGATTCGATGCATGCCATTCCAATACCATACCATTTAGGGACGTATGGTTATATTTTTAGGCATTTTACTTTATGCTTTGGAATGTTCTGTATGTACATGCTTGGATTGGAATGCATACATCAAAGTTGATCATTGTTTTAATTCTAAAAGTATGGATCAACTTGCTATGAGTACACTTTTTGATTGTTTGCAAGAAAGATGGTTGCAGGAACTACATGGTTATGCAACAAAAAGATTGTTGCTAGCATCTTAAAATTTTGTAGGTATGGAGCCCATGTATGAGTATATGGCATGCATGCCATGGGCTTGCCAAGCCCTATGTTATATTGGATGGCCTGTGTTCCATGGGCCTCCAAGGCCTTATACTTGAGTTTATGGTTAAAATTTTTTGGGACTCCATTTCCTTGGGGAAACATCACCGAAATTTTTTCCATCTCATGGCGTTATATATCCACTTACCTTTAGGTAAGAATGTTATGGCATGGTAACATGCCTTCTTTGCAAACATCAATAAAGTGTAAGTATGCTTATATGCATGTACTTGATGGACTTAGGACCATCAAAACATTATAGATAAGGCAACTTTAGTAGTACTAGGATCCCTAGACATAATCCTTATGGATTTAGACCATAGGGTTGCTAAGGGGAAGGAGATATGTCTTCACCATTAGGAATGTGCATAAACAATCTTATAGGTTATAGGAAGTTGTATAGAGGTACGAGAGATACATTTATGATAATCCCAAAGAGTGACTGGTTTCACTCATGCACATCACTTGAGTAAGTAGTGAAGCATTTTTGCTACATTAATAAGGAAACCAATTAGATGGTATCACAAAGATGGGATTCATGAAAGAGCATCGATGGTTGCTTATGTGATTTGAGTGATGTTTAGGAAGGCCACATGCATGGCACTAGCTCTATGATATAGAGCATAAGTCCCTTAGTAAGAAATAGTTGGGGAACCCAATACATATATGTATATCGAGATCTATAGAGAGGTACTTAGATTCAATCTTGGTACCTATGAACAAGTTAGTTTGGAATAAGAAATGGATATCCATTGTCACATGTTGATTAGAACCAAACTATACTAGTTCGAGGACATGGGATTCATTTGATTCCATCGATATGAGTTCAGGATATGGGATTCATTAGAGTCCACCTACATATTCCATTACATATATATGGAACATGTATATGGTCTAGTGTAGGCATGACACCATGAATTGGAAGAAGGTTCCACTAGTACGGGATGGTGGAAACAACTTCCCTTTGAGCACTCTTCTTGTATGGCTATGGAGAAAAGGACTCATTCATGGCGACAGACATCTCTTTAGGATTGGGAGTTATCATTCATAGTTTAGGAAAGATTTATTCTTCCAATAGAGAATGTGATGGGTGATTTTATCACCATGGATATCACATACTCATTTTGTGGTTTTTAGGAAGGATAATTCCATTAGTTTGATTGGATCATACAGATCCCTACAAAGAGGATGGGTTTTAGAGGTAGCTTTTTAGTATGGATACACATGCGTTTATGGTATCATGTTATATCATTGCTAACCATTTTGGCAGAGGGCTTTGACCATCGGAAGGAATTCATTTTCTCCACTCTTCACCACGTACACCTTCATTATTTATGGGAGATTTGTTCTCCATTTTCATAGGAATGTATGTAATGAGGATTACGCAATAGTTATGGAAGAGAGGAGCAAATAAATTCATGAATTTCTCTTTTAAGGAAAGGAGAAAGTGGGAATTACTTCAGACATTGAGGAGAGATCTCACTTTAGCTCACAGGTCTCACTTTAGCTCTTGTTCTTTGAAAGAGAAAAAGGAACCAAAAACATCATTTCTTCTTAGGAGAATAATAGAGTATGTTTTCCACTCGTAGAAGAGATGATAAGAAAACATATCGTAGTTTATATTTTAGAAAAAAATCATTTACTCAACTTTTCATTGTAAGTCCTCGTTCACATGGGAGTTCGTTTCTCCACTATTTTTGAAGGAAAAAACATGAAGAACTTATGTGCAGGTTCTCAATTATGGATGAGTAGAGAAAATGGATTCAACAAAATCTCTTTCAAAGGGGAACAAAAAGTGGAATAGTTTCCACTACTAGAACTCTTTTCCTTAAAAGAGATTAGTGATAGAGGGAGAGTTTTGCTTTCTCACTTTTAGGTTATCTAGATAGGAGTGGCACTCTTCTATCAAAGACAATAGGGAGATCAGTTAATCATAAGGGTTAGATCGAGTCTCTTCAGAGTCATCACTTATTGAGATTCCACCCTCCTAATCAGACTCACAGATGGGGTACCTAGACATTCCCTCAAGTTTAAATGGTTGATCAAGGGGTGGTAGAGATTTCTTGAGTGGAGAAAGAGAAACAAAGTAGGCTTTGCTTTGGTAGAGAAGAAGTCGGTCGAGCACGAATGGAGAGAGAGAGAGAGAGAGAGAGAGAGAGAGAGAGAGAGAGAGAGGTGATAAAGAGATGAAGACTATGTCAGTAGAACTATGGAGGGAGAGAACGAGAACACACTTAAGACCTCCAAGGCAATTTTTTCCCTCTTTAGAAGGTTCCCCCAGCTTGTATGCATTCTGTATTGTGTTCTGTTGCATGCTTCTTCTTCTTCTTCATTCTGTTGTTCACGTGCTTTAGAAAACCTCAAAATCCAACATGCATAGAAGCCATCCAATTTTTTGAATTCATTGAGTCATCTAAAGAAATAGGCTCATTCTCATCACAAAGACCAAAGATAGCCATTGCATAACAATCTGATGCAAAAGAAACACAATGAGAGCCTGAACAAGTACGATATGACAAAGATGCATCTAATTTTCTCTCTCTCAAAGTTTTCACTAACCATTTAGGCATCGTTTTTGCCTCTTCTATGTCAACTCTCTCATGAATAGTTGCATTATGTAAATCTACGTAAAAAATGGAATGATCTACATCATCATTTGAAACTTGTAAAGGTTAAGAAGTTGCCTCATTTGGACCAGCATTTAATTGTCCACCTATAAAAAGAGGTAGCAAAGTGTCATACACATCCTTCGAGCTAATGGATGTCTCCTTGGTACATGAAAATAAGGGCTGAATTTCATCTTCCACATAAGCAACATCATGGCTAACCACGATGAGTTTATCCTGTGGATGATACAGACAATAGACTTTGCTTTCAAAACTACCCAATAAAAATACATTTCATTGCTTTATCATCCATTTTTCTACGTTAATGTTCATGCACTAATGCATACGATAGACAACCAAAGACACATATGAGCAAAAAATGTCTTGCAACCATGCAAGCCTCATATAAAATGATCAATTGTAGTGCTTTGGTGAGACACCTATTAAGTACATATGTTGCACACATAACAACTTGAAGCCAAAAGCTATGTGGTAACACCTGACCTTTGACCATACACGTGGCCATTTCCATGATACACCTATTCTTTCTTTTAGCGAATCCATTTTGTTGAGATGTATACAACATTCTAGACTCATGTGTTATCCCATGCTCAGCCAGAGATGCATTAAACTTAGAAGATATGTATTCCCCCTGCAATCAGAATGGGGGGTCCATTTTACATATTGATAGATTTTCTATCGGGACCAAGAACTATTTAAAGCACATGAAAACTCCATACTTTTTTTTCAATGGATGAACCCATGCATGCCTAGAAAATTAATCAATGAAAGTCATGAAATATAGGTAGTTCCCAAATGAAGGTGTCTGCATAGGACCATGTACATCACTAAGAGCAAGCAACAATTTATGAGAAGCTCTAACTAAACCATCTTTTGGGAAGGAGGAACACTACGTTTTGCCCAAACTAAAACCTTCACATATATGTTTAGAAGATGCCTCAAGTTTGGGCAAAGGGGACACCGTTTCATATTTTTACAGGCGAATAACTAGAAAAATTCAAATGAACAAAATGTGAATGCCAAAGCTTTGCATATGAGATAGCTTGAGAATCATGAACTGCATTCACAAATTTTTCATATTCTATGGGCTTATATAGCCCATATTATAAAATTTCACAAGCAATAATACCATCACCATTAAAAATATCGTGAATTGTACATCTCTCATCAATAAATTTGACAACCAAGCCAATATTGGCTATTGTTGAAACTAATAATAGGTACTTCTTGAACCCTCTCAATTGATTGCATGGTTTTCAATTGGATTTATAGGAGAGTTTCTTGTTTTTTCTAATTCCCTCTATTTGCATGCAAATGGCTACCTCATCTACCTTGAACATGATCACTTGATTGCTTGGATTTAGGGTCTTTGTTTTCTATTTTAGAATTGGTTGTTTCTCAATAAGTATTATGTGCTTCATCCTTATACTTTGTGGGTAAACTCTAAATAATAGTACTTTGGAACTCATACACAAACTAATCTTTTTGTTGTTTGTTGGTGTTCT
Source organism: Ceratopteris richardii (assembly GCA_020310875.1). Taxonomy (NCBI): domain Eukaryota; kingdom Viridiplantae; phylum Streptophyta; class Polypodiopsida; order Polypodiales; family Pteridaceae; genus Ceratopteris; species Ceratopteris richardii. The sequence continues at coordinate 105,289,061 of CM035417.1, read as the reverse complement.
CAAGTTGTTTGTCCAAAATAATAGTACTTCACTAGGTAGATAGCTTTACGAGAGGCTTCTGATAAAAGCCCTATGAGGATTTGAGGTTGCTAGAGTCTAACTTCATATCAATTTCCGTTTGATGTTTGTGTGGTCTAGGTCAAGCAAAAGCACGTAAACAGTGAGCTCTTGATCCTCATAGTGATCATCAAAATACTTTGCCATCGAGAAGCTCGGGATTGTCAAGCAGTTAGGGTTTTGAAGCTTAATTACCTATTGATTCAGGTTGTGTAGGTAGATGCATATCGTTAAGGAGCTATGATTATGAAACCATAGAATTATATGGTAATTATATGATTCAGGTTGTGGAATGCCTTGCATGTCTTGAGAAGCAGCCATGTTTTCCTAATTAAATTTAGATTTTCTACTAGGAGAAGCCACGTGAGAGTGACTCAGATGCACGTTATTGCTTCCGACTGATGAGATGTGACTTCTAACAAAACTTTGCTACCCTAGTGTCCCACTTGATTTAAGTGCATGTACAACAAATTTTATATGAACAAGATACAATTAGGTCATGCACATGCAAGCATCACAAGCAAAAATCTATTTTTCAAGCAAGCCATGAGTTTATTTCTTGTCAATGTGATCTTTCGGTGTGCTGAATTTCAAACAACTCTAACCGAGCAAATCCAAAGTGCCTCAAAATTAGACTCCTAGAGTTTTATCTAAACACCCGTTATTCCAATTATTCATAGTTCTAAGTCACAAATTCTTTTTGCCGATTTGTAGTGCTCAAGGCACCTTTCTATGTTTCTTGTCCCTTTGGACATTCTTAAATAGGCTAAACGAGCTAACCAATCTTTCTTGGATGAAAATCTTCTCTCGAAAGCCCAAATTTACAAAGTAAAAATGCACCATTTGGAGATTCAACCAGTTGAATTTGAGGATGCTTTCTAAGTTATTCATGTGGTGAATTGTCCATGATAGGGAGAATCCCCTATTTCCTTAAGAGAATGGTTAATTGAAGTCTTAAAAGAAGACCCAATGAGTTGGATTCCAATTCTCCTAGAGGTGAAGGCTTACTTCTCCACTTCTACAAATCAGTTCCTTGTTCAAATGAGCTCTATTCCTAAATCAATTGATTGTTATATCTTCACCCACTTCACAGATGAAAATCATACATTTACTCTTATAGCCCAATAGGCAAGATTGTACTTACACTCACCACCAAACTTACACTCTTGGAAGTCAATTCTTCGTGGCTCATTATCACGATACACCACCTTCCTTTCATGTTGTGTACATGGTCTCCAAAGAATTCACTTCTTACCAACTTGCAATCTAAAGATGAGGTCCGCTTGTTGAATTGCCTCAATGACTATTGATCTTGATAATCCAATGAGCTTTATTTTTCCTAACAACTTTCATTGGATACATTCTTAAATAGTACCATTGAGTCCACATCTATATTTGATCAACTTGCTGGTACGAATGCTTGTAAATTGAAGGAAGCAACTTCTGCCTTTGTGCATGAACTACTTAAGCAAATATTATGGTTGTTATGTGTATTGGAATTGATGATAAGTTAAGAACAAGACACTCCAAAAAATATGAAATTTGTGCTGGCCATGGATTCGAGCATGTGCAATATGGGAAAAACACTATGGAATGATAGGATCCACTTACTTGTACAGTATGAGAGTTCCTTCCATTTGAATCTGATAATCTAACATATCAATGAGCCACATGTCAGCATGTTCATAGACATATATAACAACTTCAATATGTTCCTCGACTGGAATTAAGTTGTTTCTTATGTTTTCACCCGATTTGTGTTACTGCTATCGAGTGCACATAAAATAATCTTGATTTTCATAGCTCAACAGAATACAAAGGTTAGAGAATGAATTTTAAGATGACTAGGAAGAAGAGGAGAAAACAAAGGTAAGAGGACACGATTGAGTAGTTGACATGGTAGTAAGCAAAGTAAAGCACAATTTAAATTTTATTTTATAGGAATCGATAGCCCCCGATTGGAAAAGCATAAAGCATGTGAGATGTTTCAAAAAACTACGATCCATAAAAGCGATCGTTTGCTTTTTTTTTTTAAATTATTCGTTGTGCTTTTGTTTCGATTTCTTTGTGTAGGATTTACCTTCCGTTTTGACTTCTTTTGTTTTATATTGTTTTGTTTATTTTAATGTTTTTATACTTTTGCTCTAGTATTTATGGTTTCACATTCATAAAGTTTAGGTTCACATGGATAAAAAAATTGCATGGGATTCATAAGCACTACGGTTTTACACGTGCACAAACACATAAGGTATGGGTTTATACAAAACATAAGAAGAATTCTCATGTTGGACCCATGCATAGAAATGGTGGATGAATCTTAAAGAAGCCAAAGATATTCCTACAAATTGGACTCAATTTGAAGCTCTTTCTTTTAAGAAGTTTTACATGAGAATGAGGAAGAGCATAATTGTGATGAATGGGATAGAATGATGCAAAGATGTAGACCTTTATCTATTTATCTCTCCCACTATCAAAAGATTGTTCTCAAATTAAAAGGTTTAGATGTTTTTCTGAAAACTTGAGGGTTTGTGAGAGGGCTAGACAAACTCATTAAAAATTGACTTTTGATGGAATGCTCCTAAGACATTAGAAGAAGCTATCAAGTATGCTTAATTGTATGAAGACCATAGTCATATAATAATGGATATAGATCAAATACTTAGACCCGAACAATTCACTAAATTTAAGAAAAAAGTAATCCGAGGTGAAAACAAACTCATGGCAATAAATCTAAGTGGGCCTAAACTTAGTACACATCAATTTAAAAAGGCCAAAGAGGAAAACATATGCTTCAGGTGTCTATCTCCTAACCATTCTCAATGGAGTTGCCCAGTATGTAAGGAGGAAGATAAAAAACAAGGACCAAGGAATACAATGATCTTCGATAAAGGCAAAAATGTGATCCACCTTGTGCAAATACTTCCAATTTATGGTAGCTCTAGGTGCAAGGAAGTGGAAACGATGCATGAGGATATGGAGTATACTTGTTGTTTAACTCAATCATTGTGGTCATAGTAGTTTGGAACACATGACTTAGTTAAGCTTCATGGTCATGTGTACATGACTACAGTGAGAGTCATGATTGATGACTTCAATATATATGACTTTATTAATTATGCTTTGGCCAAAAATTAAAGATTCCCCAACAACCTAGTGCACATAATATGTAGTATCTATGATGCAAAGGGAAAAAAGCAAATATGGGATACTATGGTATAAAATTTGGAAATCAAGATACAAGGGTTTATAGATCACTTAGATTTCCAAATCATGAATATGGATGGAACATATATAGTATTGGGTAGAGAATGGTTTTGGGGGTGAGGGGATACACTTAAAAGAAGTTATCATAACAATACTATTGAATTTGTTAAGAATGGAAGTACGTTTTGTATTCAAGGTGAAAGACATGTACCCGTTACACCTCTTGTATCATGCATTCAGTTAGATACTCTTTTTGATTCACATGATCTACAAGATGTTTATGCATTATTTACTTTAGATGCTCACGAGTCTTTTCATGATTATGAATTTTAAATGTATCTTCTTTTGATCATAATGTAATTACGGACACGATTTTCTATTATTCATTTTTGTAAGGAGTAGTGGTCAAAATTTTTAAACAGTTAATGTTTGAATATAAAGATGTATTTCCACTTGATTTACCAAAAACATTACCATCTTCTAGAGGAGACATTGACCATGCCATTGACTTAGTTGCTAATACTAAACCTATCTGTAAACCTCCTTATAGACTTAGTATAGTTCATCATCAAGAAATAGAACACCAAATTCAAGATTATCTAGCTAAATGGTTTACTAGGCCTAGTAATTCTCTATGGGCATCACCAACGCTCCCAGTTAAAAAAAAGGATGGCTCTATGAGACTTTGTATAGACTAAAGGGAAAAGGGTAACTATTAAAAATAGATTTCCAATACATAGATTGGATGATCTATTTGATTACTTTCATCAAGTGTAGTATTTTACTAAGCTTGAATTAAGATCAGGATATCGTCATTTTAGAATAAAGGTAGATGATGTATCTGATTACTTTAGGACTAGGTATGGGCATTATGAGTTCTTAGTGATGCCATTTGGTCTCACTAATGTTCCATCTACTTTCATGACACTCATGAACGATGCTTTGAGGCCCTACATGGGAAAGTTTGTAGTAGAATTTTTTTATATTCTCATTTATAGTTAGTCAAAAGGAGAACATTTGGAACACTTACAAATAGCCTTCAAAGTGTTAAGAGAAAATTCACTCTTTGCAAAAGAAACAAAGTGTGAAATTTTTAAACATGAGGTTCGATATTTTAGACATATCATCTCCAAACATGGAATTTAGATGGATCTTGAAAATGTGCGAGCTACTATGGAATCGCCACATCCTAGAAACATGGAAGAACTACATATCTTTCTTGGTTTATCGAGATTCTATCAAAGATTTGTCAAGAATTATGCCAAGATTGTTGTTTCGATGACAGAACAACTTAAAGGGAAAGGGAAAGCCTTTCATCAGGGAGATGAACCAAAATAGACTATGGAAAAGTTAAAAGTAGCAATAGCTATACTCCCCTATTACACATAACGGATCCCAATCGATAATTTGTGGTTGAGACTGACGCGAGTGATTTTGCAATAGGAGCAGTTTTAGTTCAGGATGGTCGACCAGTGGCTTTTGAAAGTGAAAAGCTAGAACCTGCTCAGAAGAATTACTTTGTGTATGAGAAGGAGTTGTATGCAATTGAACATGCCTTGAAGAAGTGGCATAATTATTCATATGGTGCCAAAGTTAGGATAATATTTGATCAAGAGAGCATTAAGTGGTTGTCTAATCAAATAGACCTTAAAGGATGTAAGACATGTTGGATAGAGACCCATCAGGACTTTGACTCTGAGCTTAGGTATAGGAAGGGAAAGTTTAATTGGTGGCTGATTCACTTAGCCGCATGCCTATGCTCAATGGACTAAGTTTTACTTAGATCACCAGTGAACTCCTTGAGTTTATTAGAGGGAAATGTAGGCTTGATCTTGCATATACTAAGATTTGGGAAACGATAGAGAAAGGGGATCTAGATACATGGTTTTCCAATAAAGATGGAGTATCGATGGGTGCTCAAGAATCATTCAAGTGGAAGAATTATCGTATCCATGATGGATATCTGTTATATAAATGTAAGGTGTGTGTCCCCAAAGATTTTGAGATGAGATGACACATTTTTTTTAAGTGTCATGTCACATCTAGTGTGGGACACCTAGGAGTTAACAAGACTTATGATCTTGTTAAGAGGTAGTTCTATTGGCTTGGACTTCACAAGGACATCCTAGAGTATGTGCTTAAGTGCACTGAATGCTAGGTAAATAAAGTCAAGAGGTTGAGGATTGGAGGTCTATTCCATCCATTGGATATTCCCAATGGAAAATGGGAGATTATCTCCATGGATTTTATAGTAAGATTACCTAAGACATAGAGAGGGCACAACTTAGTCTCGATAATTGTGGATAGGTAAACTAAAATGGCTAGGTTTATTCCAACATGTAGGATAGTGAAAATCCTTGAGTTGTCTAGGTTATTTGTTGAGAATATATATGAGTTATATGGTCTTCCTTTGGACATTGTTTCTAAACAGGATTGGAAGTTTACTAGCCACTTTTGGAGAGTAGTATTCAAGAGGTTGGATACTTAACTTAGCATGAATATGACCAAGTATCCACAATTAGATGGGAAAATAGAGAGGATTAACCAAATCCTAGAGGATATGCTTTGAGCATATGTAAATGAAAGGCAAAGTAATTGGGAAGAGTACTTATCTATAGTAGATTTTCCATATAATAGTGTCAAGCATACTTCCACAGGGCATAGTCCATTTATGCTTATATATGGGTTTCAACCAAGAGCTCCATATGCGGTAGGATTGCAGCATGAAAAAGTCGAAGCTGCAAAGGGCTTCTTGGAAGAGATGAACAATATATGTAAGCTTGCTAAAGAGAGCATTAAGATCACTAAAGATAGGGCTAAGTCCTATGCTGATCCCCAAAGGAGAGAAATCAACTTTGAGGTAGGAGAGAAAGTCTATCTTAAAGTTCCCTCTAGGTTTTAAACCATGAAGACGAGACCTTGTCCAAAACTATCTCCTAGGTATTGTGGACCATTCACAATACTTAAGAGGATATGTTAGATGGCTTACGAGCTCCAACTTCTAGAAGGTATCTAGATCCATGTAGTATTTCATGTTAGTAGGCTTAACAAGAGACTAGGTGAATCTGAGAACCTCATTCCAGATAGTGATGTAGTGGAGCTTATTTTCTGTTCAATATGTTCCACATGAGCTTGAGAGAATTACATACTCAAGAAACACGGACGAGGAGTCACTTACATAAAGAGTGCCTAGTTAAGTGGAAAGACAATTAAGAAGATGGTGATACATGGGAGCGGTTTAGTAGTGTTTAGAGTTGGGTTCCCACCTTTATGAAGACTTCACAGGAGTCTTCTTAAGGGGAAGGATATGAGGAAACATTATGGAGAGATGACCATGTACACCAGGAACATGGGGTTAATTTAGTTCGAGCAATTATATTATTCTTTCTCTTTCTCTATTATGCCTTCCAACCTCATTTTGAGGACAAAATGATTTTAATGGGAAGGAAAATGTTATGTCAGTACGAGTGGGAATCACCTCTTATTTATAAGAGAAGCATAAGAGGAAGTGGCGCTCATGCATCTAACCACATGTATGGTAGTGTGGAGAGAGAGAGAGAGAGGACTAATTATACTTGTGTGGTTGGGTGGAAAAGAGTGCAACAACTCTCACGTGGGCATTCATGATCGAGCAACTTCTGCTCGAGAATCACTAGAGCCATGTTTTTGGCATTTTCCAAAGCAAAAGTAACCTTGATTCATTGGGAGAGAGGATTTATGTGTTAATAACTAACCGAAGTGGTTTATGAACTCCCAAGCCACGTGAGGGTGCCCCAATACTGATGAAAACTAGTGAATTTACCTCCAAATTGGGTATTTTAGGTAGTGTTCCTTAGTTCTATCTTAGATACAAATTTCCTTTAAACTTTGACATATTCAACCCAAAGGTCAAACCCACATATGGTCACCTATTGCTACCATCTTGGTTACATGTAATACATCCACTTGATGTCCAATTCACAAGATGGATTCTCCTCATAATGGGGACTTTACAACTTCAAGACTAATGGATCATTAGTTGGATCTCATGAGCGTGGAGTATTGTGCATGTTTAACACATAATACTCACAAGATCTAAGTATCCCTTAGAGAAGTGACATGCAATTACCCAGTCATTGGCATAAAGTTCTAATAGGCATGCTGATTTCTATTTCTTTGAAGGACTTTGGTCGTACTTATAGACCATGGGTGTATAATAAGCTAGAGGCATTTGAACCGAAGGGAATTTTAAGGTAATGGTATTGATCCAAAGGTTGATTGGCTCATTGCTTTTTGATTTTGTAAAGGAGTTTGGTCTTATAATGTACTATTCTTGAACTCGAATCGTTGAAATGAGGAAGTTAGAAATGAATGAGCATAATGCCTGCGAGATACATAAATAAAAAATAACAAACCTATACGACTACCCAAAGACAACACAAGTTCTTTCAAAATAAAGATGATTCGCACATAGTTAGGATCATCTACCAAAGATATTTTTGCCAAGGTCGAATATTATTTTCCCTACATTGGTGATCTTATAATCAAAGGTATACTTCCAAAATCTTGTCTAGTCTAGTCAAAGGGCATAATCTAGTGCTCCCCTTACATTTTGGCAAGATTGCCCACATCAAGTTCATGTCAAGAACGATGGAATCCATATCCATACTCCAAAATATTGAATTTACTTTGAATTATATATTTAAAAAACTCCAAGATTTTGAAACGAAGTCATGACAAGGTGATTGCTCAATTGCAAAATTTGATTCAAACTTTAGAAATTTGTTTCAAGCATCCACATATCACACTACTAGAAATAGGGGGGCATAGTGACGCCCTTGAATTGAAAAAAAAAATGGGATCTGTCACTTATGCAACACTACCGTCGCATAAGCGACGGTTCTATTTTTTTTTTATGAGCGATCATCGCGTAAGCGATGCTAAGCGGCACTAAAACTTAGCGATCGCTAATTAGCGATGCTATTTGCGATATTGGCAAACTGGCTTCGATGTTTTATCATCGCATAAGCGGCATCCTGTGTTCCAGAGCGTCGTATAAGCGACGCTCTAGAATGTTAAAAAAAAAAATTCAATTTCTCATAGCACATTTGTGCCGGGATTTGGACGCACAAAGAGAGAGAGAGAGAGAGAGAGAGGAGCTCTTGAAGCCAGGTATGCATGCACACACACACACATACATATGCATACACACACACATATACACACATAAACACACACACATACACATAGACACACACACACATATACACACACATATACACACATACACACATAATGATGCATACACACGCGTACACATGCATACACACATATACATGCACACACACATATATGCATACACACACATATATGCATACACACACATATGCATACATAATGCACATGCATACATACACATACATAATGCATACACACACATATGCATACAAATATCTTATGTTTTATTTACATGATTTTTTTTTTATTTTTGTAGTGCGCATGATGAGAGGGATAAAAAATACGTACTTAGTTCACTTGAGATAGAGTTTGGGACAGGATGGTCGCATAAGTGGTGTCTAAAAGAGATGCGGACACTTATGGATCATCATCGTGATAATGCACGGTACACATTGCTTTTATGTATATACACGTGGATATGAGTATGTGTGTTTATGTATGTATGTATGTATATGAGAGAGAGTGAGAGAGAAAAGAGTGAGACTAGAGGTACAAATACATGCATACACACACACATATACATCATACATGCACATTTACACACATATACACATACATGCACATTTACACATACACACACATACATGCATATTTTTACACACACATACACATGCATGCAGTTACACACATATAATGAATACACATAGATACATACACATACTCACATACACATACACAGACTTACATACACATACACATGCATAATCATATGTACACACACATAGACTCCTATAATCATATTTACATGCATATATACATTTTAATGCATATACACACACACACACAACACATGCATACGCACATATAGATACACATACATACACACATGCATACACACATATAGAAACACATACATACACACATGCATGCACAATGATATATCTGTATATATATATATATATATATATATATATATATATATATATATATATATATATATATATATATATATATATATATATATATATATATATATATATATATATATATATATATATATATAATAAATAAATCCTATTTCAAAAATCCCAATTTGAAAACACTATTTTTGATATTAGGGTTTTAAAACCCCTAATTTAAAAACTCTAATTAAGCCTTTTAGCCATATGATTGAAGTATATGTACACATTGCATTCCTCTGATGTCCTACTAGAGAGATGTCTCTCCTCCCAACCTTATGCCTCTATATATAGCTACTCAAATCAACGAGGATCATAATATATATAAACATATATACACATCATGTAGATACACATACATAAATATAAAATGGAGTAGATACATTATGCATCACACATACATGCCTAAATGCACACACACACACACACACACACACACACACACATATATATATATATATATATATATATATATATATATATATATATATATATATATATATATATATATATATATATATATATATATATATGCATACATATTTATATGTGTGCATATAAATATGTATGCATATATATATATATATATATATATATATATATATATATATATATATATATATATATATATATATATATATATATATATATATATATATATATATATATATATGCATACATATTTATATGCACACATATAAATATGTATGCATATATATATATATATATATATATATATATATATATATATATATATATATATATATATATATATATATATATATGCATACATATTTACATGTACACATCACATATACATGCCTACATGCGCAAATGTATACTTATACATGCATACACAATTACAAACACTTGCATATATTACATGAATACATGAATATTTTACATAAATGCATATGCATATATACACATATGCATACTAACACATGTATACATATATCACACACATGCACACACATACATATACATGAAAATAGATATATATGCATACTAACATATGTATACATATAATACACATGAATACACACACATATGCATACATACATGATAAAAATTTGCTCCTCGAAGATAAAGCTATATATAAAATAATTAGGCATACCCTCGAGCTTCATGTTATGACTTAAAAGAACATGATTTTATCTCTCTAGTAGGATTCATCATTATTCAAGTTGATCTATTATCTGATATCCATTCAGAAGCGTCAAGTTACTGATCGATAACTAGCGTAGAATTTACTATCTAATCTGCTCATATGTTTTCATTATTTCCATCATTTTGGTAAGACATCAATATAATCTCATCTTCATTATCCTTATTGATTTCATTTATTTCTTCTATTGTTAAATCTGTGTTCTCATGAGTCACATCATCTATTGATGGATTAATATCAATTTCTGGTAATTCCTCTTCCTCATCAGTAGAATCAACATGTAGAGTATTATCCTCTTCATCAAAAATATTAGTATGATTATCACGTATAATGATTCTAATTTCTCTTTCAGATGTTGATGTATCAGTATCTGATGCTAAATCATCAAGAGGACTTTCTTCGATCTCTCTAACAACAAAGTGTTCAAACAATGACCTACCTCTAGGTTGAACATGAATGACTTGCCACCAAGGGTGAGCATCTGGGTTTTTATAAAAAAATTCTTGTTCAATATGCCTAGGAAGAATATATGGTTCTTTAGTAGATCGCATTACCTTGGAAGAATCAATTGCCCAAAACCCAGATAATTCCTTTCTTAATGTGGAATTACTATCTTTATACTCGGCTCGAAACCAATCAACCTTCAAAATGACCTATCAAAATATATAAAAACAAAAACCCATTATTAGGTGCTTAAATAAATAACTAACTCTATCATAAAAAATATAAACTTTTTTCTACCTGTTTGAATGTATGAAATGAAATTTCGTAGATACCAACAATAGTTCCTACATAACCAAGTTCGCCATCTATTAGGTTCGTGTCTTTTGAGCTAGCACGTGATAGTTGCTTGAAAGAAGCAACAATACTAGAATCCTCTATTTTACGTAAAGAATCAATGGCTTTGATTCTAATATGCTCTCCAAAAGCCCATAAATTAGTGAACATTCAAGCCTGCAAAAGAAATTAAATTAGTAAATAGAAACTAATATACATATATGAAAAAACAAAATATTATTAAAATAAAATTACCTTTCATTCACAACCTATCTGCTCATCTTCTTCATTATTTGCGTTGGCGCGTTGCAAACGACTATATAGCCAATCTATAAAAGAAGATATATTTGTAATCTCATATATATCGAGATTACATCTATATCTTTTGTTCCTTCACCTTTTACTTCAGAGATTTTGAAGTTCTTGTTTGTACTCGCTAAGGAATGCTTGCATGCATTCGCTATTATATGCCACAAAAGTAGAAACATCATTTTTTTCTTGAAATGTAAATAAAAATGGAACTCCCTTACCTAATAATACCTCATCTGTTATTTTTGAAGAAGACTCTTTGGTCCATGCATGTGGAGTTTCTTCATGAACTCTTTCAAGGTACTCACTAACGTAATACATGCACTCTTCAAGCATCCAAGCCTTTGCCATGGATCCTTCTGGTTTCGCTCTTTGTCGCACATAACCTTTTAATATTCCCATAAATTGCTCGACCCAAAACATCCATCGAGTGTTGACAACACCTGCAATCTCTATTTCATCTACAAGATGGACTAATAAATGAACTTGAATATCAAAAAATGAAGTAGGAAGTTCTTTCTCCATCAAACATAGTAGCTCTTTGCATTCACATTTTTTTTATGGGATCGAGTTTTTGTCAATCTCTTTTGATGTAATCCACCTATACATATCATAAAAAAAATTATAAACAAGTTAATTGAAAAATAAAAGATATCTAATATTCATATATATTAAATATAAAAATATCATAATTACCTTATAAGCGATCCAAGACGATAGATCACATCTCGTACTCCTTTCGTTGTACATCCATCGATAACCAAAGGTACAATATGTTTCAAAAAGTTATGATAGTCATGGGTCTTTAACCCAGATAAGCTCTTATCATCCATAGTAAACATGTTTTGAAAAGATGCTCCATATCCTGCAGGAGTCCTAATCAATTGAATTCTATTGTTGATAGTCTGTATCCCTTTTGTTGTAAGTATCCAAGGAGCAGGTGCATAAGTCGTTTCCTGTCGATGTCTATCAAAAACTGGCCATAACTTTGGTTTTTTCTTTTATCTTTCAAATCATTCCTTGATGCTATGGTATCTTTTAGTCCAAGAAGATGCTGCCATAGTGAATAACCAATATTCTTGAATATATGCATAGGATCAAGAAGATGATATACTTTTAACTCTACGCTATCCATAATTCACTTTCATCGCCAGCATGTAATGTAGTAATAGCATTGACAACTATGTATCTTGATACATCTCTACTCACGTATGGTGATTCATGACTATTCTCCTCAAATATGCAATTAGTCCTTGAACTATTATGTAACCCTCGACTAGTATTTATTAAACCTGCTACATTTCCATGCGTTAAGTTCTTCCATCAATATATAATCTTTCATTTTCTGCATGTAAAATCCTTCTACTAGTAAGGGATGCTGCGTTCAAGCATATTCCATAAGTACTCATGCTTTGAACATAACGTGAAAGTCGATGCCAATCTCCCCATCCATATATAGGACCACAAAATGACATAAGAGTGACTTCAGAATTCGGAGGCACACACAAATCCTCTACAATAAAGAGACCACGACTAGCATTAGTAATAGTGGATGGAGCAATCATATAGCGATTACCCCAAAAGTTGAAAACCTCTCCATCTAAAGGAAGTGGTCCTCTATTCCATCCTCCATATCTTCTTCTACCATATGTTTGTACTAGAGAACGATCACGAGCTGGAAATGGATAATCTCCAGTCCTTTCAGTCTCTAAACTAGGAGGTAGTGGATTTCTAGAAACCTTTGCTTGTAATTGATGAACAACAAGTCCATGACATGTACGAGGTGTATTAACATTATGAGAAAAATTATCATCATCATCATCATCGAGCAAGTATTCTTGTATATCAATAGTAATTTGATTTTGTATATGGTTTTTAAATAAAATAATGACATTAATTTATATAAAAAATACATACCCAAGCATTATCATGTTGACCAGGTGATGGTGCACGCTCAAAAGTACCATACTCTGCTTCATGTTCAATACATTCCAATCGTGGTCTTTCACACGTCAAAAAAAAACATCGTTTGGCTCGTCGTTTAATCGACGGTCCACACTCGATGCTCCTTGCGATGCATTTTGCAATTTTATAGCGATGAAATTGTGTCGCTCTAACCGTCACTATGCACCCTTATTCCTTGTAGTGTCAAGAAGACTATCTAGTTAATCGAATTCAAAGTGGTCTAAGAGATGCAATAAAGGATCGTTTACCCTCTACATCTCAAGTAAATACTTTAGATGAGGCTATCAATCAAGCAATTTAGTGTGAGAATCAATTGTGCAAAGGAAGCCAAGTCCAAGAGCTAGCATCATTGATCAATCAAGACACTCATCCTCAAGAATCTAAATCAACAATGTTTGAAGATGAGAAAACCATTACAAATGATATGGAGTATACATATTATGAAGATAACAAGAAGGTAAAGGATAAGGAGGAGTTCATGTTCAATCAAGGAGGTGTGCTTACTCAAGGCTTTCCATCAAAGCTCAAAGGATCTCATAGATAAATCTAGGTTCAATCAGTCTGTCGATTTCTTCTTTTATTTTGGCTACATAAGTGCCATTATATGTAGAGGGATTTTATTTGGTGGGATTGGAATCAACCATCATGGGGATCATATGAGAGCATATTTTTGGATCTACCCCCTTTAGGCCTCTATAGGTCCGCACACAAACACATCCCTTTATTCCCTTAATAAAGCAACAAGGTATACTACTTCTTCACTTATGTCTTCCCCTATGTATGTACATCATTCTTCATTCTCTTCAATGGTTACTACAATTTTTTTGGTTTTTTCTTTATTATCATACACCTCTTGTGATGGCCTCTCTCTTAGACATCTGTAACAAAATTTTTCGATCTTCACCTTCATATTTCATGAAATTCTCTAATACTTCAAACAATGATTCCTTCTCTGCTTGTTTCACCACATTTCTTTTCTTTTTCTTTTGACCACCTTCACTTTCATCCATTGAATTTACATATTTAATGCTTGTGAGAGGTTATTCTTCTTTTTGGGTAAATACTCCTATATTTTCTAGATAGTGATCCTCTGAATCAAAGAAACTATCCATCACAATGGACTCTAGATCGTTACCATCCTCTTCTTCTTCTTCTTCTATGGCCTCATTAGAGTTAGACTCTTCTAGCAAGGGTTCACCCATGAACAAAGAGATATCATAACCCTCCTCATCACAATGGGGTGTCCATTGTTCCTCATTGACCACGATGTCCATGGTGAGTAGGATTTTTGCCCAACCATGAGGCTCAAATTGCTCATCTGGAAAGATCATCTATAGGCTGGGTCTCTAACCAGTCTGGCTCCTTGAGAAGTTCCTTCTTCTCTCGCTTTTAGGCATCTTTCCTCTTCCTCTGCAAACTTGCACATCCATAAGTGAGTATCTTCATGCATCCAGGATGGATTAGAAGAACTTACATAATGCACAGAGATTGAATCTTCTAGTGCCTTGTGGATAGGATTCCACTATAAGGGTGGTACATCTCTAAAGGTATAATCATTTAGATTGACCTTGGTTGTGACCCCTAAGGGCTGCAAGTACAAGGAGTTGTTCACCAATCTTTTACTATTCACTGTTTTCATAGGAAGGTTCTTCTTAGGATCATTTCATAGACATTATTTTTACCAAAGTCACATATAGCAAAGGTGTGTTCAAACTCCACACCACAAGTGGTTAGAGTTATCCCTTCTAGCAATCCTTGAGGTCTTTCAACATGGCCGTCAGCCATTTGAAGCTTCATTCTAGTTGGTCTTAATGTGTGTTTTCCCCATTGCTTCCATAAGGAGGTGGTTGCAATGGCAACACCCACACCTGAATCGAAGACAGATTTGGTTGTGTAACCTTGGTAGGTGATTGGAAAATAAGTATTACCTTCTACACCTTCACTCATGTCTCCTATTTTGTCTAGAAGCATCTATAGAACTTTTTGCTTAGCGTGTGATTTTGACATATTGGAACCAAGCTCTAGAACCTGATTTGCCACATGTTTCCACAACTCAAGTTTTACTTTGAGCAGCTCTTCTAAGGTGAGATGACATTGCACCTTAGTGTTCTTCATGACTTCAATGTTTCTTGGAACCACTAAGTCTTCATTTCTTATCAATATTGTAGAAGCTATGATATGACGAGATTCAGATCCCCATGGGCCTATGAATTGTGGAAACTCTTGTAAAGAATTAGATTCAAAATCTAATATTTTATCTTCTTGTTGCTCTACTTGGTCTCCGTAAATAGATGGAATGTCTTGGGGAAATTGATCATGAAGATCATCAATTTCAAGAATAGGAGGGGTATTACCCTTCTCCTTGGCCCATTTTTATTCTTGTATTTTCCCCCAAGAACTCTTGAGAGTACTATTGAATTGAAAGAGGTGTTCCAACATCCATGGAATCAGAAACATAAACTTACATTGGTGGTGAGATTTCTCTTTCAACAATTGGTTGAGCCTGTGGAGGTAAAGAAATGTGTGACTTGTTTACCAACTGATCTAGTCTTTCTAGTAAGCCCTAGAAATGCAAACCTAGTTTGATAGAATTTGTCTGATTGAACAATTGATTGGCCTCGAGCACAACCTGAGCTAATTCTACCATTTTCATGCAAATTTTTTTCTGTTCAATCTCTAAATCTACTCTAGGGTAAGTTGTTTTTAGGTTTGCAATTGTTGGCCCTTCTTGAAGTCAAGCCTAGTAGGCCTTGAACATCATATCCAAGCCTTCTGGGGACTTAACCCAATTTTCCTAAGTAAAACCATGTTGTTGTGTTACTTTGTATCAACCACTTGTCCTTTTTACATTTTACTTTGATTGTCATTTTTTTTCCACTAACTTGCATCACTTTATGAACAGTTTTTATCATCGCTTGAAGTGCGATAGTTTAGTTTTTGTTCTTTTTCCCAAGTGTTTGTAGCAACATTATCTTAGATATGCTTGAACTTGAGTAATTAGGGTTTCTTGGACTTGGTTGGTACCTAGCGTCACCCTAATTAATCAGTGCCAATAATCACACTTAGCATCTACTAGAAATTGATTAAGGGGGTTGAGAGTTCTTCCGACCTCAACTCTAGTGCTCTGAAAAGCAGCCTCATGTCCAATAAGTGTGCTCCCCAAACCTTGCTTCATTTTGCACTTTACCTTGCTTTGGGCACCCTTGAATGGATCTTACTAGACCTGTAAAAGGCCCAAATTAAGATCAAGCTTTAATGCTAATCTATTTGATAGAAAATTTTGATTCAGAGATTTCTTGAAGACCCATTTTCCCCATGTATTGCTGAAAAATCCGTGGAGCTCCCTTGGCTTCCTAATCTCACTGGAAGGTCAAATTTAAATTACCCTATGCAAAAATCAAAACATGTTTTTTAAGAAAAATAGTTGAGCTCATGTTGGATCTGAAACAAGCTTTTTAGCAAACTCTAAAGCACAAAAAACAGATTGCGGATGAAAAAGTTATGTCAATTCAAGCTCCTGAGGGTCAAATAGACAAATAGAACCTCTCGAGATATTTATGTATTTGTTTAAGTTAGCAATGATTGTGTGAAAATGTCATGATTGTCTAAGATAATTTCAATGTTATGAGAAAATCCTGATGTTGAGAAAACCAAAGAATCATAATTTTGTGAGAGCAAGACAATCGGGATGTTGAGACAACTAGAGAATCATGATTTTGTGAGAGGAAGACAATCGTGATGCTATGAGACAATCGTGATGTTCAAACAACTAGAGAATCACGATTTTGTGAGAGCGAGACAATCGTGATGCTCTGAGACAATTGCAATGTTGAGACAACTAGAGAATCATGATTTTGTGACAACTAGAGAATCACGATTTTGTGAGAGCAGCACAATTGTGATTCTGTGAGACAAAAGCAATGTTGAGACAACCAGAGAATCACGATTTGTGACAACCAGAGAATCATGATTTTGTGAATGAGTTTAGGCAAGAACTTCCAAAAAATATGAAGTTTTACAAAGTCATGATTTGCTGCACAAAGGGGCAATTTCTGATAGTTTTGGCAGGAACTTCGAAATCGAGCACGGAGGCCTGCGTGTCGTGCAGAGGATCATGAAAATCATGGAGACTTGCACACACAAACACTTCCTATCTCACACTCTCTCACACAACCACAAATGCGAAATGAGGTGAAAATAGGGAATATATAGTCAAAAATGAAATATTTACGTGAAGATGAAGTTGGAGAAGATGTTGATGATGAAGATGGAAAAATAAAATTAAAAAATTAACTGAAAATGACTATTTTTTACCTTCCAACATTGCAAATCTATGATCTTACCATCACAATGCTCATCCTCAATCAATGCTCCCAAGCAACGGTGCCACACTTTCGTGTAGCCCAAGCCTGAGCACCACCTCCCTTACTTGTGAATACACAGAGACATGAGGAGGATATGAAGATCATAAGCAATTGTGGCGAACAAATATGAGTGACAAGCACATACATGCATGTATACACACACACACAAGGCAAGATAGCAAAGATAGGAACAATGGAAGCTTTGATTCTTAATAAGTCAATTACACTCTTCAAGGAGCTCTTTCTTTAACTTGCTAACCCCAAAAATGAGCTCTCTACCTCTTTTTTTTGTTTTTTGAATAATTTTGGCCGTTTTTAGAGCTAATGGCCGATGCAGTTAAAAATTAAGTTCTTGCTTCTATTTGAGGGCTCAACTGAGCTCTAAAAATTATGAGATCCAAAACATGAGTTCTACTTAGGCTCCTCAAGCTCAAGGACTCCTTGGCTTGCACAAAATGGAGCTACAAAAATGTGAAATGATATTTACAATGTTTTTTAGTGATCAAAATCACTGGTTTTATAGGGGTTTCTTCTGAAAATTTGACATATACTTCTTGGAGCTCCCTACATGCTCTCTCTTCTTGTGTGTCCACTTCTTCAATGCATTCCCACACCTCATGCCTGACCTTGAGTGCCAACACATACACATCAACTTTACAAAGATTAAACACAAAGACCAACCTAGTACAAGAAAGATAACAACTAAATGAAGAAAGAAGTCATGCGATGCTCCAATAGGAATCAGAACAAAGTGGATTTGATGAGGCTTTTATAGCGACCATGCATACATTGACATAAGTATTTAGGGTAGTAGAGGCACTCGAATTTCTAATTGAATGGCCCCAACCCACTACCATCCTAGAAGAGTACGCACACAACCACGATGTGGACAGATAATCCAAGTTCTAGCACCCCACAAACTCTCTTGTCGATGAATTCTACCATGACACACATGTCCAAAAATCCCTCCCATCCACATGGCCACACTTGAAACATCCTTCCAACCCTATTACCTCCTTGACTATTTCCCCCTCACAAGAATTCCAATCCATTTTTGAAACACCACTAAAAACCCCGTTCTAATTCCATGTACCCATCACTTCTCCACCTCACTCACCACCACTAACCACTAGTGAGATGTCACAAAGATCTTGTCTCTAACTTTGAAATACCTCCACACCACACTAAAACACCGATATCACTACCTTCCACCCATTAC
Organism: Ceratopteris richardii; assembly: GCA_020310875.1. NCBI lineage: Eukaryota > Viridiplantae > Streptophyta > Polypodiopsida > Polypodiales > Pteridaceae > Ceratopteris > Ceratopteris richardii. Next base: position 105,269,882 of record CM035417.1, on the reverse strand, counting down.
TCCCATCCAACCATGAATAGCACCTATAGTAGCTCCTTCACCATCTATCTACCCTCAATTCCCAATGCCTTCATCATTATCACCGATCGCCATCGACCCATGGGCTTGATTGTTTAGTTCCTTCTTGGATGTTAGGCCTCAACTAGATTTATCATTATCCTAACCTATACAAACCACAATGCCATTTTTTCTAAGTACCATACACACTTCATGACACACACTAATATCACTATTCACAATCACCAGCTCACACATGCCCACATCATAAGTCATAGACATATCACCTCCCACCACAACAACACCACTACCCATCACACAACAATCAACAAACCCCCCACCACCAACATCACCCCCACTCTCTAGTGTGTTGAGTTTTTCATCGACTCTACCCATCCCATACTCATTCTCCATTGCCTCCAACTTACCACAAACTACATATGTACATGTACGTCCTGTGTACACTTCATTTGTGATTGATTAAACCTTGAGTCAAATGATTAATTTTATGAATCAGGTTAGAGAAGGGTATGTGACCTTAGGCCAAATACACAACAACCTACACGAACAATTAGATAGGCTTCAATCATAGCTCAATTATTTAATGATAGAAAGCACTTCATTTAATGCCAAATACACCACCTTGAAAGAGGCCCATAATGCTTTAGGACTACAACTTGAAGCTTAAAACAAATAAGTGATAGAATAAATGGAAGAGAAACTACGAGTGCAGATGGATCACAATGCCAGAATAACCTACAATATGGGGTTATTGCGAAGACATTTAGTGATAGTGAAAGAGGAAAACCAAAGATTAAAAACTCAAAATATAAAAAATTTCAAAGTAGTTTTAGACATGCCAAGTGCCCATCTAAGCCCTTTATAGTTCCAAGCAATGGTGCTTGAAAGTATCAAAATCATCTTAGAAGACTACACTAATCTTTTGGATGCCCATGATAAACCTATCAAGAGTTTTAGGATTTGTAACATTGTTGCATCAAGCATTTACTTGCTTGCTATAAAGAGACAATCAAGGGGATGTTCATAATGTTCTAGGAATATCACTCCGATGTCTTCATTTCAATACCAACTCATTTGCTACATCTATTTGCATGTGAGACGTTGTGGTACTCAACACACTACCAATTGAAACAACTTGATGCTCCCAGAGCAATCGATTGGCCCAATCTAGAAGATAACATGGCCAAGGGCATCCACATCATTGAACACTCACTTCTAGGTGACATCCTCTAGCAATATATTGATCACTCCTAGGAACAAGGATATATCTAGGATGACAAACATGAGAGGGAGGGGAGTGTTGGCACTCAAGGCTAGACAAGAGGAAGCAAGAAGCATGTAGGCTTCTTCAAAGATTTTCAGTTCTTTATGATCTTTTCTAGTTCTTCATTGATCACAAACAAGAACTAAAATTGTGATTTTTATCACTAACCACCATTGTCAATACACAAATTTGCATAACCCAACTCCATTTTGTCAAATCCAAGGAGTTCTCAAGCTTGCAGAGTGTAGATAGAATCATCATACCAATTTTCATAATTTTTAGAGCTTGTTTGAGCCCCCAAATTAGCCTTATGACCTAGTTTTAATGATGCCACAGACGATGTGAAACTAGTCAAAATTAGGCAAAAAAGTATAAAAAGATATAGAGAGCATTTTTTAGGTTAGCTTGTTAGATTTTAGCTTATTAGATGGTTGACATGAGATTGTATGAGAAAAGCTATGTAACTTTGGTTGAATGAATTGATTCCCTTGTTCACATTGTTTGTCTCTTCCTATTGCATGTATGCATATGTGTGTGGTCTCACACTTCTCACTCACTACTTGTGCATCTACTAGTTTCTCCTTCTTATTGATGTACTTGGTGTCCACTTCCTTTGCTAGTACCTTCACTCTGATGAAGTGATTATGAATCTCTATGTGCTTGCTTCTTCCATGGAACATAGGGTTGCTTGCCAGATGATTGCTTGATATGCTATCTCCAAATAGAGTAAACTTTTTGACCTCCACATCCAGGTCTTTTAAGAGCAACTTGAGCCACAGGATCTCACATGTAAGAAGTGCTAAAGCTCAAAATGAAGCCTCAATAGATGATAATGCAATGGTAGGTTGCTTCTTGGATCCATGAAATGACTCTTTGACCTAGCATGAAGACATAGCCAGGTGTGCTCCTTTTTTCCTCTTTTGAACCAGCCTAACTAGCATCACTAAAGCCTTGTGCTTGTATTCCATCTTCATAAGGGTAGTACAACCCTTGATTGACAATATACTTGATGTACCTGACCACTTTCTTGGCCACATTCATATGAACATCAGTCGGTGAATTCAAAAATTGAGAAACAACTCTTACAATATAGCACAAGTGAGGTCTTGTGATAATAGGACACTTATGGCTTCCAATTGTGATTCTATATGTTGACATATCTTCAAGAGTCTTTGACACATACCTTAGTGTTTTGATCGACATGTGTGAGTGGTTTATATACACTCATAACATATTGATAAAGTACATCTAGAAAATATTTCCTTTGAGCTAGGTAAACATCATTTGCTACATTAATAACTTTGATTCCAAATGAAGGCTAAGTATGATAGGTTTTGTAAGAGATATTGTATATAAATAACCTCAAGGACTTCAAGAGAAGATATTTCCTCAGCATGTATGTCGATTGAAAAAAAAACCTACATGGGATAAAGCAAGTACCAGAGGCTTGTGGAATACCCAAACAAGTCTAACTATGCTATAGTGAACCTCGATTGAAATGAAGAAAGAAGGTTATCAAGTCATGTTCATTGGAAGTTACATGGATGAATCGATCACAAGAGGTAATCATAGAGTAAGATTTAAAGAGATCGAGAAGGGACATAGATCAAAGTTCAAGATATTAGATCTTGGATGACTCAAACCTTCCTTGTTATTAAAATAATCTATAATTACGCCAACATATTCCTTATGCCATGAAAGTACATACATGATCTATTATAAAAGTACATGATGCTTGATTGCAAACTAATATTCACACTATTGGAGGTAATTGCAAACTTGGGATCCTACAAAGGTGATCAAAATGTAGCAATTTATAGATTAGTTAGCTACCTAATCTATTTCATTATCATAGGGTCTGATATAGCACATGTTCTAGGGGTACTCTCTATATATATGTATGCACAAAAGATTCCACATGTACATGGTACAAGAAGAGTCATAAGGTATCTAAATGGATTACTAAGTGAAGCCCTCTTCTATCCATTTAAAGTGAATTTATAGGTCAACGTGTAATGGACACAAAGGAAACCATCCTAAACCTCACATTCCATGTGACTGCATGCGAGAGAATTTCGACGGTGATCTCATGAAGTACCACAAATTCTTGCATCAAGTTAGATTGTACATTCATATGCAACCTAATAGATACCTTGATGAGGCATCCAAGTTCAATTTTATTGGAACCCTACTATGTGGTCAGGAATTATCATGGTTCATCCCAATCTTCAAGAAGAACATGAAAGTAATTCATGACCATGACGAGTTTCTCTAAGGGCTCACAACCATGTTTGGAGATGCAGGCACAAGTTGGGTGGCAAAAAAGAAAAAATCCGAAAGCTACATTAAGGTAACTAGCATGTGTCTACCTATGCATACGAATTTAGATAATTGATATGTGATCTCATTTAGCATGATGATTATTTCATAAGAAAACTTAGTTGGGGCCTAAGATATGATGTAAAGGAAACTCAATTCACAATGGGAGAGGTTAAGACATCGAATGAAAACATCGCCCAAGCCATTCAATCTGATAAACATCTTTTTGAAAGGAAACAAGAAAAACAATTATAAGAACGACTTCACCAATGGAAACCCTTCTAGCCCATTCCTATGGAAGATCCTATGCTTGAACCTATGCAGATACACATAACCTATAAAAGATACACGTAACCTATGCAGATACACATAACCATTCCAGCCCACTCCTAAACCTATGGAAGATCCTATGCTTGAACCTATGGAAGATCCTATGCTTGAACCATCCTTTTATTGTCTCTATCCTTCCAAGTAGTACTTGGTTGAGAAGAATTGAAGATGTGTTAGTAATAAATTGTTAAAGTAGAAAAACTCTTAGAGTTCATGACAATTACCTTTGGGTTTGGTCATGAAAAAATTGAAAATACTATAAGATACCTGAAAAAGAAAGAAGGGCACATGAATAAGTTAAGGGCAAAATGAGAAAGCTTTCACACAAAATTGGTTTGAGTTCGAAAAAACTCTTAGTTCATGACAATTCCCTTTTGTTTCGCCATGACAAAATTGAAATAACTATAAGATCCCTGAAAAAGCAAGAACTCCACATGAATAAGTTGAGGGCATAATGGTTTATGAGAAAGCTTACACGTAGAACTGGTGAGTTGGAACACCCATAGTTGAAATTGATCCACCCAACTGTGCACCTTCACGACTCTTGGACCTGATGTGAATCATTCCATGACAACTTGACGAATCTTAGGTGATGTTTTTTCAATTCTTTTGCATATGCATTCATATATTTCATAGGTTTTGAAGCGATAGCCTCTTCTTCCTTAGATGCAGTTGTTTGACCAAGATTTAATGAGTTGTTCTTTGGTGTTGAAGGTTGATCTATCTTGATTCGAGTGCCTCCACGCAAGCTTCTAAGTGTCTTATTCTCATCACTTCACCCTTTTCACCAATTGAAGCTAACACTTTTGCATATATTGGAGTGAAATGTCTCCACATTTGGTATTAAAGCTTTGGTGTAGAGCATTGGCAATGATGCCCATGGTTTCACAAATTAGAGATCTTGAAGAAGATGCAGAGATGACCAAAGAAAGCTTGGAGCTATGAACCTATGGAGTATGTAACATTCATGCTATTGAAGAGCTATGGAGATAAAGCCTTTCTGTGCAAGACAATTTTGTTCCTTACTATTATTTGAAGTCATACACTCTCTTTTTCTACTCTTTATTACATGCTATAAGTGATACTAATCACTTGGATGAAGATTTATGAGTAGTCTATACAAGAAGACAAAGATTCAAGCAAAGAATCTTGGATGAGCAACTATATGTATGTAATTATATAAAACATTGTATGTATGTTTGAGATGTTTCACTCAATTGAATGAAGTGCAAGTTTCTATTATGTACATGAATTAATATTGAAGCTTTTATATGTAAGCTTGAGGATAGCATTATATGCCTATGCAATGAATATGCTTATGTACGCATGCTTTTGAAGTTTATGCTAAAGATGAATGATAGTTTTGGACAGTCATGCTTAGGCTGAATATACATTGAATTTAAAGTTGACGATTGATACATAATATGCAAGAATATATATATATATATATATATATATATATATATATATATATATATATATATATATATATATATATATATATATATATATATATATATATATATATATATATATATATATATATATATATATATATATATATATGTGTGTGTGTGTGTGTGTGTGTGTGTGTGTGTGTGTGTGTTCCATGATCTGTGGATGAGAAATAGGCTATTTTAAAAGCCTATACAAGCTGAAAAATGCAAGTCTATGTAGCCGTATTAAATGGCATAAAGTGGGCGGAATATATACTCAAATGATTGGTGATTTGCATACATGTGTATGTGAATTTGTTAGCATGATATTGAAGCTTTAAAGGTCGGTCATGTTCAACCATAGATGAGCTGAACGTACATGTGTTTGGATGCCATGAAGATTGTTAAGATGCAACGTTGCTATGTATCAAGTTTGTGGATGTGTCTTGTCGTGGATAAAACCCATTAAGGTAAAATTGCAAAAGCAAATATATATGCTATGTTATGATGACAAAATATGTTTGATTCTTGAGTTGAGATGGTGCAATTCAACTCATGCTCCTATTGGACAAGCCAAAGAAAAGGTGGGAAAATCTTGGATGAAGCAAGGATGCAAAGCTTAGAGCCAAACTGAAGGAAGGAGCCCAAGCTATACGTTTGTCAAACACTTGAAGTTTGAAGGCTTGCAGATTGGAACCTAAGCTGAAGGTGGTTAAAGCAAGGATTCCCATGAGAAAACTCTTGAAGGTTTCAAGGAGTAGAAGACTCCAAAGAAGGGCCACCCTAAAGTGTTGAAGATTCAATATGGACTTGAAGACATTCCTCAAGGTTGTAAGGAGCAACAAGCAAGCAACAACCTAGAAGGAAGAGTCACTCCAGAGAAGTGTGAAAAAATGGCTAAAGTTGAAGGAGGTAAAGAATTGCAGTTGGAAAGCTAAGGGCTGATGTAAACGGTAAGAGGAATCCACATTGTGTGTGGTTGTAAGTTCCAAGCACCATAGACTATGTGAAGGTCTAGTCAAAGGTTGAGGCTAGTAAGACCACGAAAGAGAGTGGAAAGCCTATGTGAAGGCAAGTAAGAACATCCCAAAAAGAATGGCAAGCCTATGTAAAAGCAAGTAAGACCATCCAAAGAGGAATATCAAGCCTTGTAAGGTGCAAGAAGCATCAAAGACCAGATGAAGGTCCACTGAAAGATTGAGGCTAGTAAAACCACCAAAGACAACGGCAAGCCTATGTAAATGCAAGTAAGACCATCCAAGAGGAGTGGCAAGCCTATGTTAAGGCAAGTAAGACCATCTCAAGAGATATGGAAAGCCTTGTTAGGTGCAAGAGGCACCATTGTTCACATTGAGGATTTCTTGTATTGTTTTGTAGGTGATGAAGAAAATTTGGAAGATGTGGAAGCTATGAATGCTTCACATGAAGATGAACTCATAAAAGAGTTCATGTACGATCAGCCCATTGTTGATTTTGAAGGTATATCGTCGACAATGAAGCATGAAGAAAAACTTATGAAGCAAAAGAAGAGTTAGCTTTCAAGGATTGGAAGATCAAAGAAGAGACCAAAGAAGAAAAAGTGGAACCAACACAATTTTCAGATTTGAAAGAAAAGTATGTACGCTCAGACAAAGAGTAAGAGTACGGTAACTTCAAAGGACTAAGAGGAGCCGTCTATATGGAAAGAGTGCCTAGAAGGCAAAGTGCAGCCATGATGCACAAAAGAATGCATGAATTCAAGTTGGAAAAAAGCATGACAACCATGACGACATCAAAGGGAGTGCAAACATTGCAGCCATAGACAAAGTAAAAGATGATCCAAAGATGAAGTAGGACCAAAACAAGGCATGTAGGCCTAGAAGATATGAAGCCATGAAGGTGTACAAAGAAGAGAGATTTTCAAAGACAGGAAAACAAAGAAGAGAGTGAAACAACAAATATATATGTAGCCAAGGTGATCTTATTTCATTGTATATGCATGTATGAAGCAAAGATGAAGCTAGAATGAAGCTAAAAAAGCTTGGAGGATAAGAAGGAAGATCACCAAACCTATCAAAGGAATATGTATGAGGGCAATAGAAGAAAAAGAGGAAGAGGCCAAGACTTTGAGAGTAGCATGCACTCCCAATTGTAGCTTGAGGGGGAGTGTTTGAAGTTATGAAACTTGTGCAAGCTCCAATTGTAAGGCTTGACACGTACTCATCTCTCATTAATTACCTCTTCATCATTGTTGAGCCCATGAAAGTCATGTGGTCAAAGTTAATTGCAGTCAAAGTCAAAGGTCAAAGTCAACTGGTCAAAGTCAACAAGGTCAAGGTCAAAGTCAACAGGTGCAAAGTCGAAGTGCGTAAGTGCAGGTGTCAAAGTGCACAGGTAGTGCACAATGAATTGTCCACAAAGGGTAAACTGGAGAAAATAGGTTGCAGGTTGCAGAGGTACTTTCTCTAATTTCCCTAAGGTTCAAAGTGTGTTTTAAAGTGTTTTGGAAGGTTCAGGTGAACCCCCCTTATGTGCAAAAGTGAAGAATTAAAAGGAAATGTGAAGGCATGTGAAGCGGCAAAGTGTACGCACAGGTGAAAGTATGGCCCCCCATTAAAATTTTTGGTTTTAGACTAAAGTCACTACAGGACAAAACAGTGAGTAGTTGGCTGCCACTTGTGAGAGCAATCTTGGGACATCAAAGTGAGCACCAAGATTCACTTGCAGTTAGGAGCGTACGTGATCGGCACACTCAAATCAAGGAAGAGCCATTCTTGGACCAAGGTTGGAGTAAGCAAGAGAGCATAGGCTAAGTGGAGCAAGAGAGGGAAGTGCAAGAGACACCAGAGTACGTCGCACAGAAGTGGAAGTGCAAGGTGCATAGAGAGTGACCAAGGATTGTGGTGCAGAGAAGTGCTAAGCTATAGTTCCCCCAAATATCTCAAGGTCCTTTGGCAGTGTACGCTTGCCGACAGCAGGTATTCACTCCTCCCCCTTTGTGGAAGCTTGGTGCAAGGTGTGCACAAGGAGAAGCTTGAAGCAGGTGGAGGTTTGTTGCAGAGGAGGTCGGCAGCAATAGGACATTGGGATATTGGATATTTTGTAATTGGGCACTCTGCGGATTGTGCACAGAGGTATTGGTGTATCTTGTATTTCAAACATTGTAATTTTCTTACTGTAATCAATCGAAGGCAGAGACTTCCAAGGTGTATTTTCTCTTTTGGTCCTTCCATTTTCTCCTACAAACCCTCAAACTCCTTCTTGTCAAAGAATCCCCCAACAAATTTGGCACGCCCGGTGGGACATCCAAGGAGCTTTGAGCATAGGAGACTATATATTGCCATTGAAGGACAACATTCCAGTGTCGACAACATTACTCCAGTGGGCCAAAAGGTATATCCTTTTATCAAGTGTCTCATTTTTAAGTGGACTATGAATAGCTCATGACCGCGACCCGGTCACAAACCTTGAGAATCAAGTGCAAGCAGACAAGAAGAAAGACGAACCGAAGATCAACAAGTCCACTTTCATCGACTTCATCGGTAGGAAGCATGGCAGGGCAGGTGGACCTAGAAATCTTGCTCTCCAGGTTAAACATAAAATTCCCCTCCTTCAGAGGTTTAGCCCATGAGGACCCAGATGAGCACATTCGACGATTTCTTTCATTATGTAAGACTAGGGGACTAATGGGTAGGGAAGATGCTTTCTTGATACTCTTCCCCGCCACATTGGAGGGTCTGGCAGACAAGTGGTTTAGTCAGTTTGCCGAAAATCACTTTACCTCTTGGGATATGATGAAAGAGGCCTTTAAGAATCAATTTCAACAGGGCAACACGGCTGAAATCATTATAGAAGAATTGGAAAACTTGAAGTTGGGTCCAGGAGAGAAGTTCCCCGAATTCGTGACCAGGGCAAAAGCATTAATGGCCAAATTACCGGATCCACCACACGACTTCTTTGTCAAGAAGTGGTTAGCCAAACCTTTACCTGTGGTCACCCAATGCAAAATAAAAGAGTTGGTGCTACCTACAGCCTCCATAGAGGAGTTCATCACCACGGCTACAAGACTGGAGCAAATAAGGCACCAATATGGGACAACTTCTTCACCACCAACATATGGTACAGAGATGGAGGATCCAGTGACCCAGCTGAGGAGGGAGTTGGAGGGCTTAAAGAGAAATAAGCCCTACAAAGAGGAGGAGACTGCTGTGGCTCAATTGAGAAGGGAGATTGAAGCACTCAAGCTTCAAAAGGAAGAGGAGGCCCAAGCAGAGGAATTAGCTCAGCTGCGACAGGAGTTGCAGGAGCTCAAAGGAGGGGGCATCAAGAGTGGTCTTTGGTGTTCCATGTGCAGCAAACAAGGGCATATAGTAAGTGAGTGTCCTCTGTTAAGTGTAACTTGCCAATTATGCAGGAAGGTTGGCCATGAGGCCCATGAATGCCAATCAAGAGGAATGCCTGCAACGACATACTGGACCCAAGGAGGACCCCCAACAACCACAAATGTGATGGCTGCACAAAATCAAGGTAACAACTATAACCCTAGACAGAGAAATAATTTTGGAAATGGGCCTAGGAGGCCAATAATCTGTTTTAGGTGCGGAGAATGTGGGCACTACCAAAGTAGGTGCACCCTACCAGAGAATGCACCTCCTTGCAGGAACTGCCCTGAGGCCAGAGACCATTATACATATGGTTGTCCTAAGAATCAAGCCTCTTCATCAGGGCCCCATATCCAAATGATTTCTGTGAAGGAAGAAGAAATGGCAAATCAAGTTAAGGTGCCATCACCATCTACCAGGGTGGTGCAGTTAGAAGAAATTGACTCTTTTACTGTGCAGACAAGAAGCAAGGGGATGGCTCCAGTGGACATGGGTCAAGAATCATTGATTAATGGATTAAACAGAGACAAAGGTGTGTCAGAAGACCTAGCCACCACAAGTGCAGACACAAGGCAAAAGGAAAATTGCACAGGTACCAGTGATGCCATTGGACATGCATTCAGCAGGGCTCATGAGGAGTTGGATAAGTCAAATGGAGCCCAAGCTCTTAAGGAATCAGAAGCCTCCAGACTGCTCAAATCCATGAAAAAGGAGGTTAGTATTTTTGATTTAATAAAGATGGATGGGAAGTTCAGGTCAGAACTCTTGCAGATAATTGATGAAGCTTCCACTACAAGTTTGGTGGCAAAGACTGCTGTTGTACATGAAGGAAAAATTGTAAGGGAAGCACCCCTTACAGATTATAAAAGTCCTCGGCTGACAGTATCTATCAAGGGTCATGAATTTAAAGGAGTTATTGTGGATGGTGGTTCTGGCATTAACTTGATGCCTGAACATACAATGAAAAGAATTGGACTCCACCCTTCAAGGCCTGCAAATTTCACTGTCACTTTGGCAGATCAAAGCAAAGTAAGGCCCTTGGGAGTAGTCCCAAAAGTTCCACTTGAAGTACAAGGTAATTTATTCATCCTGGATTTTGTGGTTTTAAGATTACCCCAGGTTGAAGGAGGATTTCCTCTCTTAATTGGACGACCATGGCTGAGGCACGCAAGTGTCATTCATGATTGGGGCAAGGATACTATGTGGGTACAAAAGAAAGGGCAGGAGCTGACACAGATTCATTTAGAAGAGGGCCCAGATAATCAAGGAAACACTAGCATGATGCAAGCAGTTGGTATTTGCATGGAAACAGAATCGGAGGATCAACCCCAAATAGATTTTGAGGAAGAAGAGGATATTCTAAATTGGCTCCAAGCAGGCAACTCTTCCTCTTGTTTTGGAATTTTTCTTAATAATTGTTGTACAATTGAAGGTTATGATGAAGATAAGGAAAAAGTCCAGGTTGATGGATTGGGAGAGCCCATTACAAACCACAGAAGGGGCAGGAAGACAACCCTCAATTGCATTTTTGAGGAGGATATGACTACTACAGAAAATGAAGTTAATAAAGCTAAAGGCAAGGTAAAAGATTCTAGTGAAGAGTGTTCTTTTCCAATTCAAGAAATACCTGTAGGATGGATGCAGGATAAGGAAGAACAGATTGAAATCCAAAACACCCCTGCTTATGAAGCAATGCAAGAAAAGCTAGAAGACAAAGACAAGGAAGGAGAGGAGAAGGAGGATACTCTGGTAGAGAGAAATCCTGTCCAAGAAATACAATTAGGCAATCAAGACAATGATCGGCCAGTTTTGGTGGCCACTTGGTTGTGGAGCCACCCAGGGCTCCTTGAAAAGGTAAAATCATTCTTGACCAAATATATAGATGTTTTTGCTTGGCATTATAAAGACTTAGAAGGAGTGCCGGCAACTTATGGAGAGCATAGAATCCCTCTGGTTGATGGAGCAAAACCTATAAGAGGGAAGAGTTATAGACTTAACCCAAAATATGCTGAAGCTGTCTATGTGGAAATCCAGAAGATGGAGGATGCAGGAATCATCATTCCTGTAGAACACTCAGAGTGGCTCTCCCCTATGGTTATAGTACCAAAGAAGAATACTAATAAAATCAGAATTTGTGTTGATTTTAGAGCACTCAATAAGGTGACCATTCCAGATGGTTTCCCAATGCCTTTTGCAGAACAGGTCATTGAAGAAGTAGCTGGGCATGCCTTATATAGCTTTATGGATGGATTCAGTGGCTATAATCAAATATCAATACACCCAGAGGATCGAGAAAAGACTGCTTTTATCACACCTTGGGGAACATATGTGTATGTAAAAATGCCATTTGGGCTCAGAAATGCCCCAGCCACCTTTAACAGAACGGTCAATCTCATCTTTGGCCCCCTATTGCTGGAATCACTTAGAATCTTCATGGATGACTTCTCTTCGTTTTCAGGATCTCACAAAGAAATTCCTCTAGATTGTTTGGACCACCATCTGAGGCAGCTGCATAATGTTTTCAAAAGATGCAGAGAAACTAAGTTAAAGCTCAATCCAAACAAATGTCATTTTCTTGTGACAGAAGGAACTCTCTTAGGACATGTGGTGTCAGCTAAAGGTATGGCCCCGGATCCTGACAAAATCATTTCTATCTTAAAGTTGCCTAAACCTAAATCCCCTAAAGAGATCCAGAGTTTTTTGGGGCATACTCGATACCATAGAAGGTTTATTAAAATGTATGCAGAGATAGCTAGACCTCTGGCTAGACTTACAGGTAAGGAAGTACCTTTTAAATGGGAAGAAGAGGAAGAAAAAGCATATCAAACATTGCGGTCCAGGTTAGTGTCTGCTCCTATTTTGATCACACCTGAATGGTCAAGAATCTTTCATATACATGTAGATGCCAGTGCCTATGCAGTGGGGGCAGTTTTGACACAACCTAGTGAAGAATTTAAGATGGACAGACCAATTCAGTATGCTAGTAGAATTTTGACTAAGGCTGAAAGGAATTACAGCACCACTGAAAGGGAAGCCTTAGCAATGGTTTTTGCGGTCCAAAAATTTCGTCATTACTTGTTGGGAGTAAAATTCGTTATTATAACTGACCACCAACCTCTCAAGTACTTGCTCAACAAACCACAAGCCACTGGTAGAATATGGAGGTGGTTATTGTTATTCCAAGAGTTCGATTTTTCTGTGGTCCACAGACCAGGTAAAGAGAATGTTATGGCGGATCACCTTTCCAGAATCAACATGATGGAGCAAGTTAGTGGAATCAATGATGATTTTCCAGATGCTCATCTGTTTGCTGTCCAGGCCCAAGGTTGGTATTATGATATCAAGAATTTCATTAAAACAGGGATGTATCCAGAAAAGGCTAGTGCTGTGCAAAGGAAGAGATTGCTACTCAAGAGCAGACCATACACCTTCCTGGAAGATCAATTATATAGACAGGGAAAGGATGACAGACTTAGGAAGTGCTTGGAGGAAGAAGAAGTGAGGAAAGTCCTTCACTCTGCACATGAAGGACCAGGTGGTGGGCACCTTCCAGGGCATATTATGAGTCAGAGGATATTAGATGCTGGTCTATGGTGGCCTACACTATTTAAGGATGCAGATGAATGGGGAAAGGCATGTGATGTTTGCCAGAGGTGTGGACCTAAGCCCACAACACAGAGACATAACCCCTTGATTGTTTCCACTTCCTGGCAACCATTTGAAAAGTGGGGGCTGGATTTTGTAGGGCCCATCTATCCTCCGACAATTCCAAAAAGAGAGAAATATCTCTTGATAGCTACCGATTATGCGACCAAGTGGGCTGAAGCTATTGCTTCCCCCGACTGCACTGCCCAAACTGTTGCCGATTTCATTTATAGTAACATCATTTGCAGGTTTGGATGCCCATTTGAAATTTGTACAGATCAAGGTACACATTTTGTCAATAAGGTCTTGCAGGAGATTTTTAACAGGTATAGAATTCTACATAGAACTTCTTGTGCTTACTATCCAAGAGCCAATGGACAGGCTGAATCGACAAATAAAGTTTTGATCTCAATGTTAAGGAAGGAATGTATGTTACAACCCACTTCCTGGGGCATTGCTTATCAAGGTACCCTATGGGCATACAGGTTAGCTTACAAAGAGGCCACAGGATATTCTCCATTTCAACTGGTTTATGGAATATTGCCCATTGAGCCCTTTGAATTTTTCCATGGCTCACCTAAGATAGCATACATGCAGGGCAAAAAAGACTGTGATGTCTCTCAGAGAATAGGGGCCCTACATAAAGTGGAGGAGATTCGTCTCCTAGCAACAAAACAATTGATCGAGACTCAGATGAAGAGGAAAGAGGCACATGATCGACACCTGTGGAACAACAACATTGAAGCAGGCATGTTGGTTCTTCTCCATAGACCTAACCTTCATACACAACTGAGAGGAAAATGGCTTCCAAATTGGGAAGGACCTTATAGAGTCAAAACAATGCTAAACTTGGGTGCTGTGGAGTTAGAGACGCTGAAAGGAGAGGCCTTGCCACTGGTCAATATTTCAAGGTTGAAGGCCTATCATCAACACACTTAATGACGTATGGATCACCTGGAACTGTCAAATATGTCCAGGTTGTACATAACTTTCTCATCATATTTTGCTCAGTTTTAGTAGTTTTCCTTATCAATTTCATCTTTGTTATTGGTGTTTTTAGAAAACCTAGAAGATATTTCAAAACCACGGCCAAGCAAGCTCTTTTTTGGAAATTTTCTAGCAATTTTAGCATTTTTCTAGCAATTTTTATCCCTTTCCGATGTCTTTTTATTGCCCAATTTGAGGAATAAATGGAGGGTCTCTGTGGTTTGATGAAGGATTTTAGGCTCAACATGTAGAAAATTTCATCAGAATTTTTTCAGAATTTTTTTAGAATTTTTTGGCCAATTTTTGGCTTTTTTTTCAGATTTTTCCTTGATTCTTCTCTAAATTGGGCTATTTTATTAAAAAAAAAAAAAAAAAAAAAAAAAAAAAAAAAAAAAAATCCCCCCCCCCCCCCCCCCCCCCCCCCCCGCCCCCCCCCCCCCCCCCCCCCCCCCCCATCCCCCACCGACCACCCGAACCCCCCCCCCGCCCCCCCCCATCCCCCACCGACCACCCCCCCCCCCCCCCCCCCCATCCCCCCCGCCCCCCCCCCCCCGCCCCCCCCCCCCCCCCCCCATCCCCCACCGACCACCCGAACCCCCCCCCCCCCCCCCCCCCCATCCCCCACCGACCAACCGACCAACCCCCCCCCCCCCCCCCCCCCCCCCCCCCCCCCCCCCCCCCCCCCCCCCCCCCCCCCCCCCCCCCCCCCCCCCCCCCCCCCCCCCCCCCCCCCCCCCCCCCCCCCCCCCCCCCCCCCCCCCCCCCCCCCCCCCCCCCCCCCCCATCCCCCACCGACCACCCGAACCCCCCCCCCGCCCCCCCCCATCCCCCACCGACCAACCGACCAACCCCCCCCCCCCCCCCCCCCCCCCCGCCCCCCCCCCCCCCATGTAAGCTCAAAAGGAAGCTATGCCTTGAAAATATAGAGAGCACACTCATAGCCTTAAAAGAGAGTCCTTTTTAATTTCTTTTAGATGTATTTCTTGTCTTAATATAGGCATCATAAGGAACACTT
Organism: Ceratopteris richardii; assembly: GCA_020310875.1. Lineage (NCBI taxonomy): Eukaryota > Viridiplantae > Streptophyta > Polypodiopsida > Polypodiales > Pteridaceae > Ceratopteris > Ceratopteris richardii. The sequence goes on along the minus strand of CM035417.1, from coordinate 105,254,507 downwards.
AGGTTTTGCCATACTTGATGTTTTTTCTTGATCCAATTAGATTCTTTCTTCTTAGGCTTTTTTGTGATGTAGCTTAATCTACACTTTAATTTGAGAATTTAAAGGCTCTTGGACTTGATCATGTCTATCATTACCCAAAATGAATCAAATTTGCTAATTGTACTTAATCTAAGCTAGGAAATCTAGTGAGGGGGTTAAGACTTCTTCCAATCTCACAATTGATGCCTTTGTTGATGCTCCAGTGCTCGAGATACGCACTCCTAAGCATGCCACGTACAATGGTCTTGCTTAGCCCTTCCAATTTGAGTACCAAACCTCTACAAAAACTCTAAGAATTGGATCAAAATTTGAATAAAAAATTTGCAACCCTAAAAGTTCTCATTTTTGCATGTCTATCATGATGGAAAAGGTTTGTCTATCATGATGGATAGAGTCTATCACGAGGGTCTGTGTATTGTGAGATGGATAGGTCTATCATGATAGATGAGTCTGTCATGATAGACTATGTGTATCTATCGTGATGGTAAAAAAACTTCGACAGGCTGTTTGTCACGATGGGCAGTCAATCTGTTGTGACAGACTCTACAGTCTGTCGTGATGGTAACTATCTTTCATGATGCTTTGCCTGACATTTGTTGTCGACAGACAATAGACATAGTCTATTGTGAAATCAATCTATCACGATAGACTTAGTCCACCATGATGGATTAAGAAATTTCATATTTTGCAAAAAAAAAAAGATTTTCATGGTGCATGTGATGTAGCCTACTGTGATCTGCTTGCTTTTACCAAATACCCTATTTTTCTATCTATTGCAACAAGTAGAGGACTTTGTCCTAGGATGTGTGCATAGAGCTCTTATACCTACTAACACCGCTGCTTTTGCTGATGTTGGTACCTACCAGAAAGCTCAAGAAAATGCACAACACAACGCACAATATGCTAGATAGCTATCTCACACTCTCTCACAAATGAAATGAGGGAAATGCAATGAAGGTGGGAATATTACCAAGAAGGTGGAATTTCATGAAGATGGAGATGGAGGTAGGGGGTGAGCAAAAAGAGAAGGGATGATGATGAAGAAGGTAAAAAGTGAAGAAATAGAGAGTTACCTATGATTCCAATGTCAAATCTCTATGTCATCCTTGAAGCTCACTCCTCGACAACAATGCCAACTTTGGTGTTACTCTAGCACAATGGTAAGCACCAATGTGAGGAGATCTACCTTGTAATTGTCAATCCACTGAGATGTGAGGTGGGTATGATGATCATGAGCAAGTGGAGTGCATAAGTGCATGAGTGAGTCTTTTATATTTGAGTTGTGGAGACTTGATTTCAATACACACATATAAGTATAACTATTATGTAAGGGTGGGAATCACCTCTTATTTATTAGAGGATCACGGGGCCAAGTGACACTTATGCATCTAACCATATCTGTGGTTGCATGGAGAGACAGAGAGGATTAATTATAGTTGTGTGGTGGAAAAGAGTCCAATATTTCTCATCCGGGCACTGGTGATGAAGCAACTTCTCCCTAAGAATTGTGCATGGGAGTCATGTTTTTGGCAGTTTGCATAGCAAAAGTAACCCTCGATACATTAGGAGAAAGGATTTATGTGTTATTGGTATCTAGGCAGTGAATAGATGCTTGAGAATAACTATGCTCTTGGACGTCCATGAAGGCGGACACACATAGAGGTAGACACATGTAGATGCATGGAGCAAGGCTTGACCCACACAAATAGGAGGCACTTCACATCCTTTCTCTCCCTCCTCCTTGGATGCAACACAAAAGGAAAAGCTCCATTCACTACAAGGAATAAGAGGGCATAGCGACAGTTTGAGGTCTTCAAGAGACATATATGTGGGACAAATTTTTTGCTTAAGCAATTGCTAGTAGGGGGAGAGAGATGAAGATCTCCATTGATTGTTGGTGGACGAGATAAAAAAACAAATTTTTTTTGCTAAACTTTCCCCATCTATTAGCACCACTTATTCTCCATAAGGATGAAATTTTGGAGTATGAAATTTTAGATTCCACCATCAAATTGCTATCTTAAAAATGCTCTTTGGAGTATGAAATTTTAGATTCCACCATCATTTTTTTTTGTGAACTAAAATATCATCTTTTCAAAGCTCTTTGAAGTTAGTTAAAAGATAGTATTTTATATATTTTTTGTAAAAATAGTAGATTGTTTAGAAAGCGACAAATTTGTAAATAAAGCATATTTTCATAAATGCACGCTTTTTGAAGCACCACCCTCATGTATCTTCTATTCAGGATGTGATGAGAAATACCTATAATACACAATACACATACTTTGATCCAACAGAGTATGTGGGGGAAGATTATACCCAATCTTGTGTTCAATTCTTGTCTCTCTCTATTTTGTTTATATTTTTATGAGATTTCATTTCTGTACTATCTCTACATACATGCATCTGTAAGATCCAATCAATAGTGGTATCGGAGCCAAGGCGCGTCTATGAAGGTGTACGTATCAGTGTTTGATCATAATTCACAATGTGCACTCATGATTCGACATCCATTTTGGTCGTCCGATCGAGGTTTTAGTTTATCAAGTCCATTTGTTTTTGGTTCGCCATTGTATTTTTTTATTTTTTTAGAATTTTTGACTGTGCAATGTGCTCCTCTCACACTGTGCATTGTGCTCTCTATGACACTATACTCATTGTTCTCACTGTACTCCCTAAACTCACTATGCTCATTGTACTCACTGTGCTCACTATACTCACTAAACTCCCTATACTCCCTATACTCCCTGTGCTCCTTGTGCATAGTTCACTGTTGGAGTTCAGTTTGGTTACCAAATTCATTTATCAAATTTGTTTATCAAGTTCCTTTATCAATTCGGTTATCCATTCAGTCCAAGGCATCGGTCAAAGCATAGAACTATGGCATAACTTTGGCATCTTCGGCTTCTCTGGCACTCATGGTTCTCTTTGTTCACTTTGGTTCCCTCTAGTTCCATTGGCAGTCGTTGGCTACATGTTAACCAATTCTAACATGAGTGGCAATAAGAGCTTCCTTATTTCCCTAGTTAGCCTACTTATTTCTCTGGTTAGCTTACTTAGTTCCGTATTTAGCATGTAGCATATTTGAACACACAACCTCACACTTACAAGAGATATGCTTTATCCACTAGGCTATTTTCACTTGTTAATACCCATTCCTTTTAATTGATATTTAACATAACTTTTAACACTCTCTTCATCTTATTTATTTATTTATTCATTTATTTATTTAACACTCTCTTCTCTTTCTTTGTTTATTAATTTTTAAACTCTCTCATTTATTTTATTTATTTATTTATTATTATTTTTTATTACATACACTATTGTTAAAATTTTGTTCACATGCTTGGTCCTAAGTTTTGATTCTATATAAGGCCATGGACCCTACCCATAATATCGGGGATTTTGGTACATCACCCCTACCCAAGGTACCGATTGAGCAACAATTGGAGCTTTTGCGATACGAACTCCAACATGCTCAAAATGAGATGAAAGAACATGATGCTGCACTCGAATAAATATAGAGTGATGACAACAACCTAGTTAGGGTGGTAAAGGCCATTATCACTGCTTAAGGAGAAGGCAAGCCCTCCAAGATTGGTGCTAAAAATTTCCAATTTTCTCAATTTGATGGGTGAAATGATGGCCAATTTGTTCTTTCATGGATTTTTCAATTTGATGGCTTTTATTCTGATGGATCATATTCTGAAATTGAGAAAGTGAACCATTTCCATCAATTAATTATACTCAAGTAAAACATGCATTTAGGAAAGGCTACAATTCATGTATTGTTTTTTTCAATAACATCGTTGATTATACACATACACTTCCTAATGCACATAAATAATTTATGGCTTCCTATCAGGATTGCTTTATGGCTGATTTTTCCGTTTAAACTACCACCTTCTAGGGGATCTCTTGACCATAGTATATACTTAATTCCTGGTAGTTCTCCTCCCCATAAAACACCTTATAGACATGGACCTTTACATAAAAAAGAAATAATTCTCCCTTTGGAGCACATGTTCTTTTAGCAGAGAAGAACAACAAGACTTATAGGATGTGCATTGACTATAGAGCACTCAATAAGATCACAATTAAAAAGAGATATCATATTCCTCAGATAGATGATTTTTTAGATAAACTTCATGGAGCACGTGTCTTTAGCAAAATTGATCTTAAATATGGGTTTCATCAGATAAAGTGATACAAAATGACATTTATAAGACTCCCTTTAGAACACAAACTGGTCACTTTGAATTCATGGTAATGCCTTTTGGACTTACCAATGCACCTTCTACATTTGTACGTATGATGAATAACATTTTTCTTAATTACCAAGCTTTTGCTCTTGTTTTCTTTGATGATATACTTGTCTATATTGAGAATGACAATGACCATGAAAACCATTTAGCAATTATCTTTAATTTTTTAGGCAAAAACAAAATTTATGCCAATCCTGAAAAGAGTTGTTTCTTCCAAAAATAATTAGATTATTTAAGCCATATTGTTTATAGTCAAGGCATTCATGTAAATCCAAAGAAAATTAAAATAATTGAATAATGGCTTGTACCTTAATTTGTGAATGATGTATGCTCTTTTCTAGGATGAACTAGTTTTTATCGAAAGTTTGTAAAAGGTTTTCCTTAATTAGCACTTCCACTCACATTATTATTGAAGAAAAAGTTAAAATTTGCATGGGGATTAGCACAACAAAAATCTATTGGAAAGCTCAAACATGCACTATTCACCTGTTTTATAATTACCAGATTTTTCACAACCTTTCCATGTAGTTATAGATGCTAGTGGTTTAGGTATGGATGTTGTATTAATGCAAAATGATCATCCTGTTGCATTTGAAACCAGGAAACTTAAACCTTTTGAAAAGAATTATAGCACATATGATAAGGAACTTTTGGTTGTTGTGCATGCTTTAAAAATTTGGAAACATTACCTATGGGTTCTAAAGTTATAATCAAAACCTATCAATAGGCTATTACACATTTATTAAATCAACAATTGATTTCTGACAGATACATTAAATGGGCTTCATTCATACAAATTTTTCAGCCTATGATTCAATATCAATCTGGTAAAGCTAATGTTGTAGCTGATACCCTTAGTCGTTTCCCATTTCCACAAACAAATATCGTTTCAATCAATAATAATTTTTGCTATTCATATTCATTCATTTCATGACATGATTCCTACTTATGCACCTAATTTATATTTTTCACAAACATGGAATGTTGTTTATGGTAAAAAGCTTCCCACTCTCATGCCTCTCACTCACATTGATATACCTATGGCTGATTCTTTTGCACAAGATCATATCATATTTCTATACTTTATGAGGTTCATGAGTACATTAAGAAGAGTCAAGAATGTTACATGTGTAATGTTAATAAGAAACGAGTAGCTAAACAATTTAATGAAAATGACTGGGTATGGTTACGAATAATTAAAAGACATTTGAAAAACATTTCACAACATCTTAAAGTTAAACTTGCACCACATTATTATGGACCTTTCCATATTATTCAAGAAATTAATGAGAATGCTTTTAGATTAGAGATAACTTCCCATTGGAATATACATAATTCTTTTCATATTAGTTTATTGAAACAATTTAAAGGAACATTATCACTCACTCCTATTTTACATGATCCTCCTTTACTTGAAGAGGATGCTAAAATTTTAATTCCAAAGAAAATACTTGATTATGATGTTACTACTACATGCACTAGTAAGCAATATCATAGATATTTAGTTAACTATAAAAATCACTCAATTGAAGAATATCAATGGATTCATAAGACATCATTACCTCCATATTCTGATCATTTGATTTTTGCATATAATTCACAATCACATTAAATTCCAGTTTTCCATTTCCATGCATGCATTTTTACATGGAACATGCTGATGATTGTTCAATGATGGGACATGTGACTAGCCATCCATGTCTATTTTGCTGTTATCAACTGAGGGCAATTGCTTGTCAATTGGGAGGCATGTTATACTTTATGGAATAATGGAGTGTTATATGGATTTTAATGTCTTGGGGTTTTTAATGTGAATTGTGTTTTGATTTAGCAGGTGAAGACTCATTAGGGTGTGAATGCATGTGGAATCATTAAGATATTTTTGAAGACAATTAAAAGATAGTATTTTAGATATTTTTTGGAAAAATTGTAGATCACTTAAAAAGTGATCATTTTTTAAATAATGCAAGTTTTCATAAATGCATGCTTTTCGAAGAACTACCCTCATGTATCTTCTATTTAGGAGGTAATGAGAAATACCTATAAATACACATACTCTGATAGACTCATCCATCAGAGTATGTGGGGGGAGATTGTACCCAATCTTGTGTTTCGTCTCTTGTATCTCTCTATTTTGTTTATATTTTTGTGAGATTTTGTTTTTGTACTATTCTGCATACGTTTTTCTGCAAGATCCACTCAACAAGAACTTTGCATTATTGATCTTTGGCCATCAAATTAAGCTTATCGGATGAAAAAAACATGTGGATCCTCCATGCTTTTGTTGGAAGTGAGGTAGGCCCTTGGCTCATGCCACAGGTCCATGGTTCCATAGTTCCAATCATGTACAACATTAGTTCCAGCAATCTTCCATATTGACAAAACATGAACATACCACAACTTAATCATACAGATGATGAGACAAAGATAGAGAAAGAATAGACGACATGTGTAAGGTGTTACGTAAGCCATCGCTTACTCATAGTATCATATATACCAATGTTCAATGTACAATGTGGGAGCAAAACTCTCAACCACTCTGTGTGATGAGAAATAGATGAATGAGTGAATGTACAATGTAACAAAAATATTCAGATGTATGGGCAGTAATCTGAATATACATGAGATGTGTGACCTAATAGGTTATAGAAGAGTGAATATGAGTGACTGAAAGAGGAAGGATCAGTGTGAAACTGATAGTCAACAAACCCTCATCTGAACTTAGGCTATGGAAGACCCTAAGTCAGATACGTGTGTGAAAAGATCACATACTTATAAAGTAGCATAGAATGCTAACAAGTTTGCTGCTAGAAATCCTCAAACTCATGTGAACACACCTTCTTAAACATCTCATCAAAATATGCATAAAGCATATACGTATTGTTTCTCTTGTACCTATGCTGAATAGGACTCTTGATATGAACGCTACGGCCTCCATAAACTTCAAGTAGTACCTGTGTGCATAAAGAGAATATGTACCTGAATACTTAACATAAGATGTAAATCTTATGTTAACCACCATCCAATGTCTTTGAAGTAGCCTGATATCTTCTTGTAGAAGACAATCTTCAACCTGATATCTTCTTGTAGAAGATAATCTTCAAATACACCATGTAGATGGCACCATCCAATGTCTTTGAAGTAGCCCAACATCTTCTTGTAGAAGACAATCTTCAACCTAATATCTTCATGAAGAAGACAATCTTAAAATACACCATGTAGATGGCCGATCCTCACCATCAAGCTGCTAATGACCAAGCTTTCTTGCCATGAACAAGAGATAACCTCCTCTCCATGAGCTAGAGTGTGAGCACACCCTTCATCTTCTTCAAGAAGAATCATTAAGAAGAACTCCATAGCTGCTCCTCAACATGCTTCAAGTTAGCATCATGGCTGCCCCATGTGCTAGACAAAACACCACCTCTATTGAGGTCCAAGCTCCAAGCTTGTGTTGAATACTAGGTGAAGGATACAAAGAAGTGACCCAAAGTACTTCTTTTATAGTATTTGTTGATCTTGAAAAGCACATGATAAAGCACTCATCGGTAAACGCTTCTGTGATCGCTATGCGAATAAAGCAAAAACAATTCCATTCGCTAAAACTGCTCGTCGACATTTGCCTTCATAGTCCGCTTATTGATTCAAAAGCATAAAAATAACATCCGCACTTTCGCTGCCGCCGTGGGAATCGAACTCAGGCGCCTATGGTGGGAGGATGCTCACGTAGCCACGAAGCCCACGCGTTTTGCTTGTAGAGAAAGCTAATAGCAGCTATACATATGTTGTAGTCCCCCGTCGTGATGTATCATCTGTTTATTGTTGAACCAATAGGATATTGATTCCAACAATCCCCCCTGCAATGTCATATTGGTACAATCTGGACTGGATCTGCAAACTATCAAAGCTGTAAACTATCACAAGCTTCAAATAGCCTGTCACAAGCTTCAAGCTTGTACTCCCGCACTTCAGAACTTGTTCTTCAAAAGTCTTCTTCAAAACTGAATTTGACTTTCCTTAAAAAAAAACCTGAACTTGCTGAATATGAACCATAATACTTGAGAAAATATGCAAACTAGATATCCAATAGTGTTCTCATCAAGCAATCACTGCTTGACAATAAATATAGCATGAACTGTCTCCGAACTTGCTATCTCCTGTCTTCAAAAACCTGAAAATATACACTAGGATCCACATATTTGCATTTACCTTCCAAAAAGGTTTCTCAACGTAATTATGCTGTGTCATGTAAATACACTAAACAAAATCAGGAACTGAATCCTGAAACCTGTGACTGAAAACTCGTAACTTAGTGTATTATGAACACTGCTGGTTCATCTCTGATTGTACTCAAGTCAAATCAACTCAACTCAATTGAAATCAACTAAAATATGAGTCAAAAATCTATGATGTCATCATGTCTTCATCCTTTAAATCCTTCATACCTCTTTCCTTCAGAACCTGGTATAAACATATATGTGCGCACTTCTGAAATATACCTTTCTGAAATATCAAGCTTCTCTTTAAATAGAACTCTGGAACCTTCTCCTGAACAGGAACATCCTAACAGGAAATTTCTCCAAACATTCTTCTACTTCCTTCTTCTTTCAAAGCTGGAACATAAAGAGAACCTGACAAAGGAAATATAGGAATACCTGTAGGTATGACTCTGCATTCTTTTACATATGGCTTGAAAATAAGTCTTCATGTTTCATCACCCCCTGGATGATCTAACACTAGTATCCAGTATTCTTCAAATATATCAGACTTTATGAAATCTGGAACGTCTTCCTTCATAAATCTGATGTTCAGTGATCAATACCTGTATCTGGAACAAAAATTCTGAATCCTTTTTATTAGCATTGATCAGATGCCAATAGCTTTGCATGTCATTCCTCAGCTTTCCAAAATCTAGAATAAGGTTAGCTGATCCTAACAAAACAAAACCTTGCTGAAAGCTTTATAGGATTCATAACCTTCAGTAACATAACAAGTATCTTCTATCTCTCTGCAACACAAATCTGATAGAACCTGAATCTTTGACTTACTTCTTCCAATGTTAAGAATCTTCACAAACAAAGGATAGAAAACTGAATCATAAATACTCAAGATACATGATCATTCAAGATCAATGATCTCTCTTGTGCAGAAGCTGCTCTTATCAAACCTTCATGACTGAATGTTTGATTTACTTCTTGAATGTCTCCAAGTGTCCATGCTTCTTACAAAGTTGTAAAACTTTTCTGCAAACAAATCCTTTCCAAGAATCTAAGACTCCTACTTGAAACATAAGTGGACAAACTTCTCACCTTGAGAACTCCAAAAGCTGCAAGTTGATACTTCATAACTTGTTTACCCGGGTGAAATGTGATAGTACCTGCTTGACTTTCTTTTGGCTAACTCCACTTCTTAATCAAGTGATAGGATATGATGGAACACCTTTTGAATACAAACATGTATCCAAAAGTCTAGACAATCATAAAAAGTAGATTCTTCAACTGACTGGTACATCAACAAGTCTGAATTTTCTGAAGTTTTTTTAAAATATTGAATATGAGGTAACCTTTTCCAAACATAAAACCTCAACCCAAGTCTCCAACATCTGCTACAAAAAACTCTTTTACCTTAAGAGTTGGATAAAGAAGAAATAAACTTCTCTGCAACTTGTCATATACCAAGTAGCTCTGTATTGACACTCCAAGAATTCTTTGAGGGAACATATAAGCTGCCCGCTTAAAAAGCTCAACATAACTCATACACATATGAGTGCTTTTGTTTCTCTCAATGCAATTCTTTGTCAAATCTACTAAATCATGACCAAGTGTAATGCAAAACAAGAAACTACTTCTTCTTTAAACAAGATGTTTTCGTAGACTTGTCTTTGGATGTAGAGGATAAAATAGGAAAAGTATATGGAAAATATATGAGAAAAGGAAGCCTTACTTTTCTTTTGGAAATGATGGACTTTCTTTTTCTGCATCTTTCTTCCACCTGATGATGATGTCGACATCTTCAAAATTCTCTTCCATACCTTTTGTTTTCTTCATCTTGAAGTAGCAAACACTCTTGACTTCTTCGAATGAACTTTTCTCTTCCTCTAATACTAAGAGTAAGAGATAAGACAAACATGGTATACAAATGGAAGTGAATATAGAATCATGTTTTATCATCTCCTCATATCTCTGAATCAAAATGTTGTTTCAAATATCTGAAACGACTAAATTCACCAATCTTTTGTCTGAATGATGAATTACCCTTCTAGAGATAACTCTCTAGATTACATTTGTACCTGGATATTCAACCAACTTACAACAGAAAATTGGCTGAAAACAAAAAACTCATCCCATCTTCACATTTGTCTTCTTAGATAAGCTTTCTTGCCATGAAAGAGATCTCTCAAAACTCTCTAGAAAAAACCTCTAGATACTTGTTTTGATGTAGCCTTTAACTTTCAAAAGATGAAAGTGTATAAAAGCACTCCTTGAATTTCTTCAAATCTCTTCATAACTGCTCTTCTAAGATATGACTAGCAAATGATAATCTGATAGTAGAAACTGATACCTGTGATTTAATGTTGATCTGATTCCTTCATCTTCTCTAAACCATTGTTCTTCCTTGAATTTGAAGTAGTCTTCTCTTCATCAAGTCTGGGTCTTCAAACAATACTTTTGTAAAATATTTGCATACTCTTACAAAAATATTCGGCTGCTAACAGATCATCAACTTCATACTCCACACTGATGAATACACATGTAACTGAATTGTCTAATTCTCAAATCTCTACTCATCTAGATTAAGTGTGTATGTCAAATGTCAAATGTTAGAAGATGCTTTCAAATCATATGTTGTAAATCTGGAAGTCTAGAAAACCTGAGAATATGAATGAGCCTTAATGCATTGATGCCAAAGATCTAAAGTTCTGAAACCAAAACCTTAGTGCTCTGATACCAAATGTTGGAAGTGAGGTAGGCCCTTGGCTCATGCCACAGGTCCATGGTTCCATAGTTCGAATCATGTACAACATTAGTTCCAACAATCTTCCATATTGACAAAACATGAACATACCACAACTTAATCATACAGATGATGAGACAAAGATAGAGAAAGAATAGACGACAAGTGTAAGGTGTTACGTAAGCCATCGCTTACTCATAGTATCATATATACCAATGTTCAATGTACAATGTGGGAGCAAAACTCTCAACCACTCTGTGTGATGAGAAATAGATGAATGAGTGAATGTACAATGTAACAAACATATTCAGATGTATGGGCAGTAATCTGAATATACATGAGATGTGTGACCTAATAGGTTATAGAAGAGTGAATATGAGTGACTGAAAGAGGAAGGATCAGTGTGAAACTGATAGTCAACAAACCCTCATTTGCACTTAGGCTATGGAAGACCCTAAGTCAGATACATGTGTGAAAAGATCACATACTTATAAAGTAGCATAGAATGCTAACAAGTTTGCTGCTAGAAATCCTCAAACTCATGTGAACACACCTTCTTAAACATCTCATCAAAATATGCATAAAGCATATACGTATTGTTTCTCTTGTACCTATGCTGAATAGGACTCCTCTTGATATGAACGTTAAATATGTACCTGAATACTTAACATAAGATGTAAATCTTATGTTAACCACCATCCAATGTCTTTGAAGTAGCCCGACATCTTCTTGTAGAAGACAATCTTCAACCTGATATCTTCTTGTAGAAGATAAGCTTCAAATACACCATGTAGATGGCACCATCCAAGGTCTTTGAAGTAGCCCGACATCTTCTTGTAGAAGACAATCTTCAACCTAATATCTTCCTGTGGAAGACAATCTTAAAATACACCATGTAGATGGCCGATCCTCACCATCAAGCTGCTAATGACCAAGTCTTCTTGCCATGAACAAGAGATAACCTCCTCTCCATGAGCTAGAGTGTGAGCACACCCTTCATCTTCTTCAAGAAGAATCATTAAGAAGAACTCCATAGCTGCTCCTCAACATGCTTCAAGTTAGCACCATGGCTGCCCCATGTGCTAGATGAAACACCACCTCTATTGAGGTCCAAGCTCCAAGCTTGTGTTGAATACTAGGTGAAGGATACAAAGAAGTGACCCAAAGTACTTCTTTTATAGTATTTGTTGATCTTGAAAAGCACATGATAAAGCACTCATCGGTAAACGCTTCTGTGATCGCTACGCGAATAAAGCAAAAACAATTCCGTTTGCTAAAACTGCCCGTCGACGTTTGTCTTCGTTGTCCGCTTATTGATTCAAAAGCACAAAAAAAACATCCGCACTTTCGCTGCCGCCATGGGAATCGAACTCAGGTGCCTATGGTGGGAGGATGCTCACGTAGGCACAAAGCCCACGCGTTTTGCTTGTAGAGAAAGCTAATAGCAGCTATACATATTCTGTAGTCACCCATCGTGATGTATCATCTGTTTATTGTTGAACCAATAGGATATTGATTCCAACAGCTTTAAGCTTTGGTGCTTCTCCATCCTTGAATGTGAGCTCATCCTAATTGTACAACATGGTTCAATCATCTTTTGTCATGTGGCAACCCTTCAAGCCTTCAATTTGCTTAATGTAGAAATTTTTGGTGACCCTAAAAATTGGATTTTTTGCTCTTTAACCCTCCAAATATGCTTTGATGAAGATGGAACTTTGTAGAGCTATGTTTTGAAAACTCTCCTTTAGGAATATGTAGAAAAAACGCCCATCTAAATCTCCCTTATACAAGTTTGACAACATTTGGAAGTTTGTAAGGTGGCATTAAGGTGAATAGGGAGCTCTAATAGCCTTGAAAATTTGTACAAATGTGTAGCCACATATGATCTTTATACATGCTAGACCATATGGATAATAGAAATTCCTATACAAGATTTTATAGGGTCTAAGTGAAAAGATTACATTTTTATAAAATGCACACAACATATCAAGGTGTTAGGAAATTCATTTATAGGTGAAATTCAGGCTATAGATTGGCTTTGATAGGCTTTACAAGTATATGATTTTTCATGTGATTTTGTGACAGTAAAAATTTTGCCCTAATTTCCAAAATTTGACTAGCTTTGACTGCTACCCTGGATTTGCTTGATTTCTTCAAAACTTTGCATGTGAACTCCCTTCGACATCCTTGATGCATCTTGGGCTTCTCAAGGAATTCTAGCTACCTTCACCAAATGTGTTTCCTTTAGGCCTTCACAAGTGAAAGAGGAGAGAAAATCTCGATGATAACAGGATAGGAAGTTTACTAGCGACTTTTGGAGAGCAGTACTCTTCAAGAGGTTGGACACTAAACTTAGCATGAGTATGACCAAGTATCCACAATCAGATGGGGAAAAAGAGAGGGTTAACCAAATCCTAGAGGATATGCTTTGAGCATATGTAAATGAAAGGCAAACTAGTTGGGAAGAGTACTTATCTATAGTAAAGTTAGCATATAATAGGGTCAAGCACTCTTCCACATGACATACTCCATTTATGCCTATGTATGGGTTTCAATCAAGAGCTCCATATGTAGTAGGATTGCAGCATGAAAAAGTCCAAGCTATAAAGGGCTTCTTGGAAGAGATGAAAAATATGTTCAAGCTTGCTAAAGAGAGCATTAAGATCACTCAAGATAGGGCTAAAGCCTATGTTGATCCTCAAAGGAGAGAAATCAACTTTGAGTTAGGAGAGAAAGTCTATCTTAAAGTTCTCTCTAGATCAGAAACCATGATGTTGAGGCCTTGTCCAAAACTATCTCCCAGGTATTGTGGACCATTCCGAATACTTAAGAGGATAGGTTAGATGGCTTACTAGCTCCAACCTCTAGAGAGTATCTAAATCCATCCAATATTTCATGTTAGTAGGCTAAAGAAAAGACTAGGTGAATCTAACAACCTCATTCCTAATAGTGAGGTAGTGGAGCTTATTTCTATTCAATCTGTTCCACATGAGCCTGAGAGAATATTACATATTCAAGAAACACAAACGAAGAGTCACTTATATGAAGAGTGCCTAATTAAGTGGAAAGATAGTTCAGAAGATAGTGCTACAAGGGAGCAGTTTAGTACCCTTCAGAGATGGTTTCCCACCTTTATGAAGACCTCACATGAGTCTTCTTAAGGGGAAGGATACAAGGAAACATTATGGAGAGATGAACATGTACACCAAGAACATGGGGTTCATGTTGATATATTTAGGTAGTGATGTGTATGAACACTTTAGGACCACCGAGGCACTTTTTTCCCTCTTTAGGAGGTTTTTTTCCCTCGGCTTGTATATATGCCTATTGCCCTAATGGGCTACTTATCTTTGTACATTCTAGTGGTAATACATTCAATATTGTGTGTTGTGCTCCAAGCTTCTTCTTCTTCCTTGTGCTCTTCATGTGCTTCCACAGATGTCTATCTCTAACAATTGGTATCAAAGCAGGTCACCACTTCATCTAGGGTGTCATCGACACCTCTCCGGTTGAAGTCGCAGAATCACACGAAATTTGGTGAGCATACTCAAGGTGTTTCAGAGATAAAAACAGCTTCGATATGTGGTGCCAAAATCATAATATGAGCTTGTTTTGGCCTCCGAATGCACTATCATAGTGCTTGTGTAGACTATTTTGTCTTTTTGTGCCAAAGGTATATATCTGTTTCGGTTTGCCAGTATAAGTGTCTCAAAGTCTGTTACAGGTTTACCAGAATTTGTTTCGGCAATTATGTTCAACTTTTTAAGATACAATCAATTTTTTGCATCAAGGTATTTTAGTCACCAACCATGGCGAAAAGTAGTGATGTATTCCGTATGTTGGATGTTGAGGATAAGTTGGATGGTACCAACTACCTGTTATGGGCTTATATGATGCGACATGTATGGGTTGCAAAAGGACTATGGAACATTGTGTAGGGTGTTGAAAAACGTCCTATCACACCTGCAACTGTTACAACTGCAAGTACTGAAGTTGATGCAAGAGTCGAAGATGGTGATATTCTACAGATTCCTATTTGTGTTGTGGTTTCTGTTGCACCTACTGTAGAACAAATTCGTTGAGATGGTAGAGATGCCCAAGCACATGCATTGATAGCTTTGTCTATCAAACGTGCCATTATTCCCCACATTCGATCTTGCAGAATAGCTAAGGATGCTTGGGATACACTTACCACATTGTACCAGGCTAGGAATGAGGCTTTTGATAAAGATCAAGGATTTGAAGGAACAATTGATTTCTGCAAATGAAGTCCTTGCTAACAGCTCACTTGTGCAGATTGTTTTGAATGGTCTTCCTGACTCATATCAAAGTTTTGCTTCTACTCTTCATTTGATGATCAAAGGCAATCCAAATGCCTTAACATTTGAAGAGTTAGTTTCTATTTTGTTGCAGGAAGACCATTCTAGGCAGAACAGGTCTATTATGTGTGTTGCAGATCAAGCTTTCCTAGCTAGTCAGAAGGGCAAAGGAAACTGGAGCTCTTCTATTAGTAAGCAGAAATCTGGAAATGCTGCACATTTGAAGAAGGAAGACAAAGATGAGAAGAAATCAGAAAAGCATAAATTGTTTTGCAAATACTGCAAAGTAAATGATCATGTCATTAAGAGGTGTCCAAAACTAGCTACTAAAGATGGTTGTTGTAGAGGCCTCTACAGCGAAAACAGAGTCTGCCAATCTTATGCAGGATGAAGAATGGGAATTTACTATTGTTTGCAGTTTTACCCATCTTCTCATGAGTAGTGCATGTCTACAGTAGACTCAAATATTTGGAACTTTGATAGTGGGGCAACCAAACATATTACCTCGCAGCATAGTTTCTTCTCTTCAGTTGAGCCTTCCCCTACAGAGAATATTGTTACATGCGCCAAAAACTCATCTTATCCTATTATGGGAGTTGGTAAGATCATTTTGACTACTATTGATGGTAGTTCTTTCACTTTTTCAGATGCTTTGTTTGTATTAGGGATCAAGAAAGATATGTTATCAGTTTTTGCATTAGCCAAGATTGACTTGGTTATGAAATTTGTTGATGATAGATGTACAGTTCATGGTCTGTCAAATGGAGATGTGATTATTGCTTCTGGCATTTTATGTCGTGGGCTGTATAAGCTCATAGATTATGAAAGATTTGTAAATGATTCAGCGTCTACAATACATGATTCTCAGGCTATGCCAGATGCAAAGCTTTGGCATGCACACTTTGGTCATCTGAATTTTGCTCATTTGCTATGCCTATAAAAATCTAAAATGGTGTCCTCTTTGCCCGAACTTGAGGCACCCGGTAAACATGTATGTGAAGGCTATATTTTGGGCAAAATGCATCATTCTTCCTTTCCGAAAGATGGTTCAGTTCGAGCCGCTCATAAATTGCAGCTTGTTCACAGTGATGTTTGTGGTCCTATGCAGACACCCTGTTTTGAAAATTATCTTTACTTCATGACTTTCAGTGATGATTTTTCGAGGCATGGGGAGGTATATCCATTGAAAGCAAAGTTCGAAAGGTTTATGTGCTTCAAACAGTTTCTCGTTTTGACTGAAAATTTGTCAGCATGTAAAATGGGCACCCTTTGTTCTAATCAAGGGGGGCAATATATGTCTTCTGACTTTAATGCATTTGTGGCTGAACATGGATAAAACATCAGTGTATAGTGTTGTATACACCTCAAGAGAATGGAGTTGCTGAACAGAAGAACATGTCACTCATGGAGATGGTGAGGTGTATGGTCAAGAGTCAGGCTTTACCACATAGTTTCTGGCTTGAGGCTATCATGTGTGCAACATGAGTACTTAACAGGTGTGCCACTAAAGCGCTACAGTCCATCACTCCATATGAGGCTTGGCATGGTCGCAAGCCATCTGTTGCTCATCTGTGTGTTTTTGGTTGTTTGGCATATGCATTAGTGCCTGAACAACATCATAGAAAATTGGATGATAAAGTAGTAAAATGTATTTTTGTTGGGTACAGTTCTGAAAGCAAAGGCTATCCTCTGTATCATCCACAAACTAAACGCATTCTGGTTAGTCGTGATGTTGCTTTTGTGGAAGATGCTATTCAACCCTTACTTTCATGTACGAAGGAGACATCTATTAGCTCCAAAGACATGTATGATACTTTGTTGCATCTTTTTACATGTGGATAGTCTAGTACTGGTCCTAATGAGGCAACTTCTCAACCTTTGCAGGTTTCATGTGATGATGCAGATCATTCCATTTCTGATGCAAATTTACATGATGCACTTATTGATGAGAGAGTTGATATTGAGTAGGCAAGAACTATGCCAAAATGGTTGGTGCAGACTTTGCGTGAAAACAAATTAGATGTGCCTCTATCGTATCATACTCATTGAGGCTCTCATAGTGCCTCTTTTGCATCAGATCTCTATGCTATGGCTGCCTCCAGTGTTTGTGATGAGACTGAACCTCTTTATGCAAGTTGATGGTTGAATGGCTTTTTGTCAGACAAAATATATTAACACATTATTATAGTGTTTTGGCCTTGAAGACTCTAAGCCTATTCCCATTCCTATGGAGATAGGTTTATGATTGAGTTTTCATGATGTTGGAGATGCATTTGATGTTGTTCTCTATCAGCAAGCTATTGGATGCTTGATTTACTTATGCATTACTCGGCCATATATTCAGTTTGTTGTCTCACAAACGAGCAGGTTTATGCATTGCATAGGTGTTAAGCATTGGCACGCGGTTAAGCGCATCTTTCGCTACTTGAGTGGCACCCGGCTACTTGGATTGTTTTATCCCAAGGGGGGATCACTACCGCCAAATTTGCATCTTTTTCATACAGGGATTAGGCTGGTTGCTATGACACTCGTGTGTCCACTAGGGGTTTTTGCTTCATGCTTGGTAGCTCATGCATATCTTGGCTGAGCAAGAAGAAGCATACTGTGGCCACTTCCAGTTGTGAGGCTAAGTATAGGGCAACTTTCGCAATGACTATTGAGTGTGTGTGGCTTAGACGCCTTATGGCTGATTTTGGTGTTGGTCATTCTTCTGCTGCCACCATATTCACTAACAGTAAAAGCGCATTAGCAGTTGCAAGGAACCCTGTGTTCCATGCTCACACTAAGCACATTGAGGTGCATTATCATTATGTCAGGGAGAGGTTCTCTGCTGGGGAGATCAGCTTGGCATATGTGCCCATGCAAGAGAACATTGCATACCTTTTTACAAAGGCTTATCCTAGGGAGAAGTTTGAAGCTTTTCGCAAAGCTTTGGGCTTACTTCCTTTTGTGGTTTGATTCCACATAGCTTGGCACTTCCTTATACATGAGTGCTAGCTCCTTGTTTGAAGGAAAAACGTTCTCTGCCAGTCCTAGTGTGTTCACACACATCATTACCTAAATATATCAATAAATCTGCCCTGGGAGTGATGGGGTGAACAAGGAGCTGACACTCATGTATAAGGAAAAGCCAAGCTATGTGGAATCAATCCACAAAAGGAAGTAAGCCCAAAGCTTTACAGAAAGCTTCAAATTTCTCCCTATGCAAAGCCTTTGTGAAGAATTCTGCAATGCTCTCTTGTGTGGGCACATATGCCAAACTAACCTCTCCAATAGAGAAATTCTCCCTGACATAATGATAGTGCACCTCAATCTGCTTAGTGTGAGCATGGGACACATGGTTCCTCACAACTGCCAATGTGCTCTGACTCTCAATAAAAATGGTGGTGGCAGAAGACTGACCAACACCAAAATCAGCCATAAGGCATCTTAGCCACACACACTCAATAGTCACTATGAAAGCTTCCCTATACTCAGCATCACAACTAGAACTGCCCACAATAGGCTACTTCTTGCTCAACTAAGATATGCATGAGCTACCAAGAATGTGTGTAAATTTGGTGGTAGTGATCCCTCCTTGGGATAAAATAAGCCAAGTAGCCAAGTACCACTCAAGTGGTGAAAGATGTGCATAACCGCTTGCCAATGCTTTACACCTAGGCAATGCATAAACCTGCCCATCCGTGAGACAAAAACTGAATATTTGGTCGAGTAATGCATAAGTAAATCAAGCATCCAACAACTTGCTGATAGAGAACATCATCAAATGCATCTCCATCATCATGAAGACTCAATCGTAAACATGTCTCCATAGGAGTGGCAATAGATTTGCAATCTTCAAGGCCAAAATGTTGCAATAATGTGTCAACATATTTTGTTTTACACAAAGCTAGTCTGCCATCAACTTGCATAATCTGAATTCTCAAATAATGATGCAAATGCCCCAAATCTAACATCTCAAATGAGGCATGAAAATCAGCCTTAAATGAGCAATATGCTTCTCATTAGGACCCGTGAGAAGCATGTCATCAACATAGAAAACAATTATCAAAAGCACATCATTTGCATGCTTATTGTATAAGGTGCTCTCAATTGGAATGTTCTCAAAACCATGTGCAATCAAGTAGGCGTGTATCTTTTCATACCAAGCACATAGTGCTTATTTCAAACCGTAATTCATAAATAAATCAATCATCCAACAGCTTCCTGATAGAGAACAACATCAAATGCATCTCCAACATCATGAAGACTCAATCGTAAACCTGTCTCCATAGGAGTAGCAATAGGCTTATAGTCTTCAAGGCCGAAAGGCTGCAATAATGTGTCAATATATTTTGCTTGACACAAGGCCATTCCACCGTCAACATGCATAAATTGAATGCCCAAATAATGATGCAAATGCCCCAAATCAGACATCTCAAATGAGGCATGCAAATAAGCCTTAAAATCAGAAATATGCTTCTCATGAGGACCAGTGAGTAGCATGTTATCAATATACATGACAATGATCAGAAGTACATCATTGGCACGCTTAACATATAAGGTGCTTTCAGTCAGACTGTTCTCAAAACCATGTGCAATCAGATAGGCATGTATCTTTTCATACCAAGCACGTGGTGATTGTTTCAAACCATATAAAGCCTTTCTTCACCTACACACCTGGTTTTCATGCCCTTTTTGCACAAAGCCACGGGGCTGAAAAACATACACTTCCTCATGCAAGTCACCACTAAGAAATGTATTTTTAATGTCCAACTGATGTACATTACAACCATGATGAGCTTCAAGTGCACAAATGCTCCGAACAGTAGTCATACAACATGTAGGTGCAAAGTTCTTATCAAAATCAATGCCTCTTTCCTATGCAAAACCCTTTGCAACAAGCATATCCTTACACCTGTCAATTGTTCCATGAGGCTTACGCTTCAGCTTGTATACCCACTTGGTGCCAATGGCCTTCTTGCCTGGAGGCAAGTCACATAAAGACCAAGTACCATTCTTCATTATAGCATCATATTCAAATTGCATAACAGCCATCCAATTTTTTGAATTTTGTCTTCATCAAATGAAACAGGCTCATTCTCATCACAGAGACTAGATGCACCCATAGCTTAGCAATCTGATGCAAAAACACACTATGAGAACCTGAAAGAGTAGGATATGACAGAGGTGCATCTAATTTGTTGTCATGCAAAGTCAGTGCCAGCCATTTTGGCATACTTTTTGCCCTCTCAATATCAGCTCTCTCATCAACAAGTGCATCATGTAAATCTGCATAAAAAATGGAATGATCTGCATCATCAGATGAAACCTGCAAAGGCAGAGAAGTTGCCTCATTTGGACCAACACTAGACTGTCCACTTGTAAAAAGAGGCAGCAAAGTATCATACATGTCTTTGGAGCTAACACATGTCTCCGTAGTACATGAAAGCAATGGTTGAATAGCATCTTCCACAAAAAAACATCATGGCTAACCAGAATGCGTTTAGTATGTGGATGATATAGACGATAGCCTTTACTTTCAGAACTGCATCCAACAAAAATACATTTTACTGCTTTATCATCCAATTTTTTGTGATGTTTTTCTGGAAGTAATGCATATGCCAAACAACCAAAAACACGCAGATGAACAACAGATGGCTTCCGATCATGCCAAGCCTTATATGGAGTGATAGACTGTAGCGCTTTAGTCAGACACCTGTTAAGTACATATGCTTCACACATGACAACCTCAAGCCAGAAACTATGTGGTAAAGCCTGACTCTTGACCATACACCTCGCCATCCCCATGAGTGACCTATTCTTTCGTTCAGTAAATCCATTCTGTTGAGGTGTCTACGGCACTATACATTGGTGTTTTATCCCACGTTGAGCCAGAAATGCATTAAAATCAGAAGACATTTATTCCTCCCCTCGATCAGAATGGAGGGTGCCCATTTTACATGCTGACAGATTTTCAGCCAAAACCAAACACTGTTTGAAGCACATGAACACTTCGGACTTTGCTTTGAGTGGTTCTACCCATGCATGCGTGGAAAAATCATCAATGAAATTCATGAACTAAACATAGTTTCCAAAAGAAGGTGTCTGCATAGGACCACAAACATCACTATGAAAAGCTTCAATTTCCGAGTAGCCCGAACTGAACCATCTTTTGGAAATGACGAACACTGCATTCTGCCCAAAATACAGCCTTCACATACATGTTTACCAGGTGCCTCAAGTTTGGGCAAAGAGGACACCATTTTAGATTTCTACAGGTGTAGCAAACTAGCAAAGTTTAGATGACCAAAGCATGCATGCCAAAGCTTTGCATCTGAAATAGCCTGAGAATCATGTAGTGCACATGCCAAATCATTCACGGATCTTTCATAGTCTATGAGCTTATACAAGCCACGGCATAAAATGCCAAAAGCAATAATCACGTCGCCATTTGACAGATCATGAATTGTACATCTGTCATCAACAAATTTCACAACCAAGCCAATCTTGGCTAATGCAGAAATTGATAATAGATTCTTCTTGATCCCTGGCACAAATAAAGCATCTAACAAAGTGAAAGCACTACCATCAATAGTAGTTAGAATGATCTTACCAACTCCCATGATAGGGTAAGAGGAGTTGTTGGCGCATGTGGCAGTATTCCCTGTAGGGGAAGGCTCGATTGAAAAGAAAAAACTGCACTATGAAGTAATATGTTTCGTCACCCCACTATCAAAGTACCAAACTTCTGAGTATACTGCAGACATGTAGTGCTCATGAGAAGATGGGTCAAAACTGCAAACAGTAGTAAACACCCATTCTTCTTCCTACACAAGATTAGAAGACTTTTTTTCCGGTGTAGAAACCTCTGCAACAACCATTCAAGCCCCTTTCTTCTTTGCCTCTTTAGCAGCCAGTTTTGGACAGTTCTTTATGATATGATCATTTCCTTTATAGTACTTGCAAAACAATTTCTGCTTTTTTGATTTCTTTTCATCTTTGTCTTCCTTCTTCGAATGTGCAACATTTGCAGAATTCTGCTTGCTAGTAGATGAGCTCCATTTACATTTACCTTTCTGACTAGCCACGAAAGCTTGATCTACAACACACATAATAGACCTGTTCTGCCTAGATTGAGCTTCCTATATTAGAATAGAAACTAACTCCTCAAATGACAAGGCATTTGGATTGCCTTTCATCATCAAACAAAGAGTAGAGGCAAAACTTTGATATGAATCAGGAAGACCATTCAAAACGGTCTGCACAAGTGAGCTATCTAGTATAACCTCATCGGCAGAAATCAACTGTTCCTTCAAGTCTTTGATCTTTGTTATAAAATTTTCCATAGAAATCACCTTCATTAATGTGCTCACTCTCCAACTGTTTTCGGAGGTAAGCAACACGAGCCTCATTCCTAGCCTGGTACAATGTGGTAAGTGTATCCCAAGCATCCTTAGTTATTATGCAAGAGCAAATGTGAGGAATAATGGCACGTTTGACAGACAAAGCTATCAATGCATGTGCCTGAGCATCTCTGCCATCCCAACGAATTTGCTCTGCAGTAGGTGCAATAGAAACCGCAACACGAACAAGAATCTGCAAAATATCATCATCTTCGACACCATCTCCATCAACTAGAGCACCTGTATTTGCAGTACCTATATTCGCAGGTGTAACAGGACGTCTTTCAACACCCTGCACAATATTCCATAGTCCTTTTGCAACCAATACATGTCGCATCATATAAGCCCATAATGGGTAGTTGGTACCATCCAACTTATCCTCAACAGCCAACATACAGAATACATCATTGCTTGTAGCCATGACCAGTGACTAAAATACCTTCATGCAAAAAATTGACTGTATCTCAAAAAGTTGAACTGAATTGCTGAGACAAATTCAACTAAACCTGTAGGAAACTTCGAGATGCTTATACTGGTAAAATGAAATTGGTATATACCTTTGGCACAAAAGGAGGAAATAGCCTGCACAAGTGCTACGATAGTGCATTCAAAGGCTGAAACAAGCTCAAATTGCGATTCTAGAACCACAGAAAGAACTTGTTTTGATCTTTGAAACAACCTGAGTATACGTACCAAATTTCATGCGATTATGAGACTATGACTGGAGGGGTGTTGATGATGCCCTAGATGAAGTGGTGACTTGCTGATACCAATTGTTGGAGTTAGACGTATGCAGAAGCACACGAACAACACAAGGAAGAAGAATAAGCTTGGAGCACAACACACAATATTGAATGAATTACCACTAGAATATACAAAGATAAGTAGGTTGTTAGGGCAATAGGCATATATACAAGCCAGGGGAAAAAAACCTCTTAAAGAGGGAAAAAGTGCCCCGACGGTCCTAGTGTGTTCACACACATCACTACCTAAATATAGCAACATATACGAAAATATATATTGATGTTTTATCCCACATTCAGCCAAAAATGCATTAATTTTAGAAGACATATATTCCCCCCCTCGATCAGAAAAGAGGGTGCCCATTTTACATACTGATAGATTTTCAGCCAAAACTAGAAATTGTTTGAAGCACATAAACACTTCAGACTTTGCTTTCAATGGATATACCCATGCATGCCTGGAAAATCATCAATCAAAGTCACGAAGTAAAGATAGTTCCCACAAGAAGGTGTTTGCATAGGACGACAAACATCACTGTGAACAAGCTGCAATTTCTGAATAGCTCGTACCAAACCATCTTTTGGGAAGGAGGGACAAAATGCAACCTTCACAAATATGTTTACCAAGTGCCTCAAGTTTGGGAAAAGAGGACATGATTTCAGATTTCTGCATGCATAACAAACTAGCAAAATTTAGATGACCAAAGCATGCATGCCAAAGCTTTGCATCTCAGATAGCCTGAGAATCTTGAGCTACACATGCTGAATTATTCATAGATTTTGCAAAATTTATGAGCTTATACAACTCACGACATAAAAATGCGAGAAGCAATAATGACTTCGCCATTTGACAGATCATGAACTCTACACCTGTCATCAACAAGTTTCACAACCGAGTCGATCTTGGCTAATGCTGAAACTGATAATGGCACATTTGAGAGACAAGGCTATCAATGCATGTGCATGAGCATCTGTGCCATCCCAACAAAGGAAGGAGTTGAAGCAGGAATAAGAACCTAAAGAGTATCACCATCTTGAACACCATCTGTATGAGCTTCAATAATTGTATTTGCATGTGTAATAGGATGGTTTTCAACGCCCTGCACAATATTCCACAGTCCTTTTGCAACCAATACATGACACATCATATAAGATGTAAGGAATTGAACTCACAACCTCTTGGTTAGGAATGCGATGGGCTAACCACTTGCCCCAAAAAGCCATGGTTGAGGATTACTTCCTAATCCTCTCTCGTAGGGTGTAGTTCAACCATCTCCTATCTATCAAGGGTGTGGTTCAATCGTCTCCTACCTAATGTAATAAAGTGATAGGTAGGAGATGGTTGAACCACACAATGTAAGGAATTGAACTCACAACCTCTTGGTTAGGAATGTGATGGGCTAACCACTTGCTCCAAAAGCCATGGTTGTGGATTACTTCCTAATCCTCTCTTTTAGGGTGTAGTTCAACCATCTCCCATCTGTCAAGGGTGTGGTTGAATCATCTCCTACCTATCACTTTATTACATTCTTCCCCCCTTGGTCAATCATTGTCCTCAACGATCTACTCTTGTATCCCTCTAGCCATGCACCAACCATGCCCAAAAATGGACTAGTAATTTGAATCCACCTAGTTCACATGTTTGTGCCTAGATCGCACATCGAGAAACTATGAATTGGCTAGGGATGTTTTTTCCACCCTTATTATTCATTTACTACTTTTTACTTTGACCAATTTATCAAAGTGCAAAGCAAGACAATGTTTTGAATCATTTGGACATGGATGCCACCACAGAGATGAGACATGTTCTTCCAGTTCTAGAACATGACCATGTTCTTTCAGTTTTAGAACATGAGGCTCGGGGGTTGCCTACAGTATGTATATAGCTCTATTTTCGAGGATGAAAATATTTTTCCAAGGGGGAAGAATGTAATAAAGTAAGTCTATGATCTAGGGGTCCGGTTGGTTCAAACGGATCTGAAATCGAACATCGTTTGGTCATCCGTGTGTTTGACCAAAGATCTCGAGTTTAGACTTACTAGGAGGTCTTGTGCTCTTGTGAACAAGTGATCCACTTAGCTTAGTGGTTAAATCTCAAAGATGTGAAGGAGGAGGCCTTGGGTTCAATCCCCATGGGGTACATGGGGAGAGTGTTTTGCCCAAAGAGCTCTAGAGCCTTCTAGAAGCATCAACTTGAGTTAACTCTGATTAACTGGGACACTTGGCGCACATGTAGTTTCATGGCTGACACTTGGATTATCAGTATCCACATGCCCAAGAAGGCAATCCCCTGGAGAGAGCTATATATAGAGGCATTTGGTTGGGAGGAGATGATTGAACCACACCCTTGACAGATAGGAGATGGTTGAACTACACCCTAAGAGAGAGGATTAGGAAGTAATTCTCAACCATGGCTTTTGAGGCAAGTGGTTAGCTCATCACATTCCTAACCAAGAGGTTGTGAGTTCAATTCCTTACATTGTGTGGTTCAACCATCTCCTACCTATCACTTTATTAGATACGCCCATAATGGGTAATTGGTACCATCCAACTTATCCTCAACAACCAACATAGATAATACATCATCACTTTCAGCAATGGCCACTGAGTAAAATACTCGGATGCACAAAAATGACTGTATCTAAAAAAGTTGAATAGAAGAAACATGTCGAGTTCTACTAAACTTGTAGCAGACTTCGAGGAGCTTATACTGGCAAATCAAAATATGTATATATCTTTGGCAAAAAAAGATGAAATTGCTGGCATAGGCACTACGATAGTGCATTCAGAGGCCAAAACAAGCTTAGATCGTGATTTCAACACCATAAACTGAAGACCTTTTGAACTCGTAATCACTTTGAGTATGCTCACCAATTTTAGTGCGATTATGAGGCTATGATCGGAGGGGTGCCAACGATGCCATAGATGAAGCAGTGACCTACTTTGATACCAATTGTTGGATTTTGAGGTCTATGGAAGTACGTGAACAGCACAAGGAAGAAGAAGAAGAAGAAGTTTGGAGCACAACACACAATACTGAATGTATTACCAAGAGAATGTACAAAGATAAGTGATATGTTAGGGTTACAGGTGTATATACAAGATGGGAGAAAAAACCTCCTAAAGAGGGAAATAAGTGCCCCGACAATCCTAATGTGTTCATAGACATCACGACCTAAATATATCAACATGGATCTCATAAGGGTTGCGTATTGTGCATGTTTAATACATAATACTCACAAGATCTAAGTATCCCTTAGACAAGTGACATGCAATCACCCAAAGTCATTGGCATAAAGGTGTAATAGGCATATTGGTTTCTATTTCTTTAAAGGACTTGTTTCTTACTCATAGACCATGGGTGTATAATCATCTAAAGGCATTTTAACCAAAGGGAATTTCAAGGTAATGCTATTGATCCAAAGGTTGATTGGTTCACTCCTTTTTTATTTTGCAAAGGAGTTTGGTCTTATAATGTACTATTCTTGAACTCGAATTGTTGAAATGAGCAAGTTAGAAATGAATGAGCATAATGCATGCGAATCCCATTCAAACATAACAAGCCTATATGACTACCCAAGTAAAACACAAGTTCTTTCAATATAAAGATGATTCGAACATAGTTAGGACCATCCGCACATAGTTAGGATCATCTAGCAATGATATTTTTGCCAAGGTAACTAGCACAAGCTCTCATGTATGGCCCAAAAAGGTATCTAGCACAAGTTTTCATGCATGGACTAGAAACATAACTAGCACAAACTCTCATCTATGTCCAAAAAACACCTACCCATATTGAATCTACACTATAACTTCATATGAATCGAAGATCATCGAATTCTAACCCAAAGCGACATGGACAAGGAAACCATGCTGAACTTTAGATTCCACGTGAATTTCTATATCTCATGTTTGCTTCAAATTTTTGAGAAATTAATGCTTCCATCGCATTCAAAACATGCCAATACCTCAAGATCAATTGTCCATTTGCTTGATTCTGACACTTGGAGGTCTTGTTTTGAGTTGATGACATCATCAATTTGTAACTTCCCTAGAACTTCCTTTGAAAACCTATATAAGGTGGGGTTGGGCACATATTTTCTTAGTCTTGCCAATGCCAGTCTTGGGAGCTCAGGGAGTCTCGATCTCCAAGTAAGTACTTTCCAAGTTCCAATTCGAGTTCAAGTCTTGTGCTTTGTTCTAGTCTTGTCTAGTCTAGTATATTGGACATCCTATTGTGCCATATTGTAATCTCATAGTAAGAGATCCTTTCCAATTACTCCTTGTATCTAGTTCATCTCCTCAAGGGAGTTCTTGTAATGCACATATCTTGCTTCATACCTATGGTCCTAGGTTATGGGATCTCCTGTATCATCTTTAGTTGAGTATCCATACCTCACAGTCCTAGGTTGTGGGACTTCTAGTATCAGTTACGTCTTCTTGTATTATTTTCCCTATGTGGGTGATCTTATAATAAGAGGTATACTTCCAAAATCTTGTCTAGTCTAGTCAGAGGGCATAATCTAGTGCTCCCCTGACATTTATGCAAGATTGCCCACATCAAGTCCATGTCAAGAATGACGGAATCCATATCCATACTCATATTGAATTTACTTTGAATGATATATTTAAAAAACTCCAAGATTTTGAAAGGAAGTTATGACAAGGTGATTGCTTAGTTGCAAAATTTGCATCAAACTTCAGAAATTTATTTCAAGGATCCACATATCAAGAAGACTATCCACCTAATCAATTTCAAAATGGTCTCAGAGATGAAATAAAGGATCGTTTACCCTCTACATCTTAGGTAAATACTTTAGATGAGGCTATCAATCAAGCAATTCAGTGTGAGAATCAATTGTGGAAAGGAAGCCAAGTCCAAGAGCTAGCATCATTGATCAATCAAGACACTCATCCTCAAGAATCTAAATCAACAATATTTGAAGATGAGCAAATCATTACAAATGATATGGAGTATACATATTATGACGATAATAAAAAGGTAAAGGATAAGGAAGAGTTCATGTTCAATCAAGGAGGTGTGCTTAATCAAGGCTCTTGATCAAAGCTCTTGGAAACATCACAACATACCACTAGAAGCTCAAAGGATCTATCGCATGAAGAACCCAAAGAAGCTCAAGAGAGACCTAGTACTTCACCACCTACCAAGATTGAGGATCATAAAGAATTCGAGGTTGAGCATGTATTAGATTCAAGAATCTCTTGAGGAAGATTGGATACCTTATTCATTGGAAAGCGTATGATGTCAGTGATAGTATTTGGATCCCACATCCAAGTGTGATGAGAGATTTTGTCTTCTTTTCATTGCTGCACATCTTTTTCATTAATTAATTAATCTGAAGCTCTTCTTGTAAATAAAAAACTAATTTCCTCGTGCATTGAGTCGACTGGTTGAGTCCCTCGCCTTTTGAGGCAGGGGTGAAAGTTCGACCCACCCCACTGACAGGACACATGTAAACTTTCGGGCTATCTTATCTTCGTGTTGTCTTCAAGCTGCTGTAAACACTCGTCTGTGAAATATTAGAGGTCCCACAAATATTATACCTATTCACTTTGTAGAGTTGTTCTTTCAAATTAAAACTCAAGGAGTAGGCTTCGGCCGAACCTCCCTTAAAAAAAAAAAAAACTAATATTATTGCCATCGCATGAGGCTAATATTAGTGATTCAAAGTAGAGAATCGAAGGCACAAACAAACTTTTGTTTATCATGTGTTGCATCAAAGGTCAGCTCCGCCTTTCGACTCGCGAGTGATCCTCTTTGAATTAATATTCGGATAGAGAGTGGGGGCTGTCTCCTATCGTCGTAGCACATACGGGGTCGCTGTAATTCAATGTCTGCAAGTGCTGACGTTGAAGATCAGTGATCACATTTCTTTTAGTTGTCTTCGAGATATGGCTGCTGTACATAGCCACGCCTTATTTCCTCAGTTCAGTCCGCATACTGTACGTTCTATTTCACCGCGGACCCTGCCTTGTTCCTTCAGTTTTCACGATCATTCTATTCAGCTAGTTTGTCATGGCTATCCTTCAAAGTCATCCAATTACATCTCGGCAAGCTGCGGCATTTCCATGCATGAGAGTACCGATGTGCAAGAAAGACCTCGCTTGAAGGATACTGAACCTTGGGAACTTACTGGACACTTAGAAACCATCTTCAGTGGAACTTCTACTGCTGCTGAACAGGATCGTCTAACTAGCAGTGGGATTGAGGGAGCTTCCCACACAAATGGAGCATGTGCTACCCACTTATCTGTAGGGAACGATATACGATTCACTGCAAAAGGAAGGCCACTAAATGAAGACGCCTCTTCTCTTGAACTTTTTACTGCAAGCCCTTGTGTATCCATGTCCAATGCATCGACATTAGCGGCTTCATACAAGGGAATAGAGAGTCCACACAGCCCATTATCTTCGGCCGGCTCGTCGCCACAAACCCGAAGCAAGGTGGTGAGAACTGCTTGGGAGGCTCTAGTCAGGTGGTCGAGGTCATGGCAGCTTCTCAATGCACGGAAGGCCACCAATGTCTTGCAGCAAACAAAAAAGGTGCAGTGCTTTGAACAGCAGAGTTGGCTGTATTTGACGTTTATCATATTCAAGATGTAGGATGTCACGCTGTATCACTTGTCTAAAATTTATTGTAAATATTTACGTCCTCTTTTCTTACTGGAGTGCGGACTACATATTACATTCGATCATTTCCATTTTCTTTTTCACTCGGGATAAACTTCAGTACTATTTTGCTCATGCATTCGGGATGCTTCACATGTTTTAATCACGCTAACACAATTTCAGAAGCTAAATTTTGAAGGTCAACCTAGTTTTCAGACGATGTGTAGAAATGTAAAATTTTCAGTTCGTGAAAATTGGGAGAGATCTCAGAAATTGGCATAGAGGTCTATGAACAAACCACAATTACAATTTTTAATTTTGGGAAGAACTAAGGCGATAAACACCCTGCTGGATTAACGTAAATGGTGTAAAATTGCTTCTGGATTAGAATGAAGACATGGAAGGGAAACATAGTGGTCTATACGTTCAAACATTGTACACCTTGGAATGTAGCAAAGCCATAAATGTTTGTGAAACATGAGAAGAGGCTCTGTTTTAACATCTCATAAGAGAAGCATGCATGAGATAAGGATGTACGCAGCTGAATTGATAGATGGGAAGAGGCTCTCTTTATCTATACACTCAAGCATTGTATAACCTGGAATGTAGCAAAGCCTTAAGAAATATGTGAAACATGAAAAGAGGATATGTTTTAACATCCCATAAGAGAAGGATGCATGCAGCTGAATTGATAGATGAGTGCATCTTGATGTGCATAGATTCACTCAATCATCCATACTAGGTATAGCCTATAGGTGAGGTATTGATGCTTTCAACAAGATCTTGTTGTAGATGTTTTCATGTGTGCATATGCCCTGAACTTCATAATTGCATATTTTGCTTTATAGAGAGAAAAATTGTATGCTTTTGGAAATGGCACGTAGCATGTTATCTTCAAAGAAGCTTTCATAGAAGTTTTGGTTTGATGCTATTCATAGAGCTTACCATATTCTTAATAGGGCATCTATAAAAGCTTTAAAATTAGTACATTTTCAGAAGCTTATTATGGTATGAATCGTATTGTGAACTATTTTAAGGTTTTTGGTTTTCCATCATCTGTTCACGTTGAAAAGAAGGATTGTGGTAAGCTTGATGAGAACTATCAAAGATTTTTTTTGTTGATTATGGTATTGAAAACAAAGGTTAGAGGTCCTATGTACCAGACACATGCAAAGTTTTGCTCTCATGCAATACTTATATTGCTGAAATTCAGATTTATGATAAAGATTCAGAAATTCCAGATTTTGCAAAGTCAGATAATTATGCATTTTTTGAAAGGAATTTGGATCCATACATTCAACCATATAAAGGAAAGGAAAAAAATCCCTCCAACTCAAACTAAATTTTACATTTCATCTCAACCTCAATCTTCGCCATCTCATATTCCTTCTCAGCCTATAGAAGAAAAACCAATTCAAGCCGTTGGTGAATCTTTTAGAAGTGAAGAAGAAAGAGAGATTTCTCGAGTGGTCAAGAAGGTACCAAAATGGTTTTTACAAACTATAGAAGAGAGTAGCATCAAAAATTTCAGAGAAAAGATAAGAAGTCAACTAAGAGAGAAGAAGATCAAGTAAATTATCCAGAAATTTGTCATATTCATAAAATTTTGGATCTTACTTCAATTTAGAATGAACTTGCAACTGATCAAGATGCATTACATAATCTTATGTGGGAGAAAGCATTGAAGGAGAATAGATTCCATCCATAAGAATCAAACTTGAAAGCTTTGTGAATTACTAAAAGAAAAGAAAATTAGTGTGAAGTGGATATTTAAGATAAAAAGGAAAGTTTATGGTATTCTTGACTAGTATAAATCAAGGTTAGTTTTCAAAGGTTATGAACAAAAGAAAGGCATAGACTATGATGAAACTTTGGCACCTATATCTAGAATGATCATAGGACAACACTTTCTTAAGTTGCATTCTTTGGTTGGAATGTATGTCAATTAGATATCAAGGTAACACTTAATGGTGATCTACATGAAGATATCTACATTCAACAACCAAAGGGTTTGAAGAGAAAGGTAAAGAATATCTTGTTTGTTGTTAAGAGTGATGGTTGGATGCACTCAAGAAATGAGTTGGTGCTGCTATACCTGCTTCACACCAGCCCTCCTTTGATTCCAGAAATGCTTAGTACACACCTTGAGCTTCCAAATGACACAAAGAAACCATATATGTACTTTGCAAATGATTTGTGTAATGATCAAACCAAAACAGATAACTTGGTTCCTTCACAAATCCAAAAACTTGCTATTTCTGTAATGATACCTGCTGAGTGTTATGCTCAGTGTGACCAGCACACTTGCAATTGAAACAATTCCTTTTGGGAGTATTAAAGTACCTTAATAAGCTACCATTTGCAAGTGGAATGAGAAGAAATGATAAACCACATCCAGAGAAATTGATTTAGCAAAATTGTGATTACCCCCGACTTTTTAGGAGAGTTGCAGAGATAGACCAGAGGTGACTTCGAAGCCGATTTCTCGCAAATGGCTGAATGGAATCTTCTGAAATTTTGTATGCTTGTAGAAGACCTTGAGTTGGTTCCAACGAGCTATTAAACTCTTGATTTGGTTCAGTGAGCACTGAGAAATGCTCCTTAGAAGTTGACAGACTTGGAGTATAAGACTCAGACTAAACAGAGATGATGAATGTAAGTATTTGTATTATATCATATGAATGTACATTCCCATTGGCATGATAGACATAGCACAATGGTACTCAGAGGTGTAAGCTATGGAGTAAGCCTTACACACTCAATGAATGGTACAGAATAGCCTCGGGATTGATGATGGACACCCGCAACTTTTTGCTTGTAGTTTTTATAGGAGTTGTACTATGATTTGAATTTGAAATTCAAAATGTAGGCTCCCTAGAATATCTCTACTAAAAGTAGGGAGATATTCTCTCCATTAACTCAACTAAGAATCCACGACTAATCAAGTTGGTATGATTACATGAGATGCCAAGTCATTCTAGACTTTTACAAAAAGGTAAATGGTAAGAAACTTTAAGCATAAGTTCCTATGGGTCTTCCCTTATGTGGAGTCTTCAAATCAATTGTCCTAGCCAAGTGTGATGGCTTGAATTGCACCAACAGCTCCCCCTCAAGCCAAACACTTTGGCTCAAGTCTTCATCTTCTTCATCTTTAGTCTTCAATCACATCCTGCAATCCAATCATGGATTTAAATCTGCATAACTTGTTTCCATCCAATGCTTTAGTGAGTAAATCTGCACATTGCATATTGGTAGACACATATGTCAATTGAATCTCTTTGCTAAGTAACTTCTCTCTCACATAGTGGTAATGAACCTCTATGTGTTTGGTTCTGGCATGATATATTGGATTAGCTGCAAGGTGAAGAGAGCTAGTGTTATCTCCAAATATGATTGGTGGCCTTGTATATAGACCTAACTCTGTATATAGAAGCTTCAACCAGATAGCTTCTTGAGTGGCATTGGCAAGCCCTCTATACTCTGCTTCAGTGGATGACAATGCCACTGTAGGTTGCTTCTTGGCTGACCAAGAAATAGGCTTATCTCCTGCAAAACAAATGTATCCTGAGGTGCTTCTCCTATCATCCTTGCATCCTGCCCAATCTGCATCTGAGTAAACTTTAATGTCAATATCTGATGTATAAGGAAAGTACAAACCATGACTTTGAGTTCCCTTCAGATACTTCAAGATCTTCTTTGCTGCCTCTAGGTGAGGTACCCTTGGTTTGTGCATGAATTGACTAAGCACACTAACTCCATATGCTATGTCAATTCTTGTCAATGTAGCATAGTTCAAACTTCCTACCATACTTTGGTATCCTGTGATGTCTTGGACTTCTTCTCCTTCATGAGCACTTAGCTTTAGGTTGACCTCCATTGGAGTAGTAGATACTTTAGCATCCTGCAAGCCAAACTTCTTGACCATATCCTGCACATACTTCTTTTGAGTGATATATATACCTGAGTTGGTGTAGACTAACTCAAGACCTAAGAAGTACTTCAATAATCCAAGATCACTAATCTTGAATTCTTTCATCATCTGTCCTTTGATGTGCCTAATCCCATTGACATCATTGCCTGTAATGATGATGTCATCAACATAAACACATAAGTAGATTACCTCGGTACTACTTCTCTTTATAAATAGAGAAGTGTCTGCTTTGCTCATCACAAATCCTTGGTCTTGGAGGTAGGTTGTCAACCTATAATTCCATGCTCTAGGTTCCTGCTTTAAACCATACAGAGCCTTCTTCAATTTACAAACATAATGTACCTTTTTTGGATCTTCATAGCCAGGTGGTTGTGACATGTAGACTTCTTCAGATATCCATCCATTTAAGAAAGCATTCTTGACATCTAATTGGTACATATTCCAATTCTTGGATGCAGCTACACTCACCAATATTCTGATTGTTGGCATCTTGGCCACAGGAGAAAATGTCTCCTCATAATCAATGCCTTGGGTTTGTGCAAAACCCTTGGCTACCAACCTAGCTTTGTACCTGTTTATTGTTCCATCTGAATTCTTCTTTAGTTTGTAGATCCATCTAGATCCTATTACCTTCATAGAGTCTTTCTTGGGTACCAAGTCCCAAGTATCACTTTCCTTGAGAGCTTCCATCTCTTCATCCATGGCTTCTTTCCATTCTGGTTTGGTAATTGCTTCTTCATAAGTACCTGGTTCTTCATTCAACAAGTCCTTTGCAAGATATACAGAATGTTTAGTTACAAGTGATGTGTCATACCCAAATCTGATAGGCTTCTTCTTTTCTCTTTGAGATCTCCTCATTGCTTGGGTTGAGGATTCTGGTTTATCTTCTAGTTGCTTCATCTTCATCTTCCCTTTGGACTTCCAAGCCTTGAACTCTTCAAGGTTTATTGTATCATCATCATCTGAGCTTGAATCTTCTTGCTGAATTGGTTCCTCCTTGGTGAGCTTTGGAAAATCTTCTTCCATGTCATAGGGTAGACTCACTTTCCTGCATTCATTCTCATACCATGAGTCATTCTCATCAAAGATGACATCTCTGCTTACCTTGAAACCTTTGTTTGTTGGGTTGTAGAATCTGTATCCCTTTTGGTTCAAATCATAACCAATGAAGATACATTTTTCAGCCTTAGGATCTAGCTTTCCCCTTACCTGTGAGGGAATATGCACATATGCTATACAACCAAAGATTTTGCAATGGTCCAGAGAGGGTCTCTTACCATGCCAAGCTTCATATGGTGTCATGCCATCAAGTGATTTGGATGGCAACCTGTTTATGAGATAGGTGGCAGTGGATACACTCTCTGCCCAAAGATAATTTGGTAACTTTTTCTCATTAAGCATAGACCTAGCTGTTTCTACTATGAGTCTATTCCTTCTTTCAGCTACCCCATTTTGTTCAGGTGAGTACCTTGTAGTAATTTCCCTTTTGATTCCTCTTTCCTGCAAGAAATCTTCAAACTCATTGGAGAAGTACTCTCCATTAAACACTTCATCTTCATAAAGTATAAAATGGTCCATCTGCTATAGTCATCAATGAAGGACACATAATACCTTGAACCAGAAATGGAAGGGTCCTTGCTAGGTCCCCAAACATCTGTGTGTACCAAGTCTAGGTAGTCTTCATGCATGAAACCTTTCCTTGAATAGGGTAACCTGTGAGACTTACCAAATTGACATGATCCACACTTGTAAATCATGTGTTGCTTGGACACATT
Organism: Ceratopteris richardii; assembly: GCA_020310875.1. NCBI lineage: Eukaryota > Viridiplantae > Streptophyta > Polypodiopsida > Polypodiales > Pteridaceae > Ceratopteris > Ceratopteris richardii. Next base: position 105,218,469 of record CM035417.1, on the reverse strand, counting down.
AGGTATCCCAAGCACACATTGATCCCTGCACATTTGCTTTAGGGTTCTTTCACCTATGTGCCCTAATCTCTTGTGCCATATTTCTAACTCTGAAAGTGTCTGATCCTTGTAATTATACAAAGCAATGTTCTTGGTGTCTTCTAGCTCAAAAGTAAACAATCTACCTGATTTCTCCCCTTTGGCTATCCTTCTGAATCCATGTCTTGGGTCCTCCACATATGCTCCATGTTGTGTGAATCTGACCTGCAAACCTTTCTCCACAATCTGACCAACACTCATTAAATTCTTGGTGATGGTTGGTACATAGAGTACCCTGCTCAATAGATTCTGGTTACCATCACATGTCTTCACATTTCCAATCTTCACAATAGAATGTTTAGTGTCATCACCTGTTTGTACCTGATGTTTGCCCTTGGGCTCTTCCAAATCAGAAAGTAGTGCCACATTGCCAGCTACATGGTTAGAACATCCTGAGTCAATATAAAATAAATGATCATCATTTGTACCTGCCTTGGAGGTCATATTCATGATCAATAGGGAGTCATCTTGCTCCTCTGTGTAGTTGTTGTAGTCTCTTCTATTTCTGAATCCACCTTGGTAATTACCATTGTGATTGTTGTTGTAATTGTTGTTGTATTGATTGTTGTATCCATTGTAGCTTTGGTGTTGATTGAATCTGCCTCTCCCTTGAGAGTATCCACCTCTTGAGTAGCCTCTTCCTCTCTGATTCTTGTAGTTCTTGTAGCATTCATCTGTGGTATGGTTTGACAATCCACAAATGTTGCATGGTGATGAGTTGTAGGGTCTCCCCCTACCTGACTTACCTCCTCTGCCTCTTCCTCTAGATGACCTACCTCTCCCTGCATAATTAGCTTGAGAGGTAGAGCCTTCTTCATCCTGTTTCTTCCCTTTACCTTTATCTTTAACTTTCTTATCAGTATAGAGAGCAGAGGGGTTGTTACCTTTTGATTGATCTCCTGCCTTTGTAAACTTTGCTTCATGTGTGAATAGTTGGCCCATAAGTGTTGTGAGATCTGGGGTATGCATGTCCATATAGAGGTCCATTGCAGTGGTGAAACTTTCCCACTTATCATCTGCCTTGAGTCCATTTGTTACTTGCCTGACTATTTGCTCCTCTTCAATCTCCTCTCCAATGCTTGCTAATTGGTCTGCCACATCTTTAATCTTAGTCACATACTCTGAGACTGGTTGCTTGGGCTGCTTCCTAAGGGTTGTGAATTCAATCCACAGTTGATTCTTCCTAGCCCTTGTGTTGGAAGAAAAGTAGTTTGACAAGGTTTCCCAAGTCTCTTGGGAAGTCTTACAATTCCTTACATGAGGTAAAAGAAAATCAGATATAGAGTTTAAGAGATAAGACCTTGCCAAAGCATCTTTTGCACACCATTGGTTGAGTCTTTCATGTTCATCCTTTGTGGGTAGTCCTCTAGTCTTGAATGAGGGCAATTCCTCATCTCCTTATATGTATCCAAATAAACTTCTGCCTTGTAGATAGGTCTTCATTCTCAATGACCAAGCTTGGTAGTTGTTCCTGTCCAATTTGTCAATGAATGAAGGGAATCCATCACCCATGTTTACCTTATTTGCTCTGATACCACTGTTAAGAGTGATGGTTGGATGCACTCAAGAAATGAGTTGGTGCTGCTATACCTGCTTCACACCAGCCCTCCTTTGATTCCAGAAATGCTTAGTACACACCTTGAGCTTCCAAATGACACAAAGAAACCATATATGTACTTTGCAAATGATTTGTGTAATGATCAAACCAAAACAGATAACTTGGTTCCTTCACAAATCCAAAAACTTGCTATTTCTGTAATGATACCTGCTCAGTGTTATGCTCAGTGTGACCAGCACACTTGCAATTGAAACAATTCCTTTTGGGAGTATTAAAGTACCTTAATAAGCTACCATTTGCAAGTGGAATGAGAAGAAATGATAAACCACATCCAGAGAAATTGATTTAGCAAAATTGTGATTACCCCCGACTTTTTAGGAGAGTTGCAGAGATAGACCAGAGGTGACTTCGAAGCCGATTTCTCGCAAATGGCTGAATGGAATCTTCTGAAATTTTGTATGCTTGTAGAAGACCTTGAGCTGGTTCCAACGAGCTATTAAACTCTTGATTTGGTTCAGTGAGCACTGAGAAATGCTCCTTAGAAGTTGACAGACTTGGAGTATAAGACTCAGACTAAACAGAGATGATGAATGTAAGTATTTGTATTATATCATATGAATGTACATTCCCATTGGCATGATAGACATAGCACAATGGTACTCAGAGGTGTAAGCTATGGAGTAAGCCTTACACACTCAATGAATGGTACAGAATAGCCTCGGGATTGATGATGGACACCCGCGACTTTTTGCTTGTAGTTTTTATAGGAGTTGTACTATGATTTGAATTTGAAATTCAAAATGTAGGCTCCCTAGAATATCTCTACTAAAAGTAGGGAGATATTCTCTCCATTAACTCAACTAAGAATCCACGACTAATCAAGTTGGTATGATTACATGAGATGCCAAGTCATTCTAGACTTTTACAAAAAGGTAAATGGTAAGAAACTTTAAGCATAAGTTCCTATGGGTCTTCCCTTATGTGGAGTCTTCAAATCAATTGTCCTAGCCAAGTGTGATGGCTTGAATTGCACCAACATTTGTAAATTAACCAAAGCTCTTGTTGATGCAAAACAGATAACTTGTACCTTGACTAGCTCACAAAAACCTTCTTTATTTGGACGAAGCTATGACTTCAAACACTCAGAGCAGCCAATATAGTTACATTTGGAAAAATTCCTTTTAGGGGAATGTCGTACATAGGGTTGACTTGCTATAATGCATAAAATCCCCAATTTATACTTACCAATGAATGAGAATTGAGTTTAACACTAATTGGATGTATCCTCAACTTTTCAGGATTGTGCAGAAGATGACCCTGAGACCTTCAACTGGAGATTTCTCTAAATCTACTAAACCAAATGACTTGAAAATTTTTACACATAAACTAGAAAGCAATAGCTTTCTAATGAGTGCTCTTTGACTCGATTTTGAGCTCTAAAGAGAGAGAACCAAACTTTGCAAGATGACCGAGTCTGAGGAAGAAGGAGCTGAGATTGATGTGGCACCAAGCAATGACCAAAAATGTATTTGTATTACATCAAATCATTAGTCTCTTAATGTACAAAGAATGTGTGGTCTTATATAGACCTTTTGGTGGTTTTCCATGACTCAAATCTCATGGTTTTGAATTCAAATGCGGGATTGTTTGTTGAAGATGATTGGAATCTCTTCCTATATTATAGGAAAAGTGGAAGTTGAAGTTATATCAACTCTTTGGTTGATTGATTGAGAATCAATCACAACTACTTTCAAACTCGTGAAGTTTGGGCCTTTTACTTGTCTCTTTTACAAAGGTAAATACCTTGAATCCTACAAAATAAATGATCATAAGTGATCATACAATCAATACAAAGAAAAGGGTGCACATGAGTGCTACTCCCAAAGTACAAGCACCATCCATATGATGGTTGAAGTGAGAAGGAAATTCATTTCAGGCATAGTGAAAGCTTGGTGATCCAACAACTCCCCCTTAAGCTAAAGTATGCTTGAGTCTTCATTCTCTGATAGGTTGAATACTTGCAAGAAGCTAGAGATTCGAATCTGCATAGCTTTATCCTATAAAGTGCCTTTGTCATCATTTCAAGCATAGTGAAAGCTTGGTGTTCCAACAACTCTCCCTTAAGCTAAAGTATGCTTGAGTCTTGATTCTCTCATAGGTTGAATACTTGCAAGAAGCTAGAGATTTGAATCTGCATATTGTCATCATGTCTTCCATTTGGTTCTCAGTAGCAACAAATGATAAGTCAATTTCCTCTGCGATAAGCTTCTCTCTGACAAAGTATTAATGGGTTTCTATGTGCTTTGTCCTTGAATGGAAAATTGGATTTGAAGCTAGATGCATGGAACTTACATTATCTTTAAGTATGTCAGGCTTGGAACTTAGAAGTTCCAAATCTGAGTACAACTTTTTGAGCCATATTGCTTCTTGAGTTGCAATAGTTAGACCTTTATACTATGCTTCAATTGAAGATAAAGCAACTCTTGGTTTCTTCTTGGAACTCCAAGAAACCAATAGTATCTAGAGGTACTTCTTCTAACATCCTTTGCTCCTACCCAACCTACATCTGAATAGATTTTGATATCCAAATATGAAGAGTAAGGATAGAAGATACCTTCATTAAGTGTTCCTTTGACGTACTTGAGTACTCTCTTTGCAGCATCCATGTGTAGTCTTCTAGGTGAGTGCATGGATGGGCTAAGCACTCCCATACTATAGGATATACCTGGTCTTGTGTGAGTAGCATATATCAAGCTACCAACTAAGCTTTGATACTCTTTAGGATCATCAATTTCCTCACCTTCATAAACACTTAGTTTATGATTTGGTTCCAAAGGTGTACCTCCAAGCTTGGTGTTCTTCATTTTGAACTTGAGAAGTAGGTCTTGAATGTATCCTCTCTGAGTTATATAGATCCTTTCATGTGTATAAATCACTTGCATACCTAGGAAATATGTGAGCCCACCTAAGTCACTGATTTTGAACTCTTGCAAATGTCTTTTGATGCATTGAATGCCATTCCAGTCATCACCTGTCACAATTATGTCATCTACATATACACATAGATAACCTCATTGTGATTCCTTTTGATGAACAAAGAATGATTTGAGTTGCTAGGTCTGAACCCTTGATATTGAAGATATGTAAACAACTTGTAGTTCCAAGCTCTAGGAGCTTGTTTCAATCCATACAATGCTTTCTTAAGTCTGCAAACATAAGATGTATGATTAGGGTTTTCAAAACTGAGGTTGTGACATGTATATCTCTTCACTTATCCAACCATGAAATGCATTTTTCACATCAAGCTTGAGGAGTCTCCAATTGTAGTCATCTTTGCAATTGGTGAGAATGTTTCCTCATAGTCTATACCATGAGTTTGTGAACATCCTTTGGAAACTAATCTTTCCTTGTATGTGCAAATTGATCCACCTGAGTTGCTCTTAAGTTTATATACCCATCTGCAACCAATTATCTTTTGATTGGATGACATTGCAACCAATTTCCAAGTATCCATCTCCTTCAAAGCATTTATTTCTTCTTTCATAGCCTTTTCCCAATTAGGGTTTCTATTTGTGTCTTCATAGGTTTAGGGTTCTTTTGAAATTGTGTCTTTTTCCAAGTAGATTGAATGCTTTGTAACAAATTTGGAATCATATCCATACCCTTTTGGTTGTCTCTTCTCCCTTGTTTACCTTCTAGGTGCTTGCTTGCAGCATTCCACACTCTTGCATTTTTGCTTTGCCTCTTGACTTCCATAGCTTGTAATCCTTTTCCCTTTCATCGTGGTCATCATTTGTATCACTTCTTGGATCCAGGACTTGTTATTCATCCCATCCATCAGAGATCTTAGTTTCTTGAGTGATCTACTTGTATGATTCTCCACATTTGCTAGATACTTTTTGACACAATCAAACACTTCATTCTTACTCTTTTAAAAGTACAGAATAGTCCATCTACTATGGTCATCAATAAATGAGACATAATACCTTGATGAGACCAAAGAAGGTTCTTGGCTTGGCCCCATACATCTGTATGTACTAAGTCCAATAAGTTGTTGTGGATGTAGCCTTTGTGGTTGAATGGTTGTCGTTGTGCCTTCCCACTTTGACATGCATCATATCTGTTGATCATGTGTTTCTTTGATATGTTTGGTAGTCCTAGAACACTTTGATCCATGCATATATCTTTCAAGGTTCTTTCATTCACATGTGCTAGCCTCTTATGCCACACTTCAAGCTCACTTAAGGTTTGAGATCCAATATTGAATAGAGCTATATTTTTGGTTTCTCCTACTTCAAAAGTAAAGAGCCTACCATGCTTCTCACCTACGGCCATCTTCTTGAAGCCTTGACATGGATCTTCTTCAAAAGCTCCACGTTGGGTGAACGTAACTTGCAAGCCTTTCTCAAGTATTTGGCTTACACTTATTAGGTTTTTTGTAATAGTAGGAACATAGAGTACCTTACTGAGAATGTTTGTCCTTCCATTGGAAGCTTTGACATTACCAATCTTCTCCACATTATGCTTTGTGTCATCCCTTGTTTTTGCTTTATGTCTATGCTTTGGACTTTCAAAGTCAGATAAGAGAGCTATGTTTCCTGCAACAATATCCTGAATCTATGTAGAATAAATGATCATCTTCTTTACCTTCGAATAAATGATCATCTTCTTTACCTTCCTTGTGGCTTAGATTCATCAGGGGAACTCTTCCTTCTTCTCGCCTTTCATCTTCTTGTCTTTCTTATCTGCATAGAGAGCACTAGTTGAATTACCTTGATAAGAGTTACCTTCCTTTATGCTATTGTTTGCCTATTGATTGAAGAGTTGTCCAAGAAAGATGTTGAAGCTTGGAGTTTGTACATCCATAATGAGGTCATAGGCTATGATGAAAGATTGCCATTGCTTGTCACTTCTAATCCCATTCAAAATCTGTCTCATGATGGTCTCTTCTTCAATTAGCTCTCCAATGGATGCCTATTGATCTGCAACCTCCTTGACCTTTGCAACAAATTATGTGATGGTTTGTTTGGACTCTTCTTCATCTGGTTAAACTCATTGCAGAGATGATTCTTTCTTGCTTTGGTACTAGCAGAAAAGAAAGTCTCTAGGGAATCCAAAGTCTCTTAAGTGTATGACCTTGCTTGAGAATCCTTTGCACTCCAAAGTGTGAGCTTATCTGTTTCCTCTTGAGTAGGTTCTCCTTTGGATCTTGGAATAGGCATTGCTTCATCACATGATACAATCCCATATAGATTTCTTCCTTGAAAATAGGCATTCATTCTGATTTGCCAAGTAGCATAGTTTTGTCTATCAAGCTTCTTAATGATTGATGGAAATCCATTTCCCATCTTGAAGTAGCTTTGATACCATTGAAAAAAGTTGCAGAGGTTTGGAGATGCTTGAAAAGTTGGGTTGTCAGATGGTGAAGATGGTCCAAATAACCTGCACAAGACCTGCCCTAGCTCTTTGTATATATAAAATAGACCTTGTGGGCTTGTGATTAATTCAATAAAACCTAATGGGTACCTATCGAACATCAACAAGAACAAGTTGATGCAAAATAATGCACCTCAATGTGCTTAGTGCGAGCATGGAATAGAGGGTTCCTCGCAACTGCCAATGCGCTTTGACTGTCAATGAAGATGGTGGTGGCAGAAGACTGACCAACACCCAAATAATCCATAAGGCATTTGAGCCACACACACTCAACAGTCGCTATGAAAGCTTTAGTATAGCCTCACAACTGGAAGTGGCCACAGTAGGCTTCTTCTTGCTCAGCCAAGATATGCATGAGCTACCAAGCATGAAGCAAAAACCGCTAGTGGACACACGAGTGTCATAGCAACCTTCCCAATCACTGTCAGAAAAAGCATGCAAATCTGGCGGTAGTGATTCCCCCTTGGGATAAAACAACCCAAGTAGCCGGGTGCCACTCAAGTAGCGAAAGATGCGCTTAACCGCCTGCCAATGCTTGACACCTGGGCAATGCATAAATCTGCTGATCTGTGGGACAACAAATTGAATATCCGGCCGAGTAATGCATAAGTAAATCAACCATCCAACAATATGCTGATAGAGAACAACATCAAATGCATCTCTAACATCATGAAGACTCAATGGTAAACCTATCTCCATAGGAGTGGCAATAGGCTTACCGTCTTCAAGGCCAAAACGCTGCAATAATGTGTCAATATATTTCATTTGATACAAAGCCATTCCACCATAAACTTGCATAAACTGAATGCCCAAATAGTGATGCAAATGCCTCAAATCAGACATCTCAAATGAGGCATGCAAATCAGCCTTAAAATCAGCAATATGCGTGTCATGAGGACCAGTGAGCAGCATGTCATCAACATACCATAAATTGTAGTATAAGATATACATAGCATAGATTATTAATTCTAGACTAGTCACTATATGATTCACCATTCAGAGCTATGTCCATAGTGACTAGATCAATCATCATAGAAGAGTACCCTTGGCTTTGAAGGCCAAGGATGAAGCTTTTGTCCAACATGTGCATTGTGTAAGTGCATTATAAGAAGAACATGGGAAATCCAAAGTATCAATCTATCTCGAGATGATAATGCCCAAAAAGAAAAGCATACATAAATGAATCTCTACTTTTCTAAAGCTTTTTATGTCTTCCTCATTCTTCACATTCTTGGTATTGTATATATTTTGAATTTTCAAAAATGACTGCAAAGCAACGCGTTGCAAACGTCGCAACGTTGCGAAGTTTGCGTGGGCGAAGTTGCGGACCGTTTGCAACGCGTTGCGATGCAACTATGCTTCACATAGGCCTTCCACTCTCTTTGGTGGTACTTACTAGCCTCAACCTTTGAATAGACCTTCACACAATCTGTGGTGCTTGGAACTTACTACCACACAATATGTGGATTTTTCTTACCGTTTGCATGAGCCCTTAACTTTGCAAATGCAATTCTTTACCTCCTTCAACTTTAGTCATTTTGTCACACTTCTCTCGGGTGACTCTTCCTTCTAGGTTGCTGCTAACTTGTTGCTCCTTGCAACCTTGGGGAATGTCTTCAAGTCCTTGTTGAGTCTTCAACACTTTAGGGTGGCCCTTCTTTGGAGTCTTCTACTCCTTGAAACCTTCAAGAGTCTTCTCATGGGAAATCCTTGCTTTAACCACCTTCAGCTTAGGTTCCAATCTTCAAGCCTTTAAACTTCAAGTGTTTGACAAACGTGTAGCTTGGGCTCCTTCCTTCACTTTGGCTTTAAGTTTTGCATCCTTGCTTCATCCAAGCTTTGCCCAACTTTTCTTTGGCTTGTCCAATAGGAGCATGAGTTGAATTGCACCATCTCAACTCAAGAATCAAACATATTTAGTCACCATAACATAGCATATATATTTGCTTTTGCAATTTTACCTTAATGGGTTTTATCCGCGACAAGACAAATCCACAAACTTGATACATAGCAGCCTTGCATCTTACCAATCTTCATGGCATCCAAACATGTGTACATTCAGCTCATCTATGGTTGAACATCACCAACCTTTAAAGCTTCAATATCATGCTAACAAATTCACATAAGCATGTATGCAAATCACCAATCATTTGAGTATATATTCAGCCCACTTTATGCCAATTAATGTGGCTACATAGACCTGCATTTTTCAGCTTGTATAGGCTTTATAAAATAGCCTATTTCTCATCCACACATCCTAGAACACACACATACACACATATATACACATATATATATATATATATATATATATATATATATATATATATATATATATATATATATATATATATATATATATATATATATATATATATATATATATATATATATATATCCATGACCACATATGTATACATTCTTGCATATTAGATATCAATCGTCAACTTTAAATTCAATGTATATTCAGCCTAAGTATGAATGTCCAAAACTATCATTCATCTTTAGCATAAACTTCAAAAGCATGCATACATAAGCATCTTCATTGCATAAGCATATAATGCTATCCTCACGCTTACATATAGAAGCTTCATTATTAAGTCATGTACATAATAGAAGCTTGCACTTCATTCAATTGAGTGCAATATCTCAAACATACATACAATGTTCATATATAATTATATATAGTATCCAAGATTCTTTGCTTGAATCTTTGTCTTCTTTTATAGGCTACTCATAAATCTTCATCCAAGAGAGTGTATGACTTCAAATAACATTAAGCAACAAAAATGTATTACATACAAAGGCTTTATCTCCATAGCTTTTCAATAGCATGAATCTTGCATACTCCATAGGCTCATAGCTCCAAGCTTTCTTTGGCTATCTCTGCATCTTCTTCAAGATCTCTTCTTTGTGAAACCATGGACGTCATTGCCAATGCTCTACACCAAAGCTCTGATACCAAATGTGGAGACATTTTACTCCAATATATGCAAAAGTGTTAGCTTCAGTTGGTGAAAATGGTGAAGCAATGAGAATAAGACACTTACAAGCTTGTGTGGAGGCGCTCGAATCAAGATAGATCAACCTTCAACGCCAAAGAAAAGCTCACTAAATCTTGGTCAAACACCTGCATCTAAGGAAGAAGAGGCTATCGCTTCAAAACCTGTGAAATATATGAATGCATATGCAAAAGAATTGAAATAACATCACCTAAGATTCGTCAAGTTGTCATGGAATGATTCACGTCAGGTCCAAGTATCGTGAAGGTGCGTAGTTGGGCGGATCAATTTCAACTGTGGGTGTTCCAACTGGCCAATCCTATGTGTAAGCTTTCTTATAAACCATTTTGCCCTCAACTTATTCATGTGGAGTTCTTGCTTTTTCAGGGATCTTATAGTTATTTCAATTTTTTCATGGCGAAAACCAAAGGGAATTGTCACGAACTAAGAGTTTTTTCGAACTCACACCAATTTTGTGTGAAAGCTTTCTCATTTTTCCCTCGACTTATTCATGTGCCCTTCCTTCTTTTTCAGGCATCTTATAGTATTTTCAATTTTTTCATCACCAAAACCAAAGGGAATTGTCATGAACTCTAAGAGTTTTTTGACTTTAACAATTTATTGCTAGCACATCTTCAACTCTTCTCAACCAAGTACTACTTGGAAGGATAGAGACAGTAAAAGGATGGTTCAACTATTTATTATTTTCAGAATAGTGAACATCCCAAAAGAGATGGAGTTTGAAGTTCTTTGGCATTACATTCTCATTTTCTATTTTCAAAGCATGGAGAGAGAATCTCTCTGACATTGGTAGTAGAGCTTCGTTGCTATTAGTGAACCCTTGGGGGAAACCCATAGCCTCTGTATATGTGGGTGCCAAATCTCCTTTCGTATGATCTTGTTCCTCTCATGTTGAGAGAGTGAATAAGTGGGAGCCCATGTACCCTACTGTGTAGGTGGAAGCAAGTCTATGTCAAATCCATGTTTGGCCATCTAGTCCGGAGTTTGAGAGATGACGTATCCCTTGCGAGGGCTAAATCCCGTGAAGCCTTGAAAGCCCCATATGAGACTCATCCACTATCCATATACTGAAGCTTGGCAGCATACATGCTGTCTAGAACATTGCCTCAACTAGCATCTGGGGGGAAGGGGGAGGGGAGAGGGGGAGAGAGAGAGAGAGAGAGAGAGAGAGAGAGAGAGAGAGAGAGAGAGAGAGAGAGAGAGAGAGAGAGAGAGAGAGAGAGAGAGAGAGAGAGAGAGAGAGAGAGAGAGAGAGAGAGAGAGAGAGAGAGAGAGAGAGAGAGAGAGAGAGAGAGAGAGAGAAAGAAGAAAGAAAGAAATATTAACGTCCACGGGAGGCCGAAGTCGACCTATGGGACCGATCAGGTACATCAAAACATTACATTCCACTTGGGGGGGAAGCCCTCAAGGGGCTATAATAAAAGGGAAAAATCAAAATAAAAGGGGGGGGGGGATGTGGCTTCCAAAGCACTCTTATGACTCATAAGAGTTTCAAAATTACATCAATATATATTACAAATGAGGGAGATAGCTGTTTCTTCCTATGTGGTATGGGTATGAAAATCTCTGATAATAGCTTGACCGCCTCTGTATACTGCCCACTTTCCATTCTTCCTGGCTTCTCTGACTTTAGTTAACTCTGCTTGTCGATTTTTAAGTTGGAGTGGGGTGAGTTCATCTCCTATCCATACTTCAGTACCTTGTAGTGACTTTGCTTGCTTCATGACAGCTATCTTATCTGACATGTCAAAATAGCTTACCCTTGCCTGAGTTCCTTTGGGTGTGATGAAGACCGGAGACCCTAGATTGATGAAGGGGACCACCTTGGTTAGTTGTGCTTCTAGTACTTCTGTTTCAAGGATGCAGTCATCTTTTAACTCGGGTGCGATGTCCTCTGTGTCCCATCCTAGGGGGAGGCCTCCAATCCTGATAACTTTCTTGTTGCTGTCCACCAATTCCTGCTCCTTTACCACAGACATTGCTTCTTTTGAAAAATGTGTAGAGCTGGATAGTTTTACCTCGGATAATTGTGTTGCCAAGTCGACTTTATTTGGTGATTCAGCTCCTGTTTGCTGGCTATTTCCTTGTGTTTCATCAAGCTTTTGTTGCAATCTGGCTATTTGTTCATCTTTCTTATTAATTTCCTGCTTCATTGCTTCCTTTTCTCCTTGGAGTTTCTTCAGTTCTTGGAGTAAGTAAGACTCCCATGCTGTTGGTTTGTTGACTGGGGCTGGTATAGAGAGCGGCCCTGTGCAACAGGGCAGAGGCAAAGCTTTTCCTGCCTTCCATGTTGTTGCTGTAGACAAGGGAGCGAGGAGAAGGGAGAGAGAGAGAGAGAGAGAGAGAGAGAGAGAGAGAGAGAGAGAGAGAGAGAGAGAGAGAGAGAGAGAGAGAGAGAGAGAGAGAGAGAGAGAGAGAGAGAGAGAGAGAGAGAGAGAGAGAGAGAGAGAGAGAGAGAGAGAGAGAGTCATATTAACGTCTTCTGGAGGCCAAACCTGGCCTATGAGACAAAACCATGTACAAGTGTAGTAACCCTGTATAGAAAATGAAATGAAATAAAAAGTACTCGCAATGCAAAGCTATATAGGGCTGGAAAAGGCTGGGGAGACGTGGCTCTGACTCTGCAGATAATGGCCATCTAGTACATGGGGGATCCATAATGTGAGTGAGTAAAATACCCTAGCTATTTGTGATGGGTGGAGGTGGGTGTAGTATGTGGTACATCAGTGGTGGTCTGAGTGCCTCTTGAAGGAAGACAACCCAGGGGGTGGTGGTATGCCTCTGCTCCATCATGAAGCCGTAGGTTGTCCTGTTGCGTGAGATATCCTCTTGATATAGTCGTGGTCGACGATATCCAACCATGCATGGTCGGCATCGTGCTCTCTGTGCTGCTGCCTGGTGGAGCGTGAGCCCTATAGATGGACCTCTTTGATGTAGCTAAGCTTGCTAAAAGAACTGAGTAATGGTCTGCTGGGTACTCACCCGTGTCTGATGTGTGGGTTGTAGTGATCGCTCTCGCCTCTCGTATGCTGCTGTGAGGAAGCGTCCAAGTGCCGCTGGTCTCCCATAGTCATGCACAACTGGAGCGACTCCCCTATCCGGAACTGTGCTCGTAGGTCTAAGTATGCTGGGCATCTGATAACAAAAATGCTCCTCACTCTCTACCTCTGTTTTGCATACTGGGCACCACCTCTACTCACGGGGGATTCCCCTGGACCGACCCCTCTCAATCTCGAGCTTGTGTGATGAAACCCGGAGCTTCCCAATGACGATTCGAAGGTGTCTGCATGTATCTCGGAATCTCGATGAAGCCCTCGTCCGATATATGCAGAAAATGCTCACGGTAATAGAGCATTTTCGGTGGCAATGTATCCCTAGGGCTCACCCATGTCCTCTGTATGTATGTATGCCATATCTTCTGGTGAATGACCCTATTCCTCTCCTGATGAGAGAGAGAGTAGGTGGGTGCCTGTAAGTCATACTGTAGTGGTGGTAGCCTATCTATGTCAAGAACAGGGTGGGCCAGCCAGTCTCGTGTCTGTGCATACCATGAGGAGGTGTCGCCTGCTAATGCCATATCACGTGATGCCTGGAGAGCACGATAAGCAATGTGCTATGTATCCATGCTCCGAAGTCTGTGTAATGGGCATACTGTCTTGAATAGTGCCTCAACTAGCATCGGTGGTGCAACGAGCTCTGCTCTAATGATATCATGTGGTACTATTGGCTTGCTGCGGATAAGTTTGGCAATCATGACTCATGAGGATCTGTGGCCTCTCCAATGCTGTCCATAGATGCTGTAGACCTTCTGCAGACCTTGAAACCAGTACAATATCATCAGCATATAAAAGAATATGGACAGTGGACCCACGTACCTCAATGCCATCACCCCCGTGCTGCTCTATGAAGTCCACTATCTCATCAATCTAGGGACCAAAGAGAGTGGGTGAAAGAGGGCACCCTTGCTTCACCCTTATAGTGCTAGCAAGTGGATCAGATAATCCTCCTCGACATCTGACTTCACCAGATACTCTCTCGTATAAGGCGTAGATCCCCCATATCATCTCCTCTGGAGCTTCGATATCAAGTAGTCGTCTGAAGAGTTGTTCCCTGGGAACCGTGTCAAATGCTTTGCGGAAGTCCACAAAGCGGCAATATAATCTCCTCTTCTCCACTCTTGCTTGGTCGATCAGGCATCTCAGGGTGAAGATGTGGTCAATGGTAGAGTAATCTCGTCTGAAAACTGCCTGTCTTGGGGCCCTGATACCCTTCCTCTCAGCGAGAGTACTCAACTCTGTCTCTAGTACCCCCCAATATAACTTGGCCAATATAGGGCCAATCATGATCGTCCGGTATGTAGCTGGATCCATAGTATCACCTGACTTATGAATGGGCACTATGGTGTGCTTAGTCCATGAGTCAGGGAACCCTTCAACCAATGCACAGTTGAAGAGGTGGGCAGTGAGCAGTGCGAGAGTCGTGCCTCCGTAGATGAGGTGCTCTGCCTGTAAACTGAAATGGTCATGAGCCCTTCCATGTTGTAGACGGGCAATAGCGCGTCCCACCAGAGTGGGTGTGAAGAAGTCAGAGGTGGTAGGATGTGAGCTCTGTGGCATGGGAATGGGGGGCTGGTTTGGGATCTCGTATAGGCTCCGTGCATAGCTATGCCAAGTGCTCGGGTCTCGGATGGGTGTCTATTGTCTCCTCTCTCTCAAATGTTGCCACGCCAATACACTGTCTCGACTCATGAGCAAATGGTAAATATCCCAGTACTGTCTCTCCTCCCAATCTTGCTGTTTGCGGCGAGTAAGGCTCTGCATGCGACGCTGTGCCTGTGTGTGTGTAATATCCCCTCTATGCTCTAAAATCCATAGGTGCTTCCATAGCTCACGACAATTTGCATCATACCAGCGGTTCTGGGGAATGGATCCTGTGTGTGGAGGGTGTATATGTGTGCGGTATGGGAAGCTGCAGAGAGCTCAGTCCTGTAGGATGGTGGTGATATGTGATGTAAGAGTGTCCAAGGGTGAGAGTGGATCGAGGGAGAGTAGACGGGTGTCTAAATGGTGTGCATAAACGTGTGAGAGGGTCTAATGGAATAGGAGATGAAAGTGTGAATGTGATAAATATATGGTCCACACCAAGTGGGCGTCGTCCAATACTAAGTGAGGGGATGAGTGAAGCTCCAGAGATGGTACCCAAAATGTAGTCGACTGTGCTCTCACCTCCCCCGTGAGGGAAGCAAGTAAGTCCTCCCGAACCTGGCCAACGGTGCATCTTGTTATATATAACGAGATGGTGTCTGCTGCCCAACTCAAGCAAGTGTCTGCCATATCCGGTGGCATCCTGACCCATATCGGCTGACACTGTACTGATGCACGTCTCCTCTGGATCTCTGCCCCTCATGAGATGTGGATGATCCATGTCGTATACCTTGCACTGACGTGATTGGGTGCGGCCATTGAAGTCCCTAATAAGGAAGACTTCACCTAAGGTGATGTAATGTAGTATGCCATCTGAAAGTGCTGTGTATGGTGAGTCTGTGTCTCGAATCGATCCTCGAAAATCCTGTCCTGCATATCAGGATCCACCTGGTGGAAAGTAGCATATCGCAATGTAAATCAAGCTACCTGGTGCTATCTCCATGCGAACCCACATGTATCGTGCTTCCTCATCTCTCCCTATGATATGGATCCGGCTCTGTATCTCCTGTCTAAATATTATGGCAACACCTCCCGACCCTCGCGCTTTACTTTGTCTCATCGTGGTCCTGAATGCAGATTCCCAGTGAAAACTTGCAATGTGTGGTAGGCCTCTCTTTGGGCTCTCATTTGTCTCTGCAATGCAAGCAAAGCAAAGTCACAAGGGGACGGGGACGGGTCCCGGGAAGGGTGGTGTCCCCGGGACGGGGACGGAGCCTAGGGTGTCCCCGGGACGGGGACCCGGGACGGCACTTACAGAATGCTGTTTTTTTCAAAGATATAATGAAGACCATATAAATGAATATAGTAACATATTAAAAGACCATTAAAAACAAAATAATGAAGATAAGGTGTTTTTTAAGTGGAAACATGTAGGTTACGTATTGAGCATTGAGTGTCAGCTCTTGAGTCTCGAGCAATGACATCAATGATCATAGGCATTGATACTTTGAGTTGACAAAGAGTCAAACGCCATATGTATTTCTGATTTCACCATGTCCTAAAAAGAAACAAAACTACATCCTCATCATCATCTTCATCATATCATATACATAACAACTTACACTCTAGAATCCGTGTACATAAGATTCAATGAGGAAGGCTGAAGCTGAGCTTGTGTGTTTGAGGAGTAGAAATGCCCTCTATTTATGCTTGTGAGGTGGGCTCAAGGTGCCCCAAAATAAAGTCTTAAACCTTGAAAAAAAATAACAAATTTTTGGCACCAAAACAGGGCCATCCATGTTCACCCGTCCCCAAATCCGTCCCGGAATGGCCCTATCACAGCCCCATGTTTCAGACAGCTCAAAGGGGACGCCAGCCGTCCCCGATAGGCGTTCCTTAATTTTTGCCTAAGGGGACGACGTCCCGGCGTCCCTAGGACCCGGGGACGCGTCCCCTTGTGACTTTGAAGCAAAGTCATGTGACTCCAGGATCTCCTCGAGTCTGTCTCATCGTGTCCAAAGTGCTCTGTTGCAATTCCACACTACTCTGAGTGGCGCCTCGTGGTGTAATGATGTCTCATAGGCCGCGTGGCCCTATTTGATAGGTAGTCTGTCAATGAAGATCTTACCATCCCGATAAAAGGCCTTCCTTCCCTCTCAGTGTGCCTTGAGTATCTATGGCATGCAAGCCCGTCGCCGTGCTACCTGCATCCTTGTGAGGTCCTCGTCCATGTAGAGAGTGCTGCTTGGTAGTCAACGTAGTATTGACCGACGTCTAAGAAAGGAGGTCCGTGTCTCCTCGGAGCTCATATGAAGGATGAGTGCTCGTGAACAAGACGTATCCCTCCCATCCTCCATGCACATGTGAAGGGCATGTTCTTGTATCCAAGGCGGCGGCAAATGTTGGTGGTGTCTTCTGGTGATGCTCCCTCCGGTAGGCCCATAATTAGAATGTGGAGTCTTCGAATGTGTCGAAGTCTCTCCTCTTGTAGTGTACCCTGAAATCGTGTGAGTTTTTCCTTCTTCACGTCTTCCTTGACTTCCTTCTTCACTTTTTCTTTGACCTCCTTTTTCATATTTTTACTTACCATTTCCACCTAACTATTTTGTGTTGCTTCTATCTTTGATCTGATGTGTTCTTGTACACCCATCTTCCAATCATTTTTGATTTCTTCTTTCAAGTCATCCAGCTTTGTTATCTCTACTTCTTCGTTGGAAATCCTGAGCTGAACAATTTCTTCTTGAAGCCTATGTATCTCAGCTCTCATTTCATCTCGGTCTTCTTCAATAATTTTGACATGCTCTTCTAGGGCTCTTATTCTATCAGTGGACTTCCTCATTTCTTGATTAAGTGCCTTGTCCTCCTCCTCCTTTGCCTCTCTGACTCCTTTAGTAATCATGTCTTCCACATCTTGTTTTTCGAGCCGAGCAATGCTTCTTTGGGGGGAGGGAGAGAGAGAGAGAGAGAGAGAGAGAGAGAGAGAGAGAGAGAGAGAGAGAGAGAGAGAGAGAGAGAGAGAGAGAGAGAGAGAGAGAGAGAGAGAGAGAGAGAGAGAGAGAGAGAGAGAGAGAGAGAGAGAGAGAGAGAGAGAGAGAGAGAGAGAGAGAGAGAGAGAGAGAGAGAGAGAGAGTCATATTAACGTCTTCTGGAGGCCAAACTTGGCCTATGAGACAAACACCATGTACAAGTGTAGTAACCCTGTGTAGAAGATGAAATGAAATAAAAAGTATATCACTACACAAAGCAATATAGGGCTGGAAAAGGCTTGGGAGACGTGGCTCTGACTCTGCAGATAGTGGCTACCTAATACATGGGGGATCCATAATGTGAGTAAAACACCCTAGCTACTGGTGATGGGTGGAGGTGGGTGTAGTATGTGGTACATCGGTGGTGGTCTGAGTGCCTCCTGAAGGAAGACAACCCAGGGGGTGGTGGTATGCCTATGCTCCATCATGTGGTCGTAGGCTGTCCTGATGCGTGAGATATCCTCTTGATATAGTCGTGGTCGACGATATCCGTCCATGCGTGGTCGTCGCCGTGCTCTCTGTGCTGCCGCTTGGTGGAGCATGAGCCCTATAATTGGACCTCTCTGATGTAGCTAAGCTCGCTGAAAGAACTGGGTAATGGTTTGCTTGGTACTCACCCGTGGCTGATGTGTGGGCTGTAGTGACGGCTCTCGCCTCTCGTATGCTCCAGTGAGGAAGCGTCCCAAGCATCGTTGGTCTCCCATAGTCATGCACAACTGGAGTGACTCCTCTATCTGGAATTGTGCTCGTAGGTCTAAGTATGCTGGGCATCTGATAACAAAATGCTCCTCACTCTCTACTTCTGTCTCGCATACTGGGCACCACCTCTCCTCACCAGGGACTTCCCTGGACTGACCCCTCTCAATCTCGAGCTGATGTGATGAAACCGTGAGTTTCCCAATGACGACTCGGAGGTGGTGGGATAGGCATGTCTGCATGTATCTCGGAATCTCGATGAATCCCTCGTCCGATATATGTAGAAAATGTTCACGGTAATAGAGCATTTTCGGTGGCAATGTATCCCTAGGGCTCACCCATGTCCTCTGTATGTATGTATGCCATATCTCCTGACGAATGACCCTATTTCTCTCTTGACGAGAGAGTGAGTAGGTGTGTGCATGTGAGTCGTACTATAGTGGTGGTAGCCTGTCTATGTCAAAGCCATGGTGGGCAGCCAGTCTCGTGTCTATGCATACCATGAGGAGGTGTCGCCTGCAAATGCCATATCATGTGATGCTTGGAAAGCACGATAAGCAATGCCCTCTGTATCCATGCTCCGGAGACTGTGTAATAGGCATACTATCTGGAATAGTGCCTCAACTAGCATCGGTGGTGCAGCGAGCTCTGCTCTAATGATATCATGTGGTACTGAAGGCTTGCTGCGGATAAGTCTGGCAATCATGAGGATCTGTGGCCTCTCTAATGGTGTCCATACTGATGTAGCTAATCCTGGTCCCCATATGGCTGCCCAATACATGAGGGTTGGCGTAACCAAAGTGTTGAAGAGCCATCCCTTTGTGCGGGGCTCCTGAAAATATGCCTGGTGGCACTGTCTCTCCATCAAAGCTAGTGCTGCATACCCACGCGTGATGCAGTCACGGGCTCCCTGAGACATAGAAAAGACCCCTGATGCTGTAGGCATCTCTGAGAGAGAGAGAGAGAGAGAGAGAGAGAGAGAGAGAGAGAGAGAGAGAGAGAGAGAGAGAGAGAGAGAGAGAGAGAGAGAGAGAGAGAGAGAGAGAGAGAGAGAGAGAGAGAGAGAGAGACATAGAAAAGACCCCTGATGCTGTAGGCATCTCTGAGAGAGAGAGAGAGAGAGAGAGAGAGAGAGAGAGAGAGAGAGAGAGAGAGAGAGAGAGAGAGAGAGAGAGAGAGAGAGAGAGAGAGAGAGAGAGAGAGAGAGAGAGAGAGAGAGAGAGAGAGAGAGAGAGAGAGAGAGAGAGAGAGAGAGAGAGAGAGAGAGAGAGAGAGAGAGAGAGAGAGAGAGAGAGAGAGAGATTTTACGTCTATTAGGAGGCCGAACTCGGCCTATGAGACAAAACGATGCACATGGGTGTATCTTCTGTCTATCAGAGAAGATAAAAGTGCTGGAAAAAAACTGGTAAAGGTGATACATATCTCCGTGATATGCATGTGGAGATACCCATGAAAGTGGGGGGGGGGGAGTTGTATGGAGTGCGATATCTATGATAGTCTATATGCAAAGGGGTAGTACAACAAGCATGAGAATGCATCTGAAAAAGACTAACTAGCTCCATCCTGTGCTAGTGGGCGGGTGTAAGATGTGATACATAGGTGGAGGACCGAGGTGGAGTCAGGGCCATTGTGATAGCTGCAGCGGGATCAGCCATCATCTGGAATCGTCTCTCCTCCATGGCACGATGGTGACGAGCCTGGATCTCTGCAATCTGATGTCGGTGAAGTCTCGGGGCCCGATATCCTCTAGCACGGGGTCGTCTCCTAGCTCGAGAAGTCTGAGCCTGCTGAAGAGTCACCCCTCTCAGTGTGTGGGCTGAGGGGGGGAGGGCTGCAGCACGTCGTGGAATAAAGAACTCAGTGAGCTGACTCTGTCTCCCTCCTGTATGGGCTGCTACAGTAGGCTGGAGTAGGGAATCTCTGTGACTTTGTATCTCTAGTAGGAATCGCCCAAGCTGTCGCTGGTCTCTAGAGTCCATGATCTCTCGGAGGGTGGGCTGCCCTGTAAATAGAGTCCTGTATCTGCCTCTGATGAGAGAGAGAGAGAGAGAGAGAGAGAGAGAGAGAGAGAGAGAGAGAGAGAGAGAGAGAGAGAGAGAGAGAGAGAGAGAGAGAGAGAGAGAGAGAGAGAGAGAGAGAGAGAGAGAGAGAGAGAGACTTGGTCTGAATAGGTGGTAGTGGTTGGAGGAGGCTCCTTTGGAACAGCCATGGCAGTGTTGTTGGCAAGGAACAAAGCTGAGATGCAAGTGAGCTTACTCATAAGGGATTCATCATTATGTCAATCTATAAATAACGACCATGTTAACAGGTTTATAGGGAACCCATTGATTATATTTTATTTCACTATCATAACCTTGGAATATGAATTTAGCAATCAGATGCTTGAAAGACTGTTTTGAACTTGTGACTGTCTGAATATGCAGAAAATATTTTCCAAGACATGTCCTGCCAAGAAATATCATTGCAACAACTGACCCACAAGAGGCCTTCAAGGACTCAGAGTATTGTATTCATGCTCTGCCTGTTCAGGTATTATTAAAGATTTCTGATTTTCTAAGGATCATTTACTTTCTCCATATGAGCTCTCTTTGGCTATCTTGTTCATTTTGCAAGGATTCTTGCAACAGCAAGAACAGTTTTTGAAGTTCTGCCTAATTATTTCAACGCTTGGATTTTGTAGATACAAATTCTTGCAGTTCTCTCTTTTGCTGTAGGTCTTTCTATCTGTCTCTTTTGCACTCCCTATTTGTCTCTCTGATGCCGCAGGGAGAGACATACAGCTTTTATCTGTTTTTATATTTTGTGCATATGCTTTTACATAAAGATGCAGATAGAAAGCTAGATAATGTGTTCCCTAGGTCATCTGAAAAGAAATTGTTTCTATCCTGCAGGTAGAAAGCTGAATAATGGGTTCTCTAGCTCTTCTGAAAAACAGGCTTTTTGACAATGCAAGTGATTTATCAATTGGTGGCTAAATAAGGCACTGTATGACTTTCTACGTAGCAAATGAAGTAATGTCTGAATATTTTAATACAAAGGGAAAATACGTATGGTCTGTCCATTTAGGAGTCATTATCAAGATCTTGAAAACAAGTTAAACTTAAAGAGTTGGACTGTCTAGTAATAGCATTGTCTGCTTCGATTGGCAAGAAAAAGTGTTCTCTATGCATATTCATCACTTGTGGATTCAGAAGTTGTTTCAATTTCTCTCTCTCTCCATTTTTCCAATCCAGATTGGACGATTGCTCTTTGTTCTGAGCTGGAATTTTCAATATTTATTCAGAAAAGGTCATAAGAGGAGCTTGATAAGAACATTAAGACTAGTTGGGTCGTTTCGGATGCTTTTTGGGTCAATTTTGAACAAATGTAAATATTTAATTGGAAAGAAGGGCATAAGAGGAGCTTGATAAGAACTTTAGGACTAATTGGTCAATTTTGAACAAAACCTAAAGCTTGAACCTGCTATAGAGACCTGTACAATGAAGTGCTACCCATTCTATGAAGCCAATGGAGTTCAGAATTTTCTTACGGCCTTAATGTCTAATGATTAAAATGTGTGGTAAAACTTGAGTCTTCCTTGCTTGATGATTCTAGGCATTGTTTTTCAAGTCATTAAGACAAAAGCATCAAATCATACAAAAGCTATATATAAATCCTAAGAAGCATACTATAACGTAATTCAACTCAAGACTTCAATAGAGTTCAAGATCTCAAGAGAAATTCAAGAGGAGGTCAAGGTTAGCACATTATGTAGCTTTGGAAGCTCTCATTCAACCTTGGAGGCTTCTTCTAAGGTGGCTTTCTTTATGGGTGATGGTCACATCTACATCGGCTATGTTCCTATTTTTGGAGGTTTAATTCACTAGGTGCTATTTGCATATCATCAGCTTCAATCATTCTCAGCTTAGATTCAACTCTTCATGTGTTACTATTAGTTCATGTTCTCAGAAATTCTGCAATCAGTGAGTTTTATGTACAAATATCCATTCATTGATCAGTTCATTAAAAATATTGTTTTCTGTATATTGGTCTTGTTGTTTTGAGTAAGATCCTGAGTCAACAAAATCCGTCACTTGGTGGCAGATTAGGAGAAGAGAGAAGTAGTTCATAGGGCATTGGTACCCGAGCTAGTTACCCAACAGAAATCCACGCTGCAGAGGGGGCAAGACAAGGAGGAAAGTGACTATAGGTTTCACAGATAGGAACCCACCTGACTGCATAAAGGGAATCCAAAGGACAGTGCCGGGAGACCAAGTAGGGAGCTCAAAGAACCCTTTCCTCTCCTCATCATTCCCCTCTTGGTTGGGAAGAGAGGGAAGGAGTCTTCTAATGCTCCTTGGAGAGACCCTAAATCATCACCTGTGGGATAATAGAGACTGTAGACACCTTATTTGGGAGTTCCATCCAAAATTTTTGTACCCCCTCTCCCTAATAACCACTCAAGCACACTCCTTAGAGTGTTGAAAGTGTTGGAAATTCAGCTTTAGGACTTGTAAAATTCTAATTGGTAGGATTTATTCATCATTCATTCTATATATTCACAAACTTTTTTTTTAAAATTAGGCGATAGACAAAAAGTAAACAATTGGTCAAACCCTTTCCTAGGAATAGTCGAATGATAAATAAGTGGTACTTGACATAAGCACATATTTCTGAAGTACTCACATAGAGCATTCTAACCATATATAACACTTGCCCATCTGATCAGATATGAACCCTAAAATAATAAAGCCGAATTTCAGCTTTTAATGTGATTTTTAACTTGCCACATGGCATAATCTCATCAAACCTGGGCATCAACAAAAAGAAAGCAAAATAAGCTGAGTGCAGAAAACTAGATGCCCCAAAGTAGATTATCTGCCAATAAAGCTGCTTTTTACTTAAGATTCTCGTGGGGCAGCTTTATCTATATAAAGACAATGGACATGCACATAATACACTGGTTCATCTCTCCTACACATACTTGGAGTGTATGTGCTGCTGCTGATTGCACACTTTTGAGATGTGTGGCTGATCATATACTCTTGAAGGAGAGGTGCTCAACTCACTACACACACAAGCTTGGTGGAGGTGCTATTTTAGCTTATGGGGCTCTTGGAGGAGTGTATGTTCATACACTCTTGGGAGAGGCTGATTGGGGGATCTTACCTTAGCCTCATCATGCTATCTTTTATCCTCACTTGCTGTCTTTGGTATTGATGGATTGTGAGTATTTCATGTTATCACATTACCATGTATATGTGATTTGGAGCATGTCATCATCTTGTATATGTATATTTCACTTTTGCTTGCAGCTTTTTGGCAGAATCAAGCTCTCTGCCTCCCTTTCTTTCTCTCTCTCACTTTCTTCTACTCTCTCTGACATGTTTCAAGGCTGATCAATAGTGGTCAGTGAAGTCTGTCCAACGGGGTTAAACCTACTAAAAAACAATCAACTCTCTGAAAGGAAGTCCTTGATGTGAGAAGAAAGGTCTGAAAAAATGATTTTTTGTTTGATAAATTTCAAAGTTTAGAGCTCTTGTTACTTCTCTCTTGTCTTGCTCCTGTTTCTAAATAGTACACATCAGTTTAGAGTCCCTACACACCTTTTGTTGCTCCCCTAAATGATTGATTTGCTCCACTTGTACTTGATTCATTCCAAGTTGGCAAAGCTTATCCATTTATAGTACAAGTGCCAAGTAGTCTACCTCTTGTCCATTAGTTTGTGCTTGTACCTTGGTACTTGGGAGTGGTTATAGAGAATCTTTATGTACAATTAAAG
Organism: Ceratopteris richardii; assembly: GCA_020310875.1. NCBI lineage: Eukaryota > Viridiplantae > Streptophyta > Polypodiopsida > Polypodiales > Pteridaceae > Ceratopteris > Ceratopteris richardii. The sequence continues at coordinate 105,194,248 of CM035417.1, read as the reverse complement.
AGTTCCTTTGTGTTGATATATTTCAGTAGTGATGTGTGTGAACACACTTAGGACTGCCCGGACACCTTTTCCCCTCTTAAGGAGATTTTTTTTTTTTTCCGGCTTCTATGTATGCCTATAACCCTAACGGGTCACTTATCTTTTGTACATTCACTTGGTAATACATTTTGTATTGTGTTGTGCTCCAAGCTTCTTCTTCTTCCTTGTGATGTTTGTGTGCTTCCATAGATCTCAAACTCCAACAATTGGTATCTGAACATGTCATCGCTTCATCCAGGGATTCCTTGACACCCCTCCGAATTGGTGAGCATGCTTGGCGAAATTAGGAATTCAAAACAGCTTTGCTATGTGGCATCAGAATTTTGATATGAGCTCGTTTCAGCCTCCGAACACACTATTGCAACGTCTCTGTAGGCAATTTAGTCCTTTTGTGCAAAACATATATATAGGTTTCAGTTGGCTAGTACAAGCATCTCGAAGTGTGCTACAGGTTTAACAGAGCTTAAAGAGCATGTTTCTGTTCAATTTTTTGAGATACAATCATTTTTCTACATAAGGGTATTTAGTCACTGGCCATGGCTAAAAGCAATGATGTATTTCGCACGTTGGTTGTTGAGGATAAGTTGGAATGTGGCCATATATGATGCGTCATGTATTGGTAGCAAAAGGGTTGTGGAATATTGTGTAGGGTGTTGAAAAACGTCCTACTACATGTGCACATACAGTTATTGAAGGTGGTCGAATGGCATTGAAGATGATGATCTTGAATCTCCTTCTTGTGCTTTGGTTCCTTTTGCACCTACTGTAGAGAAACTTTGTAGGGATTGCAAAGATGCTTAGGCACATGCATTGATAGCTTTGTCTGTCAAATGTGCCATTATCCCTCACATTCGCTCCTGCAAGACAACAAATGATGCTTGGGATACACTAAAACTTTAGACCAAGCAAGAGATGAGGCTTGTGTATCTTACCTTTGTAAACAGTTGGAGAGTGAGGAGATTCTATGGATAATTTTTTGACAAAGATCAAAGATTTGAAGGTGGAGTTGATTTTTGTTGATGAAGTCTTGCGAGATAGTTGACTTGTGAAGAATGTTCTTAATGGTCTTTGAGATTCATATCAGATTTTTGCTTATACTCTTCGATCGATGATGAAAGGAAATCAAAATGCCTTAACATTGGAGGAGTTAGTCTCTATTTTGTTGTAGGAAGATCAATCTAGGTAGTGCAGGTCAATTATCCATGTTTCAGATCAAGCCTTCTTAGAACGGCAAAGGTAAATGGAGCTCATCTACTAGTAAGCTGAAATTTGCTAATGCTTCAAAGTCAAAGAAGGAAGACAAAGATGAGAAGAAAATAGAATAGCACAAACAATTTTGCAATAACTGTAAGGAAAATTGTCATGCTGTAAGGAGTTTTCCTAAACTGGTTGCAAAAGAGGCAAAGGAAAAAGAGACTAGAATGGTTGTTGTAGAGGCCTTTACACCTAAAATAGAGTTTGCTAATCTTGTTTAGAATGAAGAATGGGCATTTACAACTGTTTAAAGCTATGACCCATCTTCTCATGAGCAATGTATATCTGCAGTAGACTCAGATGTTTGATATTCTGATAGTGGGGCAACCAAACATATTACCTTGCAACGCAGTAAAGTTGTTTCTGACAGGTTTCTGACTTCTGACGTTTAGCTCAAACATACTCTTCAACTCTCAAGTTTGGCTAGGCCTATTAAGTATCAATCATATGTTGTTATCTACACCTATCATAAAAAATGCGAAATACATGAATACAAGAAGGCTTTGTCCACCTTTGAGGTTTTGCAAACGTATATGTTACCCCTCCGTGCTTGTATAATTCTTCCTTCATAACCACCATGTTGAAGGTATGGATAAGCTTCAAGTTGCTTCCGTAATGAAGAACATTCAACCCTAAGGTACTACCCTCGTTGAAGCTAAAGAAGACAAATCTCCATTCCTCAAGGTGAAGAACACCTCCTCTTGTCAAGCTCTCCATGAGATGATGAAAATATGCTAGTAATCTTGTCTTTATATAGCTTTGAGATCCCACTAAAAAGATGTATGAAAAATCAATAATGATAAATGAAAAGTCTGCCATTGTTAAAAAAAAAAAAAGCTTTTTCTTCATATTCTTTTCAGAAATTTTTTTATTATACTATCACCTGTGCTTTTTGTTATTTTAATCATAGCCATTGGATCCTAATGATAAGTTCTTGCCATGTGTCACAAAAAGTTGACTTTATTGTCATCTTTTTGACTTTGACCAAAAAATTAGGGATAATGTTTTGACCCTCATAATCTTGTCCAAATGCCTTGTGTCATATATCAATATATAGCTCTTGAAGAATACTATCCAAATCTGAAATATTATTTACATGTAAATTTTGACTATTTTTGACCATATTTTAACCAAAGTTGACTTTGCTAAAATCTGAAAATTTATGGATTTCTGAAAATAGGAGCATCTCCACTTGTGGAAGGTTCCTTTTCTAACAATTTTAGATATCAATGTGAAAAACATATTTTTAATATAAAAAGCATAGCCAAATGTCAAAATCATATGAAAACAATTGAAATTGAACCAATGGTGATTAATGATGCCACATGGCATATGAAAAGCTCTAGTTAAGGTCTTCCAGATTTTACGATGGGAATCATGGCAGAAATCATGGAAAGATGTTTTCCTAGATTCCTTGGCAGATTTTAGCTTTAATTATACTTGTTAATCAAGCTACTTATGGCCTATAAAGAGACATGCACATAAGCACTTGTGATTATCACTTCTTGGAGGTTTCTTCATGTGCCAACTTGGAGGAGGCCCCTGGCCCCTTCAACTTGAAGGAGGTGGAGTTGTATTTAGTTCATCATCTTCAAGGTGTGCAGGAACTTATATCTATTTGGAGGAGGTCATACTTCAATATTGGAGATTATTAGAGTTATTGGATAGCTTGTACTCATCATCTTGTACATTAAGTGTATCGTCTATGCTCTCTTGTAACTTCAACCATGGAATGTGTTGATTATACTTGGAGCTTTGATCCTTACATCTCTCTGATGTGTAGTCTTCTCTTCATAATGTCTCTACTTTCTCTTCGTCTCTATATAAATTGTGGGTATAAAAACCAACAACAACTTCTTGATTACAAGTTGAACTTGATCCATCGTATATCAACTTGGTCATCTGTCTACCTCAACTTGGTCATCTGTCTACCTTGATATTTGATAGCTAGCCTAATGCAAGGTTCATACTATGCATTGAAGTTTCCATGTCTTCTCCAGAAAGGAATGCATATGTAGCTTGCATGGGTGCATGCATGCATCTGTGTTGAATGAATCCTGAACATAACAGAGAGCAAGAGGGAAAATAACTCCATATATCCTGCTTTGCTGCCCCAATCTATCCTATCTCTCAAGCATTGAACTTCGATTGATCAATGGTTGGAGTGTGCTTTTTGTTTGTTTGATACTTAAAAAAAATTATATATTTAGAGATATTCAACATGACATCTGTGTTTGTTTACAGCATAGTGCAGACTATCTCAAGTGCATCACCGAGTATGTTTCTCCCAGTCTTCCATTTTTTTCAGTCAGCAAAGGCTTGGAATTGTCTTCCCTAGAGATGATGTCACAGGTTATTCCCCGAGCGCTTGGTAATCCACGTCAGCCTATAGCAGTTATATCTGGTCCGTCCTTTGCAATCGAACTCATGGATGAGCTTCCTACTGGTGGGATTATTCATAAAGGAGAATCAATTGAAAAATTCTTATTTTCCAATTACCATTGATTATCTAACCTGTTTTTTAGCCATGGTTGCTGCTTCAAGAGAGAAGAAACTTGCGAATGCTGCACAACAGCTTTTCGCCTCTCGTTATTTGAGGATCAATACATCCAGGTGAACAGCAATGCTAGTTTCAAACTTGAATGTGAACAGTTTCCATTCTTCATTAGGACTAGTGCAAGCTAATACCACTGAAATTTGCAGTGATGTTATTGGTGTGGAGATCGCTGGAGCATTGAAGAATGTTCTTGCAATTGCTGCAGGAATAGTGGAGGGAATGAATCTTGGGAATAATTGCATGGCAGCTTTGGTCTCTCAAGGGTGCTCTGAAATCCGGTGGCTAGCTGAGAAGGTGGTTTTTCAAGGAAAACAAATATTTAACCTATAAAAGCACTTAAATTATTGTTACTATGACGTTAATGATGATTATCATCATTTTCTATTCTGAGTTGGGTATGAAAGACATGATATGTTCCTGAAAGTAATCTGCAAATGGATCATGGTAGTGGTCCTTGATAGCTTTGTTATTTGCTTTTATATTTCTCTTTCAAACCTGATGTAGGACATTTTCCTTAATGTGTATATAAATGAAGCATTTGCCAGGTGTTTAGGATTAAAGCAAGTTTAGAGAGACTTTTCTGGGATGATTCAAGAACATAGAAAATATTGGTATTAGGGGATCACAGTACATGGATAGGAGATTCACGAACAACATTGATGACGACTCAAATGCTGATTATAAAGGGTCATGAATTATGGGTATGAACTGCTTATGCCATTGTTTTTTTACCTTGAAGAGTAACATCGAGTTCAAGGGATAATAAAAGGGGTTTTCTACCCTGCCAGATTGCTATAAGACACATTATGCATTCAAATACAGTGAGCGTTGATCATGGTAATCAGTTGAATTCTCTGAAGTTTCTGAAGCCTTCAACAGGAAAGTGTTCCTTTGAAGGAAATATGCCCAACAGTACCAGATTGCATTGCAGGATTACTTGATTGAACTGCTAAGTTTTGATCCTCATGAAGTGCTTTATGGTGTATTTGGCATTATCCATTCATGCTGTTCAACATAATGGTACAAATAAGCCATGTATTGAAATCCTGTGCCCAGTAGTTATATTGAACTTTATCAAACTCACAAATGTGTCAGCTTGCTTCATAAAGCATAGCTTTGAATATAAGTGCCAGGGAGGATTGCTTTTCAAGTTTTAGATTGAATGCATTGAGATGCATTTCACATACTCATGATGGGGAACAGAGTGAATGTGTATTAATTTTTTTATAGTGAAGGTGTGTTTGCTATCTTGGCATGAACTTTGTTGTCTTTCTTATATTTTTATCTGCAGATGGGTGCAAAATCAACAACCCTTGCTGGATTATCAGGTACAGGTGATATCATGCTGACATGCTTCGTGAGTCTTTCAAGGAATCGGAGTGTTGGTGTGAGGCTTGGGTCTGGAGAATCACTTAGTGACATACTTTCCTCCATGAATCAGGTAGATAAGAGCAATGGATATAATAATTCTGAACTTTTACCACAATAATTATTTCCTGCATTCCTGCATTAACTCTAATGACTGCAAGTGAGCTTTTGACACAGGTTGCTGAGGGTGTGGCCACTGCTGGAGCAGTGATAGCACTTGCTCGGAAGTATCGGGTTCAAATGCCTGTCTTGACAGCAGTGGCCCGAATTCTTGAGAATGAGCTAACACCAAAGAGAGCCGTTCTTGAATTAATGAGTCTTCCACAGGTAAGGACAGATTCAGTGTGTTGCTGTGTCAGAAAAATGCTTGTTTAGTGCTCATCTTCATGAAACAGAATTTGTGGTTTCGAGTACATATCAATCACTACATGACTTGTTGAAGTTAACTATGAACTGAAATGTTCATGATGATCTTTGAACTGGGCCTGGCTAACATTGTTACAATTACATTGTCTTAAAGGTGGAAGAAGTTTAAGGGATAGATTAGCAGAGAAAGACTTTGCCTGCAATATGCACTGGAAAGGTATCTGAGAACAAGAAATCAAGGATCAGTGTGTTTTGAAGGGCAAAAGCCAGAAAGTATACCCGCAAAAGGCCGGTGAGAAAAGGAAAGAAAGTTTCATTGTGTATTTTGTGAGAGGATAAAGATATTGCACCTGTGATTACTCTGAAATTAGCATAGTACCTGCTTTTTTAATCAGAGTCGCTTTTCAACTACGTCTGGTTTTTAACGTGCACATTGTTTTGTAATCAATAGTTTAGATTGATCAACCAAATTCACCTCAGTTTTGTAAGATGTAATGAACATGTGAGGGGATGATCATACCATTCATGGGAATAGGGAATCTTATTTGTAGGGGATCACCCATCAATTATCATATAATTTTGATCAATCAACCAAGTTCGCCTCATTTTTGTGCAAAAGTGTTAGCAATATGCAGTTTTAAAGGATTTGTAATTGTGTCAGCAATGTGAAGTTGTAAATGAGGGACTATAATCAAGTTAAAGACCATAATAAATGATGTGTTCTTTTTTTCAAACAACGGATGTCATGACATTCAAATTATTTACACGAGTGAAACAACATCATCCAGTCATTTAAAAAGTACAGAATGAGGTTAGATTTGGGAATTCATATTCCATATAAAATTGTGATCAAATTACTTCGAGGCAATGATAAGAAACTGAGATAGCTTTTCCACTTTTCGATGGGTGTTTAATGAGTTCAATTTGCATCTTTTCCACATACTGCCCATAGCCATCTTCGAAAGATACAAGCTAGAAGTTTGCTATAAGAGAAGAAGTTTGGATGTAGGAAACCAGAGCAGTTGTACTTTAACTAGATGCAATGTTGCACTTAAATAGTAAATTGCAATCATGATAGATGGCACCATACTTCTATAGCTGTGATTGAAAAAACCCAATATCACTTCAAAGAAACACAAAATCATGTTGCACTACAAAAAGGGCTTCTTTCTATGGTCTATCTAGAGATGATTTTTGTACTATTCCAAACATCAAGTTGAGTTAGCATATCTCTATGTTGCATTCCATCATCTAGAGTATAGATCTCCATTCAAGCTCTACTTTGAGAGCGCATTGCTGGAGAACATTATTATTGTATTGGTTAGTAATTTTGTTTTTCAAAATCTTGCTATATTTTTTCTCTTTTCTAGTACTGCAATCATCTCCCTTGTGTAATTGCATCCTTACACAAGATTTGAGGATTAACTCATAAGTGCAACTCATCGATACTCATCAAATTTGAATCATCCAATATTTATAGTTCTTGAATGATTGATTATAAGATAATAGACGGATGATGTTAAATTGGTATGAAATATAGATGAACAAAGAATGTATTACATCATGAATAATTTATAAATCAAAATGCCACAAATCACTACATGAATTTTAATGATCAATATCATGTCCATATTTTGCAATCCATGGTAAATGATGATCCATGAGAGAACATAAAAATCATATGCATAAGATGATCAATTTGTTACACTTATGTGTCCATCGAGTAGCTTTGATGTGAACTGTTTCTTTATACATAGGCACTTTTTACTCTAGTATTGGCTATAGCTTTTTTTTTTAATGTAATCACATATACATGATATACTCATACGTGGTACTTTGTGCTTAGGGATCCACTTATAGCTCTCACTTCTCTCATTCTCATACTTTTGATCATATATCGACAGAGCTCTTTCAACCATCACATGTCTTTGTGCTTTGATCTCCTTTTTTACTTTTGTGTGTACTTGTATTTGTGCTTCCTCACTCGTACACCCAAAAATGGTATTAGAGCAAGTTAAGCTCCTCAATTTGTTTTTTTTTGCGTTATGGACAATTTTAACATTGCGAATCGGTTTTGGACCATAGAAGTAAAAAGTTCGAAACTCCAAGCTCATTTTCACCATCTCGAGGATTTATCCCCTTTTTGAAGCCATTCATGTAGTCAAAATTGCCATTGGAGTTACAAATTGTGAGCTGTATTTCAGCTTGCATTTTGGTTTTGTTGAAGTTCATATCTTGCTACTTTTGAGTTCTTTGGTGCAATGGAAAGCAACAATGACTTGTTCGGTATGCTTCAAGCTCAAGATAAGCTTGATGGGACCAACTATCTAATGTGATCTTACATGATGAAGCATGTTTTTGTTGCAAAGCAACTACGGAACATAGTGGTAGATGTTGACAAATGATCTGAGGTTTCTTCTACTATGTAGCATGTTGTCATAGATTCATGATTTTCTTCAAGTACAATGACTATGCCTTCTCCATCTAGGCAAGAGTAACTTAGATGGTATGGAAAGGATGCTCAATCTCATACATTCATTTGCCTTTTTGTGAAGCAACATATTGTTCTACAGATTTGATCATGCACTACTTCAAGACGAGCTTGAGACACACTTGCTTCTTTGTGCCATGCATAATGAAGTACATGTTGCTTACCTGAGAAAGCAACTTGAAGATATATACATGGTTGAGAATGAGTCAATGGATGTATATGTTAGATGCATAAAGGATTTGAAAGAGCCATTGAAAAACATTGATGAGATAATTGTAGATGCATTACTCACGCATTTTCATACTACTCAAACAATTACCAAAATCTTTTCAAAGCTTTGCTATTACACTTCATTTGGTTATAAAAGGTAATCCAAATATGTATACTTTTGATGATGTTGCATCTTTTCTTTTGCAAGAAGCGCAATCAAGAGTGAATAGAAGTGGTTTGCTTGAGGGAATGTAAGCACATGCTATTACACAAAAGGAGAAAAACAAGTATGGTTTAACTTCGGTTCATCAAAACCAGAGCTTCACTCTTGCTCTTCCACTTCTTACTCTCTTGATGGTGATATGCAAAAGAGGAAGAGATGCAAGTCTTGTCAAAAGGTTGGATATACCATTGATGATTTTTACCCTATTATTAGAGTTGAAGAAATTCAGCTTATGGTTGCAAATAGAGGCATTGTTTATTTGAAGAATGCATTGTATATAGTCGATATAAAAAAAAACTTGATTTTGGATCCTACTATTGTGAGTGCTTGACTTAATGTACACTTTGCTCATAACTAATGTATGGTTCATGATTTCAACGATGATAATGTTATTGTGATGTCAGGGACATTATGAAATGACTTGTATCACTTAGATACATATATGAGAGTTACCTCAAATGCATTTCTTATACACTTTTTCTATGGATAAAATGGAGTTATGACATACTTGTTTTTTTTAAATTTGAACTTCAATAGTTTGCTTTACGTGCAAAACAAGGATATGGATATTAGTCTGCCAACACTCGAGTCCATTGAAAGTCATGCATGTGAAGGTTGTATACTTGGAAAAATGCATCATGATTATTTTCCCAAAGATGGTTCTACCCATGCTACATGAAAATTGCAACTTGTTCATAGTGACATATGTGGTCCGGTGAAGACTCCAACTTTTGATAAGTATGTATAGTTTATTACCTTCATTGATGATGCAACACACCATACTTGGATGTATCCTATAAAAGCAAAGAATGAGGTATTCTCTTGCTTTAAAATATATTTGGTTATGATTGAAAATTTGTGGCAATAAGCTTTTGTCTCTTTGCACATATCATAATGGTGAATATATGTCACATGAATTGAATGCTTTTCTTTCTCAAAAAGGTATTGCGCACCAATGTACAATGCCATACACACCTCAACAAAATGGTGTCAGAGAGTGCAAGAATAGAACACTTATTGAAATGGTATGATGTAGGGTTAACGAAAAACATCTTCTAGATAAGTTTTGGATGGAAGCAGTCATGTGTGCAAACTATGCATTGAATCGTTGTCCTACAAGGCATTAAGATTCATCACACCTTATGAGATTTAGAATGGGTGGAAACCAATGGTTAGCCATATATGCATATTTTTTTGTTTTGCGTAAGCTCTCTTGCCATCACAACAATGTCATTAACTTGATGATAAGGCAAAAAAATGTATATTTTTTGGATATAGTAGTGAGAATAAAGGTTATCTCTTGTATCATCCATTCACATAATTATTGTAAGCCGAGATATGGTGTTTGCTGAAAATTCAGCTTAATATCTTTTACTTGGATGCAACTTCAACCAATAATTAGTTCATAAGATGTGTTTGATACGTTCGTGTCTTTGTTTCAAAGTGTTGTTCTTGACTATGGCCATGTACACCATCCATATTAGGTTCAAAGACCTGAAAATTTTAAGCAAAGATACACGATACTTTCGAGACAAACATGCCTCAAAATTCCCAAGTTTCTAGCCAAAGATGGTTGGAAATGTTCATCTAAACATGGCCGAAAATTTGTAGCCATGCATAGGTGAAAATAAGCATAGATATTGAGTCCACTTTTGATGTGTATTTTGATGATGTATTACATGAGGAATGCACGTCTACCAAAGATCCATAATCTATGCAAAAATGGTTGCAAAATACACTGCAAAATAGAAAGTTGAGTGCTCCTTTACTTGATAGAACAAGATCTAGCTCTCATCATGCACCAAGTGACTGTGTGAATGTATCTCTTATTGCAATTGCATGTAATGAAGAGCCACTCACCTTTGAAAATACATGTGATGATTCAAATTAGATGAGGGCAATGCATTTGGAATTGGATTCTATTAAAAAAAATTGTACTTGGGAAATGGAGCATGTTTTTGCCAATATCCTCACATCTCTACAAACTACGATCACTCCTCACAATATGAGATTTTTGTAATAGTGCTCTACATTCGTGGCCAAGTATTAACCTCAAAGGAAGTGCAAAAACTCTTCCTCCTCCAAGACTTGCATGCGAAGTCTTCAACATCGAAAGAAGTAGCGATGAAATCTAAAGGTCCCTTCAATGAGGCTAAGAAATCTACTAATCACTCTAGTAATGCTCTTAAACAAAGCTTTAGCAACTTGTTCAAGAAATTTACATGCAATTATTGTGGTAAATCAGGGCATATCGAGAAGCTTTGCTATAAAAAAAATGAACGGCTCTAAAGTCTCTACTTCCTCTCAGCATCGGTCTCATTGTTCAAGTGAAGATTTATTTATCTCAATGTAGGCTGATGCCCTAATCACGTATAGCTACTCACATGAGTGTATATTTGATACTGGTGCAACCTCTCACATGTGGAAGGACCATGAGTCATTTTAGGAGTTAGAAGACCACACAAGCTAAGTATCCTTAGGAAATAACAAGAGTCTTCCAATTGAAGGTAAAGGCAAAGTACAAACTACAAATCGCTATGGAGAATTCAAAGCCTTATCGAACATACTTTTTGTACTAAACATTAGTGTTACCATTAGTGTCCATGTGAAAGGCCAAATGGCCACGAGACACTTTTCTATATGCTCTTTAATAAACATATAGTGGCCTGGTTAGCCAAAGGCTGTATGTTTGACTACATTTGTAACACCTAAGAAGTCTCTATTTGTGCTCCTTTTGTAATGTGTTTTCTGCATATTCTACAACCTGTGTGCGGAGTACCATGTGTGGTGTGCAAAGCTCGGTTTTCTATTATGAGGATATCCTCATGGAGCTCTTGAGAAGGAGAGCACACTCTAGTGCATCGTCATCAAAATACTTCACTATATCAGAGCATTTGGATGCAAAATATTTTTTCCTTTTGTGCGAGCGAAGTGAGCACCCACCCACCCACCCAAGGCTTTCTCCAAGGCTTACGACTAAGGTGGTGACCAAGGCATAGACCTTGGCATGCCTTGTCATCCAAGTCACCGAAGTCACTTTTGGTGCCATTGGCTACACCTGAGGGAGGAGCGCAACGATCAAGGAAGATGGAGGTTCCTGATGCTTCTCGGGAGGTCATCTATCCCAGTACTGTTCCCCCAGACTCGCTTAACCTTGGCAATCTCTTATCACTAAGCTACACTCTTGTGGTGCTTGAAGAAGGGGAAAGACTAAGGTTCATATTATCTTCAACAAGTTTTGGCCCCTCAAAGCTTCATTCTTTGCTTTGAAAGCATATCTTTGAAGCATTTTTGGGGTGTTTTTTTTAGAGCCATTTTTGAGCATTTTTGTGCATAGTTCTCTTCATAGAGGTGTAAGAACATAAAAAAGAGTGTTCTTTGTACTTCTTCAATAATGAAAGTTCACCTTTTGGGGCTATGTTTTCAACCACACTAGTTAATCTATAGGGTTCTTGAAAGGTTTTAGTTGTGGTGGGAGAAGCCACTCCAAGTCTATGCAGGTTTTTGAACCTAAAGAGCAGAGTTGATAGATACTTGCATGTGTTGTTGGCCAGTGTTTGGGCAGTGAATTCAACCTTTTACTACCATTTTATTGCATATATTGAGCACATACACACTATGTACATTTCTGTGGATATCACTTATGTACATCCATGTGGTTATTGATATAAGGTTACATTTTTGCATTAAGCCTTTTACATTTGATAAAGAGGGTCATGGTGAGGTTTTCATAACTGGGAGACACCCAGATGTCAGGGTCTCTTTGGTGATGTAGGTGGGAGACTTACCCAACCTCGTCATAGGAGATGTATGATCGTTGTTCATAGGTGCTCGATAAGCATAGTTGGCTTCTTTCGGGTAACTGATTATATGCAAAGGAGTCAGTGATTCACTATGCAGGTAGACATGTTAGTACTTGCAGTTTTATGAGATTTTGACACTGGTCATATGTTCATTTTGTAGAGGATAATTTTGCAAAATTCTTTTAGATTTTTGGTTTTGTCAACTATATAGTGGTCAATTTACTCCTTGATACACTTATTGGTGTTAGCACATTTATTCTCACATGATCCTTTTGGTTGGTCATTGCTATCCATTAATTCATATTTTTTAGGAAGACCTAGCAGAATTTTTCCCAGAATCTGATACTTGGGCATCCTTTTTTGAGCCTTAGTGGTGTTTTGGACTCCTCTAGTGTTGGCAGTGGTCAGGGCGGTCAAGGACTTACAAGACAAGGGAGTCATCATGAAGGGCCAAGTAGACAAAGTAGTCAATGCAGATCTGGCAAATAGGCCCTTAAATTTTTCCAAATATTTCCCAAATAGTGATTCTAGTCAGTCCACATCACTGTAAATACCATTCCACCTTTTTATAGCTCCATTTTGTGCAAGCCAAGGAGTCCTTGAACTTGAGGAGCATTAGAAGTACCTACCTATCAATTTTCATAATTTTTTGAGCTCGTTTGAGCCTCCAAATTAGCCTAGGAACCTAATTTTTAACTAGGCCGAACACTAGTCTGGACATGGCCAAAGCTAGTCAAAAACTATAAAAAGAGCTAGAGAGCTCATTTTTGAGGTTGGCCTGTTGTGGAATTGAACTTGTAAGAGCACTTTTGAGTAATCTAAAGAACGCCATTGTCTCTCTCTTTGTTCCTGCCTTGTGTGCGTGTGTGTGTATGTGTGTGCATGTTAGTGTGCTTCTCACTCACACACTTGTGCCATCACTTGTTCGAGGTCTTCATACCATCCTCACATCTTCTAGGATTGACATTAAAGGAGGTGCTACTCATCACTGAGCTACACCAAATTTTGGCACCGTTGTCGGGGATCGAGCTTTGAGGACGAGCGTGTGATGGTAAGACGTAGAGTTGTGACGTTGGCGTAGTAGGTAATTTCGTTACTTTTTCTTACTTTTCTCTTTCTTATTTCACCATCATCATGACCATCATCATCCTCACCATATCCCACCTCCATCTCCATCATCACAAAAATTTCAGATTTTTGATCATATCTCATTTGCGCTTCCATTTCCCTCATTTTACTTGTGAGAGAGAGCAAGAGAGCGATTTGTGTGCGCTGCTTTTGCATGTTTTTTGAGCTTCCTTGCAGGATTTGGCTGTCTCATCGTCTCCAGCAGGCTGCATAGGTACGAACAAGCTCGACCCTGTCTCTGTGTCGCAGACCTCTGTCGATCGCGATCGACAGAAAAATTGAGCTTTTGGTAAAACAAAGTATACCACATTGACACACATAGGGAGCACATTCCAAATCACTTATCAAAATTAAAAAATTCATTAGTTCTTTGTCAGTCGTGATTGACATTGTCGATCGCGATCGACAGCCACGACCGACAGACCCTGTCAATCACGATTGACACCATCAATCGCGATTGACAACCACGACCGACACCTCTGTCAGTCGCAATTGACACCGTCAATGGCGACCGACTGAATTTTGCCGATTGGCACATAATTTCGCGTGCCCACGTGTCCATCGCGATGGACAGACCCCTGATTGACTGAAAGTATGCTAGAATTCGTGCAAAAAGTATCGATCATGATTGACACCATCGATCGCGATTGACAGGACCAACGACTGACTCTATCGATCGCGATTGACACTGTCAATCACGACTGACGTGTCGATCGCGACTGACAGGCCTGACGGAAACCTCTGTCAATCGCGATTGACAAACCTGTCGATCGCGATTGACAGGCATTTTCGGCTACATTTTTTGGGTTTTTGTGTTCCAAGTTTTGGGGTAATTTTGGGCATACTTGTCAATCAATTAGCATTTGGTGAGGTCCCTACACTTGTGTTTTGAGAAAAATCCTGTGAACTGTTAGCCTATTTGAACCCTGTTTTAACCCTAGAACCCTGAACTGTCATAACTTTCTCATACGAAATCTGTTCGGGGTGATCTTAGGCTTGTTGGAAAGCTCGTGGGGAGTACTACGAAAACTTCCACTGATTACGGTAAAATTAATAACAGGATTATTAGATATGGTATTTTTAAGTGGACCATACCCAAGGGGAAGAGAACTAAGGGATCTCTAGAATTGTTTTCCATAAAGACATAGTGCAAATTGACATCTGAATTACATAAATGAAAGTGATTTGTTCTGTCATTTGAATTTGAGTCTTGAGCTAACTTTGGGACTTTTACAGGTCCATTGAGAGCACAAGAGGGCATCCAAAGCAAGGGCATTCTGCAAGCTTGAGAACGGGATTCTTAAGCACTAAAGAGCAAGGGATCAGCAAGTGAGGTTGGAATATTCTCAACTTCTTTTGTCAATTCCTAGCTTAGGCTAAGTGCGAGTAGTGCTAAAAGTAAGTCAGGGCGACGATAGGCATCTATCAAGTTGAAGACTATTAAATACTCAAGTTCAAGCATAAAGATAGTCTCTTGGCGATCGATAACTTAAAGGAAAAGAACTTAACGTGGAATGATCAACTTAAAGTGCAGAAAAATCACTCAAATATTCCTGACGACGTGATATCAGACAAGATCATAAACACTATAATCAACTAAAAAAGAACCAAGTAACTGATACAAAAAGAACTCAGCAACGAGGTTGTACTTGGGAAAATTGGGGCTATTCAATTAGTCATATGAACCTTAGATCAGGACGACACCTAGGGAGAGATAGAAAAAGCCTTAGGTCCTCTGAAGCTAGTGTCAATCATACTGCTCGGTCTTGGGCCCAGCAATTGAGCCATTATTCACACTACCCTAGCTCTGAGACTAGTGAATCAGAGATGTCTCAAGGTATGGAGAGACCCATGGGAAGCTCCGGTGTGCCATACTTACAAAGGGTCGAAGGCCCTTACAAGATGCAACTCGAATACCTTAGGACCAACCGATTAGGTGCTTGCATCTATGAGGATGGCCTAGGAAGATCTGTGGTCCAAATAAAAAACCCTGATCAACCCATTGGACTAGAACACCCAGCAATCAAGTTTGAGAATGGTGCTTACCTGGATAAAGAAGGAACCATATACATAGTCACCAGTCACCCAGATAGGACAGACGAATTTGGGAATGTGATCCCAGAGACAGACATAGGTGACCTAGAGCAAGGAAACATAGGTGGAGAGCCTAAAACACCTCGAGGCAAATCTATTCTTATTAGAATTATCACACCTGAGTGGATTCCCCAGGACAACAAGAGCATAGATCTGCTCTTGAACCGAGAGACTGATGAAGCCTTTTGGAGGTATAAGCCTGATCAGCCGAATGAGATAGGAACGATCACAATCTATGAGTTCAAAGATCTTGATAGCCCAGGCAAAGTGACCTATTTAGATCACACTTCAGAGAGGATCTTTGTGGTCACAGAGCACGATAGGCATGCTTACACTTGGAAGGGTGAATTTATTTTCCCCCAACCAAGATCTAATGTTTCTTATGGCCACCCAGGAGCTGGAACGTCCCAAGCTCATGGAGCTCAAAGAGACAGGAATGGAGAAAGACCTGAGGTAAGTTTTTCTAATCCAGTGGGAAGAGAAAGGATGAGAACCGAGACGGATAGAGAAGAAACTGAGAGACCTCGAGCCCCAAGAAACCAAAGAACTACTGATGATTTTCCTTTGCCAAGGCCTAGGGAACACACCAGAACCTTGAGGCCAACCCAGCTGGTTACGTCCATGAAGAACTACTTCGATGGCACTGGAGATCCATATGATCATGTGGCCGAGTTTAGGCAAGTCTTGAGAGCTGAACAAGCTGAGGACCTGTTCACGTAATACAATGCCTTTGGTCTAACCCTTAGGAACACAACCCTTACGTGGTTTCAACCACTAAATGAGAGACACTTCAGGAACATAGACCAACTTCTCAAGGCTTTCATTACCGAATTCTCTAAGAGTGGCATAAAGCATAATACTTCCTCACTGATTCATAGCTTCAAGCAGACACCTCAAGAGACCGTGAGACTTGCAGGAAGAAGATTTCGGTAATACTTAGAGAGATGCCCTATTTCTGAGTTACCCACACCAGCCAAACAAGTGGCTTTATTCCTAGATGGATTGCTAAGTACCAAATTGAGATCGTATGTGTACTTAAAGGACCCTGGGACCATAGAAGAGTGTGTACGCATGTGCATAGACATCGAGGATAACCTAGGGGAGGAATTGGAGCTTTCAAAAATCTACAAAGATTCAGATAGTTCTACTAGCCTCTCTTCCATGCAATCCACATCTATTGAGGAACTCGCCGAGAAATTAGCTCAGAAATTAGGAGTATCGAGCAAACAAATACCAAGGTTTGCCCCAGTGAAAAGATGCTATACTTGTGGGGGTGACCATATGGCGAACGTATGCCCATTATGGCCCAGCCCCAAGTGAATCCTAGTAGCCAGTACTGCATGATAGAGAGAAGATACACCAACCATACTGCACAAGACTGCCCCTATAACAAACAAACTGTGAGACAAAATTACCCTCAACCATATCCACAACAGGGCAGGTACCAGAACTAGTATCCACCACAATAGTACGGTAGGCCCCAGCAACCCTATCAGCCACCCTATCAAGGGTAGCAGAGACCTCAACCAGTTCTAGCACATCAACCCCCTGCTCCAGCCAATGTGATTCTTGTAAAGTATGCAGCTGCTGAAGAAAATTTGAATAGAGCTATAGTCCCAGTAACTCCATTACTTTTAGAAAGTGACCCTAGTGACCATAGCTTTGATTCTACACATATTGATAGCCCACAGGCTTACTACATGCAGTCTCTTGAACATGGTGAGTCCTACTATAGTGAAGAACCGAGTGAACCTAGTTGGGAGCCAGATTACACAAATGTCATGTATGCAAACCCCAAATCTAGACCTCAACCTAGGCAAGTAAGACCCCCATTTCCTAGAGGACCATGCTATCGATGTCAGGGAGATCACCTCATTCGTGATTGCCCTATGCCTGCACCTACACAACCCCAATCGGTGACAATTCAAGGCTTTTGTCAAGATTGCGGAAAGGAGCATCTCTTACGAGATTGTCCAAAGAACCCCAATAATATGTCAAAAATCACCCCTATCAACGTTATTGGGTTAGTAGTAGACTCCATAGGGAGTGTGACTTCCACTGCACCAGTGCAAGTGGTCACGAGAGCTCAGGCTTTGCAACAGAACCAAGGTTTAGGCCAAGAAAAGAGTGCCGAGGTTAGTGAAACTGAGAGCATAACCAAGAAATGGTCGAGAGCCTGGAACGATAGCCACGAGAGAATGAAAAGACAATGGGCAAAGAAAATGAGTGAACTTGAGGAAAGCCTAAGAGAAACGAGAGCCAAAATAACTGAACTTACTTCTCAACCTCATTGTCACACTATCCCACCACCACCATTCCCAACTCCATCCAATCCACCACCTTCCAACCTACCCCACACTATTCCACCACCCCCTAGAGTAGGATCAGTCCTAGCAGATCCCACTCCCGAGGATCTGAATATGATGCTTAAGGCATATCAGGCCAGAATCCAAGAAGGGCCAAACGTAACGGATCATGAAAATGGTTACCCTAGAGCGGAACTAGAGCTTGAACGAACTAAAATTTGTGCTAAGATGGTGGAATTGGCTCAAACCATGTTTGAAGCCAGTCTCCTCTTTAACTTCTCTAGTTCTGCTAGGACGCAGTTGCACTTTGATGGACTGCTAGAAAGATTGGAGAGGCTAATAGCACAATCAGAAAAGAAACCCACCTCTCAAAACAAGGACAAGGCGAGTGAAAGGATAAGCCTTCCTGCCCAAGAAGCTTATGTGCCTAATTCCACTGAACCAGACACCTCTTCTTCTATGAATAGGTATTCACCAGAGTTTCTGCGAGAGATTCAAGAAGAGAAATGGGCTAAAGAAAGTGAAGTCCCCCTCCCATTGAACATGTGGATGACGCGCATGATCAATTCCCACAAGATATTCCATCCATTTATGAGGAGCAAGAGAGTACCCAATCTCTGGAGAGATTAGACTTTGAGTCTAATTCCTTACAAGAGCTACCCCATTTCACAGGCCCACAGGAAGCTAAGTCTACTTGTATGAGAGCACCCATGGTCATGGTACAGAACGAAGACTCAGTCATACCTAAGAATACAGAGGTAGTAAAGAATACTAAAGTGCAGTGCAATCTCACTTTAGAAGAGCTACTCAAGGTTAGGCGAGAACTGTGGAAACATGTAGCCAAACAAGTACCAGAGATAGCTAAACCGCGTTCCCAGGTAGGTTCTCATAGAACAGTGCCATAGATACCTTTGGACAAGATAGGAGGCATGAGTGAAGGAGAAGAAGGAAACACATATCTTCCCATTACCCATCAGGGGTACACAACCAAAACAATTTTAGACTCGGGTGCAGGAGTGGCAATTGCTACAACTTCCCTATGGAAGCGTTGGGGCAAGCCAGCACTCAGGCCAACGAGAATGAAATTGCAGATGGCCAATGGTCACATTGAGAGACCCTTAGGACTGCTAGAAGGAATAACTCTCACTACATGTGGTGTGGAGTTTGAACATACTTTCGCTATATGTGATTTTAGCAAAAATCATGCGTACGAGATGATTTTGGGAAGATCACTTATGCGGCAGTTGCAAGTAGTACATGATTGGGGAACCAATTCCTTGTACTTACAACACTTAGGTGTTACGACCAAATTTAATCTCAAGGATTATTCTCATAGAGATGTACCCCCTATCCAATGGAACCCCATCCATAGAGCCAAAGATGATACCGAGTCGGTGCATTCCATAGGATCAGGATCCTCATGGATGCATGAAGACACTCACTTATGGATGTGTAAAGTAGTAGTAGAAGAAGAGAAGAGAAGAGAGAAAAGACCAGAGATATAGGTGCTAAGGAAACCCATAGATCAATTCAAGACCAAGCCTATGCACCTATAGTATTTCCTGACAAAGAATTTGAACCTCATGGCTGGGTAGAAATTTTAGCAACAATGGATGTAGCCATCAATGAAGAACAATGGACACCCCACTGTGATGAGAATGGCTATGAAATTTTAGTCTTCTCAATAGAGCCACTCATGGGAGATTCGGTTCTGGAAGAATGTGAACCTAGCACTGATGCATTCGAGGATGCAAGTGACTTCGATTTAGAGTCAATCATTATGGACCCGCCTTTTGCATCAGATGAAGAATAATTCTACGACGTAGAAGCTCATCCTCAGAGACATGAAGAACTAACAAATGATGTGAGGTTAACCACACAAGTGACTGCCAAAAAAGAAGGCAAGAAGAGGAAGAAGAGAGAAGTCACACCAGAAGAGGAAGAATCTTTGTTTGAGGTCCCATAAAATTTCAAGAAGTATGAGATAGACGATAGGAGTGTCATGGTGAGAATGCCTAAACGGGATGCTCAAGCAGGAGAGGCCTATGATAACAAAGAAACCACCAAGAAAATAGTTGTAGCCATAGAAGAAGGAGAAGAAAGATGCACATACATAGGACACAACCTGACGGAAGAAGAAGAGCAGGATTGATAGCCTTGCTAAGGGAGTACAGAGATGTATTCGCTTGGAGTTACAAGGACTTAAAAGGCGTAGACCCTGACATATGCTCACACACAATTCCCATGACTTCAGATGCCAAACCGTTCAAGCAGAAGCCATACACCTATAACGATAACTACGCTGCTAAGATCAAGGAGGAGATAGATAGGTTGGTAGAAGCTTGATTCATCTATGAGATTGAGCACACTGAGTGGGCATCCCCCATTATAGTGGTGCCCAAGAAGAATGGAAAGTTACGTGTGTGCATTAACTTGAAGAAAGTTAACACAGCCACTATCCGAGATAACTATCCGCTTCCTATCACTGAGCATCTCCTAGAAAGAGTAGCACGCAAGGAAGTGTACAACTTCCTTGATGGATTTTTTGGCTACAATCAAGTAGCCATTGCTCCAAAAGATCAACATAAGATGGCTTTTGCCACAGAGTGGGGCATATTTGCGTTTAGGGTAATGCCATTTGGGCTTATCAATGCACCTACTACCTTCCAGAGACTGATGTGTCATGTCGGAGTGCATTGGCCGACTATGGATGCCGATGTCCATAAGTTGAGCAAGGAATGCCCAGTCTGTCAAACTAGACCACCTGTGGAGCACGCTACCTTGTACCAAGTGTCTCTAATACCAGATTGGAGTGAACCATTAGTAGCCTTCTTGAGGACTAAAACATTCCCTCCAGATATGACCCTGACGAGGCAAAGAAGTTTAGAACAAGAAGCCCTAGACTACTCACTTATTGGTGATAATCTGTACAAGCGAGGAAAGGATGGATATCTATGGCTATGTGTCCATGAGAGCGAATATCTGAAGATCTTGGAAACTGCTCACCAGGTGTAGCAGGAGGACATTTTGGACCAGATCGGGATCAAGGCTATACTATTTGCAGGTCTTTGGTGGCCGACCCTTCACATGGATGCACATACCTATGTGAAGAGGTGTGATGTCTGTCAGCGAACTCAGTATCCTATATGCAAAGATGAGATGCCTTTGAAACCTATGATGGGTGGACGTGCATTCTCTAAGTGGGGAATAGACTTCGTAGGTCCTATTAATCCCCCAGCTAAGGGTTCACATGCTGAATACATCATTGTGGCCACAGACTATCTAACCAAGTGGGTAGAGGTGAAAGCTACTACAAAGAATGATGCTCAGACTACTGCTAAGTTCTTATTTGAGAATGTGTTCACAAGATACGGGCTACCTATCGAGCTAGTAAGTGATAGGGGCACTCACTTCTTGAATGAAGTCATTGGAAATCTTCTCCAAGAATTCTTGGTAGTACATAAGAAGTCTGCCCCCTATCATCCACAAGCTAATGGGCAAGCCGAAATCACAAATAAGATTCTGTGCAATGTGCTCACCAAATTAGTGAATAATAAACGTTTTGATTGGGACAAACAGCTACAATATGCTGTTTGGGCATACCGAGTTGCCTATAAAACGGTACTCCAAGCCACACCCTTTCAGATGGTATTTGGCCAAAATGCAGTGCTACCATTGGACTTTTTGATACCTACATTGAAAGTAGCACAAGAGCATGACTGGAAAGGCCATGAGCTCTCCTCTAGAATCTTTGACCTTGAACGATTAGGTGAAACAAGATTAAGAGCTGCAGCAGTAGCCAAGAAAAGACAAAAAGCATATTTTGATGCACACGTGAAGGATAAGGGCTTGAAGGCAGACGACCTAGTCCTAGTCTATACTTTGAAGCAACACGCATGGAAATTAGAGGAGAAAGGCTATGGACCTATGATCATTAATAGGATCTCAACTAGTGGAGCAGGCCACTTAGCTACACTCGAAGGTGATGTTCTCCCTAGTTACATAAGTGGATGCAGAGTCAAACTATATCAAGAATCCCTCACTGAGGAAATGCTCAATCGACTCAACACTGCCAAGAAACGTAAAGAAGAGGAAAAACGAATTCGAGAAGAAGCACAGGCAGAATCCTTGGAACACATCCGAAGAATGAAGTCGAGAAAACAAGGTAGAGATCAGCCTAGGACAGAGGTGTATGCAGATCCAGGGTATCATATGGCTATGTGTGAAGTTTCAGGTATTAGCTCTCATAGAATAATTGATCGACGTCCTTTTGTAACCTTAGAGATAGGACAAGGAAAGAGTGCAAGGACTGCACATGCCTTGATTGACTCAGGTGCAGCCACTAGTGCTGTTAAACTCTCTTACTGTCAAGAGTTGAACTTAAGTGTCAATCCCATAGAAGCCTATCTCATAGGATTGGGAGGTGTGGAAACCCCTTGCATGGGCGAGGTGGAACTTCCTCTCTACATTCAAGATGTTTTAATGACAGTTAAAGTACTAGTGTGTCAAGATGAGGATCTCATTGAACCTCTTGTCTTGGGTCAAGACCGGATCTATGATCATGTAGTCAACCTAAACCTAAGAAGTGGACTTCTTCAAGTCTGGGTAAATCAGAACCGCATTAAACTTGAGTTAGAAAATGAAGCACTCAAGGAACTAGGAAAGGCACAAACTCCTGGTCCTTCAAGGAGTATACATGAAGATGACGATGCTATTCTTGTCCAAAACTATGTGATGCAGAGGGATGATTGTCTCAACAAAGAAGTCAGGGATACGATGGAACTCCCTTCTTTTCCAAAGGCCATAGTGATACGGCAACCAAAGGAGGATCAAATGCAGAAGAAGCAAATGACATATGCTCGAAGCCAGAAGAAAGTACGAAGCACGGTGTCTCAGCCACCAAGAAGAGTGTGGGTGAGGAAAGGCAAGCATCCTATTGCGGTCAAGCCACAACCACTGGCTCAACTTCCTATTAGTGATCAACGATGAGACACTAATAAGAAGTCTTTCCAAATTTCTTCTATGAAAGCAAAGTCTATCTGGGTACCCAAGAAGTCAATGAAGACTGACCCACAATCAAGAAAAATTGGGGTGCCTACGGCTTGCTTGTGGGCTCAAATAACCACATACAGACCACACCATACACAACATGGTTCACTCACACGAACAGCTGAGTCCCACCCATATTTGACACACCCAAACACATATTTGTCCCAGAGCACGAGTAGAATCACTTGTAAATGGGTCCCTAAAAAGCCTCATTTACAAGCAGACATTCTTATGAAGCCTACCAGAGTCTACACAAAATCAACAAAGAAAGCCACCCACTATGGTTGGAAGCCCAAACTTTGTAATAAACCACCTGATCCCATTGTAAAGCCACTTCCGCTTACTAACTGTGTCCACACTGCACCGCACCATCCCAATTAGCACATAGGAACCCTGCATCTACTAACCACACTTCACACTCACAACCACACGCGCACTAACTAACTAACTAACTAACTAACTCACAGTTCATCATGTTAATGTTGTAACGGGGACACATGACCACCTTGTGTCCATTTGCAATGTTAACATTCATTTGTATATTCTCACAAAACTGGCGACCAATTTCTTCAATATGGCTGAGGCTGCAGGAACAAGCTCCTAGGCAGGCACCAGTCCTCTGATCATAGACATTGAAAGTCTCCCTATTGAGGAGGAGTTGAAGGAAAGACCACAGGCATTGAGAGCATTACATGTCATACCTATTCAGAATCCTCCCCAAGGTCACACATCACCAATAAGCAAAAACTCGCATTGGTTCAGTGACGTGGCAGGACCTCTTGAGAAGGCACTTATTTGTGGGAGGCAGAAATAGAGTTCAATGGACACTGGGGCCGGTATCGCTTCTTTACAAGAGAGTTTGAGAGGCTTCAAAACAATGAAGGGTTGAAACCAATGTGGAAGAAGGTTGGACTATATGATTACTTCAAAGCTCAGTTACCCAAGCCAAACTTTCTAAGGTGTTCATACTTGATTAGCACCCTCACTCCCAGTAAAGAGAAAAAGGGGTATAGCACCTTTGTCCTACCATCTCTTACAAGAGGTAATGAACTGAAGCGCTTCAAAGTGACGAACAATTTGGTAAGGGAAGCTCTCGATATGAAAGGTATGCACATCCCCACAGTGAAAGAGACAATAATCCGAGACAACATGAAGAATAGGAACTTGACTAAACTGAAGGACATGGTGGCAATGACACCAACTATTGCCATTCACCTCCAGATGTGCATGCAACGTTTCGCGTTCCCTGCTCAAGAGAGATTCACGATGACACCCAAGAAAATTTGGTTCAGTTTGTACTTAGCAGATACCTTCAATCGAACAATCAACATGCCTCATTGGATCATTGACCAAATACACCGAGCACATCAACGATGGTACAAGAAGCAGAAGTCAGTACTTTATAGGTGCTGTGCTCTTACAAGAATCATTTATCGGTGCTTGGCATATGATGTGCCAATTCAAAGGGCACTTGTTTGGACTAGGGTACAAGAATTTCAACGAAGACTATCAGCCGCAGGACCTCCATCCAAGAAAATGAGGGGAGCGGTTCAGATGCCCTGTGCACAGGCCCGAGGTGCCACCCTGACACCGGACACAACTCCACAACTTCCAAGGTGAGTGCAAACTTTCACCATCAGATTACCAAGGCCCTGTGCGGAGGGATCGAATCTGGTGTTCCCACTGATACCCACTGATTTAGAATTCCCTCATGGCTTCACATTGGAGAATCTAACTGATGCAAGTATAATTAATGCAACGAATTTGGAAGTTGAAGCAAAACAATTAAGTGGGCAACAAACTGTCATGGACCAACCCCATCCAAGTCAACCAGACGTAATCGAAGTAGATGAAGATGAAGAGGAGACTGCAGAAGAGGAGCAAGATGATGAACAAGAAGGACCATCCGATGAAGGAGAGCATGAATATGAACAAGAAGCCATACTGGAACTTGAAGGCGCCCCTGCCTATATGAAGCAATTAAAACGACTATATGATACCATCAACCGGGTTTAGGAACAACACAAACTATCCCTGGTAGTAGGAAAGACCCTAATGAACCAGATCTTGGAAGACGAAGGTGTGGATGACCAATACAGGGCAACCGTTGATATGATTGCTGATGCATTGGGGGTACCAAAGACAGTTCACACCGCTCTCGCACACTCGCGAAGATCGGAGCGAAGATACGGTAGACGTCCCCCTAGGCCAGAGAAACAGATAAATATCTTGGTATCAAAACCACAGGGCACCACATCCAGCACCACGGGCACAACTCATACCATTCATCACACTGATGAAGCCCATACCTCAAGTGCACCCCCGTCACCCCCGTTTACCACCCTCCCCTCCAACTCCACCACCTTCACCTCCTACCACCACGGTCACCACCACTGTCACAGCCTCAGATTCCTCTTCCCATACCGAAGCACAGAGTGTGAGTCAATCCTCACAATCCACACAACCTGACACCACCACTATTGTAAATGCTACCACTGACACTGTAATTTTAACTGTAGCCACTAAAAACCCCATTCCCCCTATCAAACTTCCTGGTGGTTCATATTCACAACTGCACACACCACCTTACACCTTCACGACCATCACCACACCGATAATTCCCATGTTCACAATCACTCCTACGACCGCATCCACATATGACTTCATGGACATATCACCCGCTTTTGCACCTCTCCCTCCCCCCATATTCCCACAATCTCCCATTCCCCCACCACCCACTTCACCCTTCTCAAGCACAGCATACACACTTCCTTTCCCTTTTCCCTACCCTCCTGCATTCAACACCTTCCCAACATCCACTCCTGTCAATAATGTAGTTAATACTTTGTACCAATGTATGTCTCAATTACAACAACATTACCAACATCTAGATGCTTAGCATACGAATCTGTTTCGAACCCACGAAACATTACAAGAGAGATTCATTAACTTAGAGAAGGACAAGAGGCTATTACAACAACAGTATAATATCTTGCAGGCACAACATGATCAGTTAGTAGCCAATCCACCGCAGCCAGATAACGAGGAAAAACAACAACTTGATGAAATGTTACACGCCCAGATAACCGACAATCTCAAGCTTCGACGTAACCTCACCTTACTATGCAAACACATGTCTGCAGCACTAGAAGAAAATAAAAGACTGCAGAAACAGAATGAAGAAAACCTAGAAGCAGCAATGGAGGGATCACCGCAAGAAATTGACCCAAAGCACTTCAAGGCCATCCCATCGGAAAATATGAAAATCGTGTTGGAAACACACGCTGATCTCCTGGAAGCACACGATGCCTTAGAAAAAGAGCAAGATGATCTACTCAAGCAACTGACAGCTCAGCAAGAGTCACCAAAAGAAGTCACAGCTACAACTGACATCTGAAGAAGTCACAGAACTCAGAGCACAACTGGAAGAACTACAAAATAGAGTTCTTCAATATGAGCGTCAGCCCTCTCCCCTCGTGGAGCCGGAGCCTGAGGACTTAGTTCCAATTGAAGTTGAGGAAACTTTTGAAGACCCATATGTGCCCATGCCTGCACCTGGGGGTAAGCACACAAAGGACGGAATGGACACAATTGAGATTGAAGCTCCTGAATGGATGCAAAAGTTAGAAAAGGTTGGTCCAACCCATGATGAGAGAGTTGCAGTACAGATACAGTCTATGTCCCGATTGGAAGAAGTTGTCATCAAATCAGATTACTTCAGAAACCTCTCCCATCATCGGTGGGTTGTCACTTCCGATGATTTGTATGTTCCATTCTGTGTATTAATGGCAGATTATAATGCTGAGATAAAGCAATGCACAACAAAAGAACCAACCTCGGCAACACAATTTGCACTAGATGACATTCCTACAAGTGCCATACATGGAAATATATCTCAACATACATGGAGGATACGCCTACTTGAAACATACCCCGAGATGGTACGCACTTGGAATAATATGCCTTTATACATCAAGTATAACCCATGCTACTGTCCTGTCTTTTGCCGGAGATCATGGTCAGAGTACACCAAAATAGTTTTGACAGTTAAAGGATGTGCCAAATGGTTAAGCTATGCATACTTGGCACCACCATGTGGACAACCCACAGTCGCATACATGATTTCAACCATTCGGCACTTGGTGATCAGATTCAAAAACGTACCAGACATCATGGCACAGATGTGCCTCAAAATATTTGAGCTAATGATGGTTACATTCAAGACATTTAGAAATGTCAAAGAACCTCATCTTTCGGCTCTCAGATTCAATGAAGGCAACCAGGATCTCGTTTATGATATGAGCACCACACCATCTATCAATGTTGTCTATGCGTGGCATGCTCGTATCAAGTATCTACGAGCCTGTTTCAAACAAACGTTTGAAGAAATATTTATCACAGGGTTTTGGGAATATCATTTAGAGATATTAATTCCCAGACCATCTCATTTATTATAGTTATTTGTTGTGGAACAGGCTCTACATTCAAAGAAGCTACATATGCCACATCCGGAGGTTCCTGGGCCAGTAGACTGGGATGCCCTGCTCACCGACTTGGCAAAAGGACTCAGATTAACAGAACACCACCTATCGACAGATGTGGTGGAATACTACATCCAACAGTCCACTCAACAAGGGTTTGTCAGAGACGACATACGCGAGAGAGGGGGGAGTGTTGGCAGTGGTCAGGGCGGTCAAGGACTTACAAGACAAGGGAGTCAACGTGAAGGGCCAACTAGACAAATTAGTCAACGTAGATCTGGCAAATAGGCCCTTAAAGTTTTCCAAATATTTCCCAAATAATGGATTCTAGTCACTCCACACCACTATAAATACCATTCCACCTTTTTGTAGCTCCATTTTGTGCAAGCCAAGGAGTCCCTGAGCTTGAGGAGCATTAGAAGTACCTACCTATCAATTTTCATAATTTTATGAGCTCGTTTGAGCTTCCAAATTAGCCTAGGAACCTAATTTTTAACTAGGCCGGACACTAGGTCTGGACAGGGCCAAAGCTAGTTAAAAACTATAAAAAGAGCTAGAGAGCTCATTTTTGAGGTTAGCCTGTTGTGGAATTGAACTTGTAAGAGCACTTTTGAGTAATCGCCATTGTCTCTCTCTTTGTTCCTGCCTTGTGTGTGCGTGTGTGTGTGTATGTGTGTGCATGTTAGTGTGCTTCTCACTCACACACTTGTGCCATCACTTGTTCGAGGTCTTCATACCATCCTCATGTCTTCCCGGATTGACATTAAAGGAGGTGCTACTCATCACTGAGCTACATTCAGCTCCATTATCATTCTGTTCATTTCTCTATTATCATGTCATCAGAGGTCTCAGACACGTCTATTGGATCAGGGTCTAGTGCGAGTGTTCCGAGGAGCTATAAGTCCCAGGGCAAAGACCATTTTGAGATTCATAAATTTGATGGCTCAAACTTTACTCTATGTAAGAATCAGATTAAAGATGTGCTTATTCAGAGGAGGCAATGGAAGCCAGTAAATGTAATCTCAAAGAAGCATACTGACATGGATGAAGATGATTTGGATGAGTTAGATGAAATGGCCAGGTCTACCATTCGACTGCACTTGGAAAATAATGTTTACTTTACAATATTGGATTTTGAAAGTGTAGAGGACCTTTGGAAGAAATTATGCAATACATATGAAAAAGAAACAACATCAAACAAAGTGTATCTAATGAGAAACCTATATGATCTTTGCATGAAGAATACAGACGGTGTTGCTGTTCATCTGAATGAGTTTGATGCTATATTGTCCTAGTTAGAGGCTCAAAGAATGGACATGGATAATGAAATGAAAGTAGTCTTGTTGCTATCCACCTTGTCATCATCATGGATTATGTTTTGCATAGCTATTAGCAACACTGCACCTAGTGGTAAACTCGTTTATGATGACATGTGGAGCACTCTTGAGTGAGGGGATTCATAGAAAATCTATGGTTGGCACTCAAAGTGGAGATGCATAGTGTTCGTAATTCTTACCAAGTGTTAGCCGCCGGATTGGATCTCTTTGTAATTTTATTTTCTATATTCGCACGCACCGAAAAGGCATGGCGAAAAGATGTAACGTTCTATTGAGTAATGAAAACTCAAGCACGGTATTCTTCGGGCGAGAGAGGAATCGCCAGACTGTCTGTCTGGGCGATTGCGTTGGAGGTACTATGTTGCAGATTTGCAGAATTCTGAGTAATGTGTTTTGGTTATTAAGTTTTCGGTAACTAATCATTACTCACAGTAATGTTATGATTAATATTAACAGTTGTGCAAATTTGTAAGTATTGATTCACGTGGTAGAGGTATTGCGTAGTGATAATCAGTGAATCGAAAGATAGTTAGTTGTTAATTGAATGTTGAATTGGGAAAATTAAAAAGGGCCTCTGTACTATCAGACCCCTATCCATCCCAAGAACCCGAAACGAGATTAAAAGAGCTTGATAGAAAGCACTTTTAACACTGGCGCCGTCTGTGGGAATTGGAGTAGTGTTTGCATAAAAGCTTACGATTGACGAAGATTTCTTTACTATATGCCGATAACACGATCCGGTGAATCATACCCTAAATATCGCAGAGATCAACATCCCTGGGTAGTTCCAAACTTATTAGGAACATCCCCTGGTGGCAGAAGTACAGGATAGTTAAGTCCATTTGTAGAAGGATCAGAGCCAGTTAGTAGTGATTCCGGTGCTAGTTTGGTAGCACATGACGATATTCCGGTGAATACCGGTGTGAGTCCGATACTTTTTGAAGAAAGTATGCTGACTTCTGGTTGTACAGAGACGCAGTGCGGAGTCAGTTCTGCACTATCTAGTCAAAATTTGGTCATTTTTGGTGACATCTTGAAGTTTTTCGGCCATTTTCGGTGGCAACTTGAAGTTTTTCGGCCATTTTTGATGGCAACTTGAAGTTTTTCGGTGACACTGTGGTTCTGACTGGTGGACACTTACTGCGTTCACCACTTTTTAGTGCAAGTCTACCTAATTTCGACACCAAATTGAGGAAAGGCTGCTAGATTTGGAGTTAAGCAACCGGTTCGACGACATTTTTGGACCAGAAAGTGAGTAGGCTGACCATACAGACTCGGAAGATCAAGAGACACCTCCTCAAAATTCAAGTAGTAACAACGCCAGCAACAGTAGTACCATGAGTGGCTCATAACAACAACAACAAACACTGCCACAACCACAATCGCAATTTCAGTAGCAACAACAACAGCAGCCACAGCGAGTCGTTCCACTTGGACCGGTCCCAACCGGAGTGACCTATACGAAATTCGGTGGATTTCCAGGGGATGATCCCGACACACATGTTTGCACATTCGAAATTAGTTATGCAGTCTTGAACCACCCACCAGATCCGGCGTATAAGGCCATAGTGTTTCATGCCACCCTGGTTAATGAAGCAGCAAGATGGTTGATAGAATACGATATTAATCATTTTGGTAATTATGACGATGTCAAGGATGCGTTCTTGCAGAGGTTTCGTTTGAAGAAGAACCCTGCAGAAATTTTTGACTATTTGCAAAACAATCAGTAGAAACCGCACCAGAGTGTCCAGGAGTATGCGACACTGTTCATAACTCATTTGCGACAGCTGCCACCGGTGCATGCTAACCTGCCAGATGATGTTATAACACAATGGTTCATCAACGGGTTGAATCCACAGTTAAAACAGATTATGATCATTCGTTGTGTGGGCGGAATGACATTGGACGCTATCATTGCAATGGCCTTACAGTTGGAGCACAAAGTAGGAGGGTTTACGGAGGATCTGGAATGGTTGAAAGCAAGTAAGAATGTGACCGAGGATCCGTCCAAACAAGTGTAGTGTACCAAGTGTAAGAATCCCGGTCACACTAGTTCCACATGTGCTCTCAACCAAATGTATTGTGCCATTTGTAACATGTCAGGGCACTCAACAAAAACCTATGCATACAATGCAAAGGTGCAGGGTAGAGCGACAGTAAACACCATAATACAAGAGCAGGAGCAGCAAGCCAATCATTACGTACCACCCCAACTGTGAACCAACTAGCAGTAGGGATACAGAAACTATCGGGGCCCGCGAAGTAACAATTTCAATCAAAATGGATGGCATGCGGGTACATCGGCTGAAGATACCTCTCTCCCACCCCCTCGATGTCATTTGTGCAGCGAGGTTGGGCATATTTGTAGATTTTGTAAAGAAGCTGCACAGTATGACAAAAGAAAAAAGGAAAGGCAAAATCCTATGACAAATATGGTTTATATTTCCCCGGTTGATTCACAAGCAGCCGCAGTACAGACAAGATTGGGAAAACAGTTGCAACCAGCAGCTGAAGTTTTCAAACCCGAAATTCATGAGCAATAGTGAATTTTTACAAAGGCTAGTCAATGGACAACCAAGGAGCTAACGGTGTTCCCTGACCCAGTTCCGGTAACTCAGCCTCCTTTGCCAAATGCAAGGCCGAATGCATAGAATTTTGCCCCGGCAACATCAGAATCACAACCAAAGTCGGTGATGACCACCACACAATCAGACCAGGTGTGGGAGGTTATATCCAAGGCTTCAATCACACTTCCTCTGAGACAGTTGCTCGCCCTAGTTCCTAGTGTAAGACAGCAATTCCAACAGCAGGTCAGCCCCGAACCTTGATGTACTCCGGCGACTGCGACTATACAACCTGAAATGGATCCTATGGTGGATCATACGGTACCGCTGATCACCGTTTGGTATAAAAACCAGAAGATCACACAAGTTTTAATTGATGGCGGGTTTGGAGTGAATATTGCAACAGCTGCACTCTGTAGGAAACTGGGTTGGACCCAAATTGAACCAGTGCAGTTCTTTGTGCGAATGGCGGACCAATCTAGAGCCCATCCGGTGGGACTAGTGCGCAATATTCCTATAACCCTATAGGGAACTACATTTAAAATGACCTTTGTAGTCCTGGAGTTACCTGCATCTAACCTTGACTACAACTTACTCTTCGGTCGACCATGGCTAAAGCAAGCCAAGGTTGTGCAGGATTGGTCAGCTCAAGAGTTAATTTTTAAAAATAATCACTAGAAATATGTCATTATATTGGATGCTATGCAACCTTGTGATCTACACGCACACCCATATGTAGCAGAGCCAGTCCATATGTTGGATGGGCTATCTGATGATGATGAGGAGGCCTTCCTCAAGACAAATAAGGACCTCATTGCATTAGGTACCGTAGACTTACAGTCGGAAGCCGATAATTGGAGTCCGATAGCTTGTTCGGTCGTACCACTAACCGAAGAAGTAGAAGTAGATGCTGGCATGACTATGGATGAATCGACATTACACCAACTGTTGCAGCTAGATGATGTCTTGGCAAAGCCTCGACAGTTATATGTACCAGAGGATCAGCTGGTAACGTACAATTTGGGTGACACGATCAACCCAAGACCAGTAAAAATTAAGGCAAGATTAGCAGACAACTTCCAAGATGATTTGGTACAAATCCTGCGCGAATTTTCCGATGCCTTCGCTTGGGATTACAGAGACATGAAGGGTCTTGACCCACGAATTTATCAACATAGAGTGGTGATGAAACCGGCTACGAGACCCATTAAACAACCTAGTTAGAGGATGAATCCTAACTATGCGGCACAGGTTAAGGCCGAACTTGATTGTTCGTTGAAGGTGGGATTTATTGTGCCAATTGAGCATGCCGAGTGGATCTCGCCAATAGTGATAGTGCCTAAAAAAAATAAACAGTTACGCATTTGTGTCAACTACCGGAAGCTTAATGCAGCCACCGTACCGGATCCGTTCCCTCTTCCTTTCCTAGATACGATGCTCGATGAGGTAGCACTTCACGAAATGTATTCTTTCCTGGATGGCTATAGTGGCTACAACCAAGTGAGGATGGCGGAATAGGATATACCAAAGACTGCATTCATTACCAACTGGGGCATCTATGCATGCACCGTAATGTGGTTCGGTTTGAGAAACGCCCCGAGTAAATTCCAAAGATGTATGCAGGAAGTGTTCTCACCTTACCTGACAACGTTTATGCAAGTCTATTTGGATGATTTTTCTTTACTTGGCAATATTTTGGCACACCCTGATAAGGTAGCAGCAGTGTTGGAGGCACCGGCCCCAAAGACACCCAAAGAAGTCATGCAGTTTCTTGGCCATATCAGGTGGCATGGAAGACACTTACAGTGGCTGGCTCATCTGGCGAGGCCACCCAACCGACTTATGACGAGCACTCCGCGTAAGTACGAATGGACTAATGAGTGTCAAAGAGCATTTGATCGTCTGAAGGTCCTACTGACGCACACTTCGATCCTGCAACTGCCAGATTGGGAACATCCATTCCATGTATTTGTGGATGCGTCAGACATAGCGATTTGTAGTGTGCTGATGCAACAAACTGACAAATGGTTTCGACCAGTATACTATGCGAACCGTCGGTTAGCTCCTGTCGAAAGAAATTACTCAGTGACAGAAGGAGAGTGTCTTGGTCTGGTATACTCTGTTAAGAAGTTCCGACATTACTTGCTGGGATGAAAATTCACTTTCCATGTGGATCATGCCGCACTGGTGTATTTGGTTCGCCAACAACACTTAGGTGGTAGACTGGCAAAATGGGTTTTACTATTACAGGAGTTTGATTATGAAGTTATTCACCGACCCGATATGACACATGTCTTGGTGGACTTTTTATCTCGTCTGGATTCCGGTGAGACTCCGGTAGGTATCGATGACACGACGCCAGCTATTTATGTAACTGAGGCAGCTCCTGAAGAATCTGCAGAACTTCCTATTGCACTTACATACTATGATACAATAATGACTTTTCTTACTGATGGTTGTCTCCCTCCTAATACTCCCGCTACTTTGCATCGGAAAATTGCATTCTACAGTCGATGATTGCGGTTGATTTTGGGTCAACTGTATTACATAGATCCAACTGGTGTCCTGCTCAGATGTATCCCTCCACATGAATCGGCATCAGTCATTGCCATGGCTCACTCATCACCCACTGGAGGACACTTCGCAGCTGATCTCACTCACCGAAATATCTTGCAAAGTGGGCTATGGTGGCCTACAATGTATAGCGATGTTGTTAAATTTGTGCAGCAGTGTGATGTCTGTCAACAGTCTGGATAGCCCTTGCAGCGACATTTCTTTTCTCTTCAACCTGTCCTGCCTCTTGAAACTTTTCAGAAGTGGGGTTTAGATTTCATTGGCCCAATTACACCCCCAGCTATCCTCACCAACAACCGATATATTTTGACCTGTATAGACTATGCCACTAGGTGGGGAGAAGCTTGGGCCCTACATTCTGCCATAGCTGTTTCGGTGGCCAAATGTTTGATGAAAGATGTCTTCCCTCGATATGGATTATCTCTGGAGATAGTGATGGACCAAGGTACACATTTTGCAAATACCTTAATGCGCGTGCTCACTCAGACTTTCCAGATTGTGCATAAATTCAGCTCACCTTACTATCCATGTGCCAATGGTCTTGCTAAGAGCACTAATAAGATTCTGCTGAATATTCTCCGGAAATTGATCTTGGAGTGTCCGGAACGATGGGACCAACTCTTACCTGCCATTTTGTGGGCTTATCGGACCACGTATAAAGTGGCTACTGGAAGGACTCCGTTTAAACTTGCTTATGGATTGGAAGCTATTGCACCAATGGAAGTTGTGGTGATGAGCTTGCGTGTAGCCTTATCCTAGAAATTGTTGCCGGAAGAATCTTTTCCATTCCGATTAGATGTTCTCAGATCATTGGATGAACAACGCTTGGAAAGTTTCATGATTCTTCAAGAAGTTCAGCTACGCCAAGCTCGTACTCATGATCGCTTTTTAAAAACCCCTGTATTTACAATTGGCCAACTCGTTTTATTCTATAATGCTAAAGCCAATTGATCTGTCGGAAAATTTAAGCTACGGTGGTTCGGCCCATACCAGATTGTTGAACAAGTGGGACCCGCAACTTTTTGGTTGGCCACTTTAACAGGTGTCCTTCTTCCAAAAGCGATTAATGGCTCCAAGCTTCATCCCTATCACCCACCGTCTACTAACTCATGAGGTGTACTCGGTATTTTTATTTTTATTTTTTCGCTTGACACTTGATTTTCTTTTCTATTCCCTGTGTTTCGGTTGACCACAGTGACCGTAATCTTTCCATTTTTGTATCTAATCATGGTTA
This sequence comes from Ceratopteris richardii, assembly GCA_020310875.1. Taxonomy (NCBI): domain Eukaryota; kingdom Viridiplantae; phylum Streptophyta; class Polypodiopsida; order Polypodiales; family Pteridaceae; genus Ceratopteris; species Ceratopteris richardii. The sequence goes on along the minus strand of CM035417.1, from coordinate 105,159,170 downwards.
ATAGCTGCCTCTGTGTCGCTGCTTCTGTTAATGCATGCATGACCCCATGATGAAGGATATATCTCCGACACTGTGTTATGATTAGGGTTCTTGCCACCTGATTTTCTCGTGCTCTTAGTTCATCTTGTTTTTTTCACTGATAATCGTTATTGTGTTTTTGTATACTTGTGCCCTGTGTGTGTTCTGTGTCTTTTTTGCTCTCTGTGTGCACCATGGAAGCTCTGGCTCACATAGCAACCTTCCGTGCAGGTCTTACTCTAGACGTGAGTGAGTACTTGCGTGCTCGCAGATTGCTGACCTTCGCTGAATTGCCTTTGCATTCAGTGGAGTGTCATCCATTCCATGCGCAGATCATTTCTGCCATTGTCACCACACATGCTATAGAGCAGTGTTGGCCTGTGACGTGTTTAAACCCCCATGTCGTTGTTACTTTGAACACGGTGGCTGAGGGATTCCGCCTCCCTCAAGAGGGGTTAGAGAATGGACCGCTCCTCCCTCTTGCCACCATGAAGAAATTGTTTCCCCGGCACTCATCTAATGAGTTTGCCATCCTTTCCCGACCTGAACTAGAGCATACTGCTCTGCAATTCCTTGTCACTGCGTTAAACTTGCAAAAATGCACCTATGGTATTTCCTGATCTTTTTACTCAATGATCGATACTGCTTCCCGTGAACCCGTTAATTTCACCGCCTATTTCTTTAGGCGCATTCACCGTGAATGTGTAGCGGTTACAAAACAGATTGCTAAGCATGACATCCCTCGTACTTGCTTACCCCATCTCCTAACCTTTCTCTTTCCGGTGCTCCAAGCTGCGCATCCACCTCCTCCCCCGACTACCATGCTACTACATGAAGAATCTACACAAATGCTCGAAGAAGACGATGATGAAGACCTACTTCATTTTTTCCACCGCAAATGCAGACGCGTTAGTCCATTCGAAAGTCAGGTATAGGGTTCCACTGTAGGACAAGAAGCTGATGTCTTCCATGACACCGTCACCTCCTTACAGGTAGAGTCTTCTGTCCCATCTTCGTCTCTCAAGCAGCCGGATCACGATGCGATCATGGACGAAGTAGCTGAAGTCTCATCGCGGGAGGAATCTCATCAACCGGATGCTGAGGTTGTGAAGGACATAGCAGAAGCTACTACGGGTACGGACTGCCACTCTCTTTCATCACCAACCGCTGACGTCTAAGCAGATGCAATCACGGTCCAATCAGATGCAGTGACACAGTTGACTGGAAATGCCGAGACCATTACTGAAGTTGTTGGGGATGACAAAATGATTGAGACCGGAATAGTTTTGGCATCAACTGCCCTTATCCCTCTCCCTCCACCACCTACCATTCCTACTACTGACATTCTTCTTGATGCACCTTCCACGGCCATTCAAGAGGCGTCAACTCACCCGTTATCCTCTCTTGATTACTCTCCTCCATCCTCTCCTCATCTGCTATCTGCTCGTCATCACAACGTCCTCCTTCTCTTCCTCCCCCAGCCGTTATGTTCACGGAATTGGCATCTATGGGCTAGCTCCTGTTTCAATTTTCCAAGCAATTGCCCCTGCAGATGAAGATAGCAACTCAGAACATCCAACAAGAATTGCAGAGTAAAGTTGACGTGCTCGAAGCCGATATTGCTCCGCTAGAGGAAGAAGCAATTGCAGTCAAAGCAGAGAATCACGCACTGCACATTCAACTACATCAACTCCAAGAGCAATTAGTAGAAAGGGACACTCTGCTTGCTCACCGGGACGCCGCAATTGCTGAATTGCAGGAAAAGAATGTCCTTCTTGCTGCTCGTGATGAAGAAATCATTCAACTAACACAAATGGTACAAGATAAAGAAGATGCTCGTGTTGCGTTAGGGAATTTACTGGAGGAAACACGCACGGACCTTGCTCTGGTGGAACAAAAAGGATAGGAAATGGAAGACCTGGCTATGCAGAATACTGAAGATTTAAAGAAAGTGTCCGTAGAACTTTTTTAGAAAAGTCGTGATCTCGAATCAGAAGTTGGCCGGACTATACAGTTAAAGAAAGAGATAGAAGTGCTTAAACAAGAGCACAAAGCTTATTATAAGACGATGCAGTTTCAAACTGCAGAGCTGGAAAGATGAGAGAAACAATTAGGCGCTCAAGCAGATAGACTCTCAAGAATTGATGCAGAGATAGCCGAAATGAAGTTGAGAAGAGACGCTGCTATTGCTAATGAATTCTACTTACAGGAAGCCTTTTTGCAGACACAAACATAATCGTTCATGACTAAAGTCATTGCTGCCAGTTCGGTTCGAGCTGATGCACAACTGATTGAGCCAGACATTTTGAAAAATATGCTAGATTCTCTAAAACAAAAAATTACCCGAACATTTAAATTAGCCATAACTTTGTATACCCAAGGCATTATTGATGAGCCTTGATTGTAATTTTCAGTTTTGGGTTCGAGTCCACCGTGCATGCTAGTGTTATCCGCCGGATTGGATCTTTTTGTAATTTTATTTTCTATATTCGCACGCACCGAAAAGGCGTAGCGAAAAGATGTAACTTTCTATTGAGTACTGAAAAGGCAAGCACGGTATTCTTCGGGAAGAGAGGAATCGCCAGACTGTCTGTCTGGGCGATTGCGCTGGAGGTACTGTGTTGCAAATTTGCAAAATTTTGAGTAATGTGTTTTGGTTATTAAGTTTCCGGTAACTAATCATTACTCACAGTAACGTTACAATTAATATTAAGAGTTGTGCAAATTCGTAAGTATTGATTCGCATGGTAAAAGCATTGCGTAGTGATAATCAGTGAATCGGAAGATAGTTAGTTGTTAATTGAATGTTGAATTGGGAAAATTAAAAAGGGCCTCTGTACTATCAGACCCCTGTGAAAAGGCAAACACGATATTCTTCAGGCGAGAGAGGAATCGCCAGACTGTCTGTCTGGGCGATTGCGTTGGAGGTACTGTGTTGTAGATTTGCAGAATTCTGAGTAATGTATTTTGTTTATTAAGTTTTCGGTAACTAATCATTACTCACAGTAACGTTACGATTAATATTAATAGTTGTGCGAATTCGTAAGTATTGATTCGTGTGGTAGAAGCATTGCCTAGTGATAATCAGTGAATCGGAAGATAGTTAGTTGTTAATTGAATGTTGAATTGGGAAATTAAAAAGGGCCTCTGTACTATCAGACCCCTGTCCATCCCAAGAACCTGAAACGAGATTAAAAGAGCTTGACAGAAAGCACTTTTAACACGAAGGAGAGAATCAACAGTGTGGTAGGAGCAGGAACAAGGAAAAGAATGGTCAACAAAATAAGAGTAGAAGTAAATCAAGAAAGAGGGATATCGATTGCCATTATTATCATAAGAAAGGACACATGAATGAGTGGAAGTGTGACAACTACATCCCCTTTACAAGTTGTGACTAGAGCCTAGACATTACAACATATTCTAGGTGCATATCAAGAAAAGAAATAAGAGACTAGCGAGTCAGAGAGTATAGGTAGGAAAAGAATGAGAGCCTAGAAGGATAGTTGAGAAATAATGAAGAGACAATGGATGAGAAAGATGATCAAATGAGAAGAAATCCTCAAAGAAACCAAAACAAAACTATTGGAGACCACATCTCGAACACATTCTTAAATACCAATACCTCATTGAAACTCACCATCCATCCCAACACCACCTAGAGTAGGATCAGTTCTAGTAGATCCTACACTTGAAGACTTGGACATGATGTTCAAGGCTTATCAGGCTAGATTTCAAGAAGGGCCAAATGTGGCCAAGTTGGATAAGTGTTACCCCATAGCAAAATTAGAGAGGGAAAGGATCAAGTTTTGCACCAAAATGGTAGATTTAGCTCATAATGTGTTCAATGAAAGTTGTCTTTTCAATAAGAAGGACTCAATAAAGTCAAATTACATTTTGGAGGACTATTGGAGAGGTTAAAGGAGTTGATAGCTCAACCTAGAACTTTGACTATGCTCAATGCAGCAAAAGTGAACGGATGAGCTTAGCTTCACAGGGAGCTTATGTTTCTAATTCTACAAATGATGGAGTTCCTTCCTCTGCAAGTCATTATTCTCAGGAGTTCCCAAGAGAAATTCAAGAGGAGAAATTATCCAAAGAGAGTAAGAAACCTCCACCTATTGAGGTAGGGGATCATTGTCAAGATCAATTCCCTCCAGGCATCCCATCTATCTATGGAGAACAAGAAGATGTGCATCCCTATGAACGACCAAAATTTGAATCCAATTTTTCATAGGAATTGCCTCACTTTACAGGCCCATGGGATTCTAAGTCTATTCACATGAGAGCCCCACCATTATGGTAAGAAACGATGAATCAGTTCTACCAAGGAGCATAAAAGTAGCAAAGAACACCAAAGTGCAGTGTCAGCTCACTTTAGAGGAGTTTCTTAAAATTTAACCTGATTTGTGGAAGCACATATATGATCAAGTGCCATAAATAGCCAGGCCACAACCTTAGGTAGGATCACATAAAACCATACCAGAAATACTGTTGGATAAGATAGGAGACATGAGTGAAGGAGAAGAAGGAAATACCTATCTTTTGATTATTTATCAGGGCTATAAAACAAAGGCAATTCTAGATTCGAGAGTAAGAGTTGCAATTGCTACCACTTCCTTATGGAAATGATGGGGCAAGCCAACTCTGAGACCAACTAGAATGAAATTACAATGGAAGACAGACATATTGAGAAAGCTCTAGGGTTATTAGAAGAGATAAATCTCATTACTTGTGGTGTAGAGTTTGAACATACAATTTCCATATGTGACTTCCATAAGAATCACGTTTATGAGATGATTTTAGGAAGACCCTTCATGAGACAATTGTATATAGTGCAAGAGTGAGGAACCAATTCATTGCACTTAGATCATTTAGGTGTGATGAGTAAAGTCAATCTCAAGGACTATTCTCATAGAGATGTACCACCCTTGCAATGGAACCCAATCCATAGAACACCAGATGAAATAGAGCTGGCACACTCAATAGGACCATGATCCTCATGGATGCATGAAGACAACCACTTATGGACGCTTAAAGTTGCAGTAGAAGAAGAGGAGATCAAATTCTAGAAATATAGGTGCTAATGAGAATTCTAGATATATTCAAGACCCAACCTATGCACCTATGATGTTGCCTAATGAAGAATTTGAACCGCATGGTTGGATAGAAATCTTGGTCACAATGGATATAGCTATCAATGAGGAACAATGGACACCCTATTGTGATGAAAATGGCTATAATATTTCAGTTTTCACCATAGAACCACTCATGTTTGACTCAGTTATAGAAGAATGTGAGCATAATACTTCAACACTCAAGGAAGTTAGTGATGAGGACCAGGAATCCATCATCATGGAACCCTTTTGTGACTAAGAAGAAGAATATCTTTATTAAATAGAGGCTAGGACTCAAGAACTAGAAAGAAATAAACCTAATGAAACTAACTGAGCCAAAGGATAACAAAAGGGAAAAGAAAGACGAAAAGAAAAAGTCCCACAGGACAAGATGAAGAATCCTTGTTTGAAGTACCAGAGAACTTCAAGAAGTATGAGATAGAGGATAGAAAGATCACGCTAAGAATGCCTAAAAGAGAAGCACTCACGAGAGAAGCCTATGACAACAAAGAAAAGACCAAAAATCTTATAGTAACCATAGAGGGCGAATACAAATGTACGTACATAGGACATGAATTAATTGAAGATGAAGAATGCGAGCCAATCAATTTGATGAGAGAATATAGAGACGTGTTCGCTTGGAGTTGTAAGGACCTAAAAGGAGTGGATCCATATATATATTCTCACAGAATACAAATGTCCTTAGAATCCAACCCTACCAAGCAAAAAAATCAAAGAGGAAATCGATTGCTTGTTAGAAGCTTGATTTATCTATGAAATTGAGCACACCAAATGGGTATCCCCCATTGCGGTAGTGCCCAAAAAGAATGAAAAGTTATGTCTATGAATTAACTTGAACAAAGTTAACATAGTTATCCTCTTCCTATCATTGAACACCTGTTAGAATGTGTTGCATCCAAGGAATTCTACAACTTCCTTGATCAATTCTTGAGTTACAATCAAGTAGCTATCACCCCAGAAAACCAACGTAAGATGGATTTTGCCTCTCAATGGGGTATCTTTGCATTTCGTATGATGCCATTTGGGCTCGCCAATGCTTTTGCTACATTCCAAAGGTTGATGTGTCATATGTTTAAGGAATTCTTGTGGAAAAACTTAGAAGTCTATGTGGAAGACTTGTGTGCTCATTCCAACATCAGAAAAATGCATATCCTTGAACTATAACAAATCTTTGAAAAATCTGGAGAATATCAGGTCTACGTGAACACAAAAAAATGTATTTTCATAGTTAAGCAAGGCAAGATTCTAGGACACATAGTTTCAAAGAATGAGATCTCAATGGATGAAGATAAGGTTAGGGCCATTGCAGAGATACCTATACCAAAGAATGTCAAGGAAGTACAAAATTTTATGGGACATTGTGGATATTATAGACGTTATATTCACATGTATGATATAATTGCAAAGCCTATGTACAACCTTCTGACTAATTTTGAGTGGGATGAAGAGTGCAAAAACTCTTTTGATGAGCTCAAATGACGATAATGTTCTGCACCAATTTTAACAACTCCAGATTAGACTAAGCCATTCCATGTTCATGTGGATGCTTCCAATTATGCTATTGAGTGTGCTAGCACAACCCATAGGTGAAGGAAACATTGATCTTCCATTGCTTATGCAAATAGCTAGCTCAATGCAGTAGAGAGAAACTTGTGAACAAATCGTGCAATACTGGAAGATTAGTAAGATGGTCTCTTAATAATGGAATATAATTTTGAAGTAGTTGTCAAGAAATGCAAGAATCACCTTAGAGTGGATCACCTTTCTAGGCTTACTTTAGGAGAGTCACCGTAAGGAGTATCATATGAACTTCTTGATGCTTACTTATTCAATTTGGAAGTATCCTTTTCTTACATTTGGACCCAAAATCCCCATAGTAAGGAGAAAGAGAAGCAAGATTGTCAAATGTCAAAAATATCATATACATGCAGGAAGCATGTACAAGCAAAAAAATCAAGAAGTCGTTGCTTGTTGCATGGAAGAAGAAGAATACACTAAATGGTTGCAATTAACACATGTAGATGCATTAGAACAACACCATTCAAAACATTGAACCCTACAAAATCTGAGGAGGTTAGGTGTATATTAGTGTACCATGGAAGCAGATATCTATAGAATATGTAATGATTGTCCAATTTATATTAACAAACCATTGGTGGAGCTTGCTACTTTGTATCATGTCAGTGATACCCGATTGGACGAGTCCACTAGTTGACTTTCTGAGGATGAAAAAAATTCCCTCAAGAGATGAATTTAGTGCAAAGGAGTCTAGAGTAGGAGGCTCAAGACTTTACACTCATTGGAGATAATCTGTATAGGTGTGAATGAGATGGATACCTTAGACTACGTATCCATGAAAGTGAATACTTAAATATCTTAGAAACTGCACATGAAGGTGTGGTAGGAGGACACTTTGGACTTGACCAAGTGATCAAAATGATTCTATTCTTAGGAATTTGGTGGCCTATTCTTCACATGGATCCACACTTACATGAAAAGGTGCAACATATGTCGAAGAAATCAGTATCTAATATGTAAGGATGAGATGCTACTAAGACCCATGATGGGAGGAAGGGCATTCTCTAAGTGCAAAATAGACTTTGTAGGTCCTATTGATCCCCCACCCAAGAGTTCATATGTTGAGTATATCATTGTTGCAATAGATTATCTGATGAGATAGGTAGAAGTAAAAGAAACTAAGAAGAATAATGTGCAAACGATAGCTAAATTTTTATTCGAAAACATATTCAAAAGATATGGATTACCGATAGAGTTGGCAAGTGATTGTGGCACTGACTTCTTGAATGAGGTCACTGAATATTTGTTAAAGAATTCATGGTTATTCATAAGAAGGCTTACCCATATCACCCACAAAAAAATGGACAAGTTGAGAGCATGGGAAAGATTGTATGCACTGTGTTGACTAAGCTTAATAATAACAAATGTTCTGATTCGAATAAATAGTTGCATCATGCTATTTGGGCATATCGAGTTGCCTACAATATAGTACTCAATGTCACTCCCTTTCAGATGGTGTTTGGCCAGAATGCTATCCTTCCATTAGGTTTTTGATACCTACACTCAAGGTGGCACAAGAGAATTAGTGGATTGGTCATGAGCTATCATCGAGGATCTTCGACCTAGAATGATTGGGAGAAACTAGATTGAGAGCAACTGCACATATATATGCTGCAAAGAAGATACAAAAGGCATATTTTGATGCACATGTGAAAGATAAAGGTTTGAAAGTGAGAGATCAAGTCTTGGTATATACATTGAAACAACATGCTTGAAATTTTGAAAAGTATGGCTATGGACCAATGATCATTGATAGAATATCAACAATGGGAGTTGTCCAATTAGCTACCTTAGAAGGTAAGGTATCACCAATTTATATTCGTGGTTGTAGAGTGAAACTCTATCAAGAACCTTTGATAGAAGAGATGATAAGTTGACTTAACATAGCTAAGAAGCGCAAAGAAGAAGAGAAAGGAATACATGAAGAAGCACATGCAGAGGCCTTCGAACATATAAGAGAAATGAAGTTGAGAAGATAAGGCATAGGTCAACGCTAGACAAAAAGTAATCAGTCTCATCGTATCATTGATAGACATCCTTTTATAACAATAGAATTAGGGCAAGGTATGATGAATATGACAATCAAGGCTTTGATTGACTCAACTACTAGTGCTATAAGATATTCTTGTTTTCAAGACATGTATCCATTCATTAATCCTATTGAAGCTTATATTGTGGGATTAGGGGGAGTGGAAACCCCTTGCATGGGTGAAGTCGAGCTTCCCATCTCCATCTAGGATGTTTGTATGACAATCAAAGTGCTAGTTTGCCATGACAAAGACCGTACTAAATCTCTCATCCTTGGTCAAGACTGGATGTATGATCATGCACTCAATTTAAATTGAAGGAGTGGACTTCTTTAGGTTTGGGTAAACGAATAACGTGTCACAATGGAATTAGGAAGTTGCACAATCAATGATCTATGCATGGCACAAACTCTAGTTCTTCTAGGGTTAATCATGAAGAAAAAGATGTCGTTCTTGTCCAAAGCTATATGAATAGAAAGATGTGACTATCAAAGAACAAACAGAAGAAAGGATGGAACTCCCTTCTTTTCCAAAGACACTAGTGGTCTCAATATCTCAATCAAATAAGCATGATAGGTGGCTTAAGAGGACTATGGACTCGAAGAGATAGATGACATCTCGAGACAAAGCAGTCCAGAGTGTAAATCAGATCTAGAGATGGAAGGGTGAGCACTCACCTACTCCCTTGCTGAGACAACCGATGCCTAAGAAGCATTTGACAAAATCAAAGCAACCAATGATAGTACATCAAAAGTTTCATTCACAACATGTACTCTCCATTTGGGTACCAAAGTAGTTGATGAAGTTTAACCATAATCCTAGGCAAATCTAGGTGCCTAAGACCTACTTATGAGCTCAACTAGCTACACATGAGCTCTTAGGAATTAATCAGTTCTCACCACTCCCAACCCCTCAGAAACTTACACTACAAGCTATGAAACACAAACCCTCATGTAAATTCCAACATAGCATTACTTGGAAATGGGTACCTAGAAAGTCCAATAATCAGGTGGAGTCATCCGTGACACCCTTAAATGTATTCACATGCAGAACTGGTAATCCCATAAGGTAAGTATGGAAAGTCAAAACATGTAACAATCCCCCTGACCCCACCATGTGACACACCTTTGTACAATATTAGATGCATTCAAAGCTCATTGATTTTCCCAAGTATGCATCTAGGTTATCAACTAACTATATTGATTCTCACACACACTAACTTCACACATAACACATTAACTCAATAACATTCAAGGATGTCACATTGGTATTGTAAAGGGAACAAGGCCTCATCTAGTTTTTGATACAATACCAATGTGACTCTTCTTCGTCTAGTAGATCCACAAAACATCCACTACCTCTATCACCATGGCTAAAGCAACAGGCACAAGTTCTCAAGGAGGCACTAGTCACCAAATGATAGAGATTGTCACCTTGATTATCTTTGAATGACCTAAGGAGAGGCTAGAGGCACTAGTACATCTACAAACCATACCCATTCAGGACCCACCTATCAGCCATGCCATGAAAGTCAATACTCATTCTCACGGGTTCAATGAGATGGTTGGACCCCTAGGCAATGCGACATATATTTGGGAAGTAGAATGTAAGTTTAATAATGTTTGGAGGAAGTATCAGTTCTTTACATGTAAATTCAAGAAGCTTCAAAATACCAAAGAACTCCAAGCCATATGGAGTAAGGCATGCTTGCTAGAATACTTTAGTGCATGGCTCCCTAAGCTTGATTTCGTGCTATGCTACTACGTTATCAACAACTTGCAACAAAACAAAGGCAAAAAGATATCCAATACCTTTGTCATTCCATCTTTGATTCCTAGAGAAGAAAACATGTTATTGTTGGATAGCATGAAGAATAGGAATCTTATGAACCTTAAGGATATGGTAGCTATGACCACGAATATCATAGTCCATCTTAGAATATGTGTGTAATAGTTTGCCTTTCGAGGGCAAGATCAATTCACAGAGCTGCATAAGCAAGTGTGGTTTAGTTCATACCTAGCAGAGACCCATAACATGACCATCAACCTCCCGATTTCGATCATTGATCAAGTCCATGCTGCTTATTAGTGATGGCCTCACAAGACTATTTTGAATGGATATTGGACTCTCACCCGTATTATCTATAGATGCTTAGTTTATGATATTCCTATTCAGAAGGCCTTATCTTGGAATAGAATTCAACCAGAAAAGCCTCAACACCTCCATCTAAGAGGATAAGAGGTTTGATTCCTTGTGCACAACCAAGAGAAGCTACATTGACTCTAGATATCTCACTAGTAGGAGAATCACAGATGGAGCTCCACATATGGTTCCACTAGTTCCAACCAAATTGGAGTTTCTTGGACCAATCATTCTTGAGGACTGTTGTTGCAAATGAGTCCAAGCCTACATAATTTGACAATAAGCATTTATTTCACATAGTCACATATGACTATTCCCTTGTAAAAAGCAATTTACTTTTATCCTTGTAAAAGTGCATATGATAAATGCACTACTCTCACGTTGTCGAGGGGTTCCTAGGAAGGAGGGGAAAGTAAGTCTTCAAGAGGTTAATCATAGGGTCCTTAGAATGTGTTTATGAGTCTTTAAAGAATTTAAGCATAATAATCTTTTCAAGTCTTGCTTATAGCCATGGTCGTTGGTTTATTTCTTAAAACTCAGCGCTTTTATGGGAATAGCTAGGCTCTAGGAAAAGGACAATTCCTTGTCATAGTTGCATTGAATTCTTTCATTGTGACTTCAAATCCTTCCTAAAGACGAGGAGCTCAAGAAAGTTTGCCTTGTCGGCCAAATGTTTGGCCCTAGGCCCCCACTCGAAACCGTGCGACAGTGGCTTCGCAATGAGTGGTTCCCCCATGGGCTAATTGTTTGTAAGTGTCAGTTCTTACCGGCAAGCCACATGTTGCTAGTCTTTGAAAATGAAGATATGGCGTTTCGTGCCCTAGGTGTCGGAACTTGGAAACTCGATCAGGGACCCTATGCCTATTCAGATGGTCCCTTGATTTTACTCCCGACAAATCGAAATCGCTTTGGTACCCTCTCTGGGTTGAGCTCCCTAACCTGCCTTACTTGTTGTACAACTTCATGTGGGACATTGTTTCTCCTATCGGCAAGACATTGGCCTCACGCGATGACATTGGTGGTCTCATTTATGAAGGTGCAAGACACTCGTTCAACACTCGGTGGCACCCTCAAATCTGTGTCGAGGCTGACCTCAGCATGCCGCTTCCATTGAAGATCAAAGTGGACTTGGGTGAAGGGGATGTATGGGAGCAAGACATCAATTACAAAAACCTTCCCAACGCGTGCTTTCATTGTGGCCAACAAGGTCACAAGATTAAAGATTGCCCTTTGAGACAAAAAAGCAAGCGAAATCAAGAAGCCCCCAGAAACGCTCAAGACAACAAAGGGACATTGACTCACTCAATGAAGGAAGAGGATGTCAAGGGCTCCATGAAGGAAGAGGATGTCAAGGGCTCCATGAAGGAAGAGGATGTCAAGGGCTCTCGTAATCCAGAAGCTGATGGAGACGGGTTCATCGAAGTCAGAAGAAGAAGGAAAAGAAGCCCTAGGGCGACTGCTGAGCGAAACAACATGTCAGTTACCCCCTCCAGCAACTTGTATTGCAATCTCGAAAAGGAGATCAATGAGTTTGACTACCCAGGTGGGAACCAACTTGAGGTGGACACCAACGACAAAGCCCTAGAGATCCGTGACAATAAAGAAACCTCCCAGGAGGGTTACACTACAAGCAAAGAAGATGGCTTTACTACTAGTAATGAAGATAACATGGATAGTGAAAGTTCCATCATGGGATCAACTATTTCAGAAATGGTGTCGAAAACGGTGCCCAGCTCTTCCCAGCAAGAGGCATCCCGCAAAGGAAAACAACCTATGGAGTTACCCTGGAAAAGCCCCCACAAGAACCTATTGCTAACTTGGGATCCGATCCCAGCGAAAAAGAAAGATGAATCCAAGAAAAGAAAGGACAAAGCTCCCTCCCGCAAAGAGGGCTCACTACGACAATGATCATCATCTCGTTAAACGCTAGAGGGCTAACCGACCCCTCAAGAGCGACCATCATTGGTCAATGGCTTCGCGACATTAGCCTAAAACCAGAATTTATATGTATTCAAGAGATTAAAATTGACGGAGAAGACCTCTAGAAACGGCTTAGACATGTCTCCTTGACCCATGTTTGGATTTCAACGGTGCATCAACGGGGGTCCGGTGGAATGGTAATCGGTATTAATCAATTCTGGTTTGAAAAGCTTGAGAACTCCATTGAAGATGAATGCCATCGATGGATTGCTGTTTTTTTTGGTGCTGCTTTTTGTTTTACTTTAGTTTCTTTGTATGCCCCTAATGGGGAGTTAGAGAGACCGAACACTTGGGCCTCCTTGGACTCGCTCCCCCACAATGTGCTTATTTGTGGTGACTTCAACATGGTAGAGGACCCTATGGACCGATGGATGGGCAAGGGCATGGTCATCAATAGTCGAGAGAAAGAAACATGGGACAAAACCAAACTGCACTTGGATTTGGTCAAATTCAAAGATTTGAATGACTTTTCTTGGTCAAATCTCCAAGCGGGCGAGGACCTGAGGAAAGCTAGACTTGATAGATGCTACATTTCTCAGAGTTTTGCTCATCAATGGGGCCACCCTTCCCTCTCACAACGCAGTGACCTCACCATCTCTGATCACTACCCGATCATTGTCACTTTCCAACCTTCCACCAAGATCCGTAAGGCTCCCTGGTTCCATGCTAGTGCGCCCTCCTTCTCTCTCCCCTCCGTCCATCAAGAATTTGCTGATGTGTGGAAGGAGGCGTTCACCTCCGGCTTGTCCCCAGCCAAGTGTTGGAGAAGTGCGGTCGATAATTCACGATAGATCATGATTAGATCCAGGAAGATGATCGAGACTGTGCGGTGGGCTCGTAGAGAAGCTCTATATCATAGACTCTAGAGGCTCAAGGAGGAAGTGAACAAAGGAAAATCTCAAGCCCAGAAAGGTCTTCGAAAAATCAGAGCGCTGTTGAGATACGAGGAAGAAATACAAAGGAAAAATTTGCAAATTTTCTTCAAGGAGTGGTGGGCTGGCAAAGCCAACAAACCCACCAAAGAGATGTGTCGTATCCTTAAAAGGAAACATAACAGAGAATCGATCCCCTTATTGCTAGACTTAAATGGAAATGTATGCAATACGAAAGAAGATAATTTTGGGATCATTGAAGGGCACTTCACGAGACTCCTGGGGACCTCGAACCCCCTCTCTCACCATAGAAGGGACTGTATGGCAGCCATATCTAGGGTTTCCCCCCACAAGATACCACTCAACCTTCATTCCCTGCTACATGCCCCTATCTCTGAAGCAGAAATCATTGAGGTCATTGATGCCCTCCCTTTTGGTAAAAGCCCAGGACCCGACGGGCTCACTAATGAGCTCTTTAAATCCTTCAAGTTGGTGGTTGCCACCCCTCTTCATCTGGTTTGGCAAGAGGCGCTCAAGTTTGGCGCGCTTCCATCTTGTCTCAACTGGAATTATCAAGTTAATACACAAAAAAGGGGAAAAGAACAGAATAGAGAACTGGCATCCTATTACGATGCTCCAAATAGGATACAAGATCATTGCCAAAGTCATTGCCAACAGAATCTCTTGCCACTTGAGAGCGTGGTTAAGTGAGGACCAAAAAGGTTTCATCAAAGGCAGGTCAATTTTGGAAACCATTATAGATATCTGGGAAGGTCTTGAATTTACAAATGAGTCTAAACAAGACGTGGTCTTCCTCAAGATCGACTTTGATAAAGCCTACGACAGGCTGGAATGGGATTATATTGTGCAGTCGCTCCAAGATCTTGGATGTAGTCATAAATTCACCAAGATGATCGCGACCCTTCTCGGAAACGCATTGATCCAAATTAACATTAATGGCAAAATTTCGAAGGTGATCAAACTTAGAAGATCTATCAGAAAAGAGTGCCCATTGGCTCCCCTTCTCTTTGCCATTGCCACGGAAGGGCTTAGCAGGCTGGTGGAGCATCAGGTGGAAGCTGGTAATATCAAAGGCCTCCGTTTGCCTCATGACCACAGTCAGATCACCATGAGACTTTTTGCAGATGATATGAATGCGTTTGTTCACAATGATAGTACCAGCCTGGAGACGTTCTGGAGGTGTCTGTCTACTTTTTGTGAATCCTCTGGATCCACAATCAACCACTCTAAGACCGCCTTTAGAGCTATTGTTGGGTCACAGCCCGAACTTCTCATTGATCATGGCTGTCAAATCATTCCGCAGGGCCAAATTTTTTGGCTTCTTGGGATTCCCTTGGGGTTTGGCGTCTCTACGGAACAACGGTGGAACTGGGTGCTGGCCAAACTTGAAAACAAGCTTAATTATTGGAGAGGTATGCAAATCAATCTTGCTGGTCATGCTATGGGTATCAACACGTTCCTCTTATCATCTACCATTTATTTCCTTTCTTGTTGGAGACCTAAAGAGCAAGATTTGTCCAAACTGGATAGTATTTGTAGAAACGTCCTTTGGACGGGCGACCACAGTAGGAGGGAGGTGCCTAAAATCAAATGGTCCATCTGCACCAGCCATAGAGATAGTGGGGGTCTTGGTATCCTGGACACTGGGTGCATGGCTAACAAATTGGCGGCCAAATGGATGATTAAGGCTTGGTGCAACAGGGAGGCCTCCTAGGCCAAGTTGATCTTCAGAAACAAGAATGAGTTGGCTCTCATGGGTTTCCCAAATTGGAAGAATCTTGACATCTTGACCTTGCTGTTTTCCCCGATCCCCGTCTTCCCGAAAGGCTCAAATCTCGTGTGCTCCCTATGGAAGAGTTGGAATAAAGTCAAAAGCTACACAAGAATAAGTGAAGACTGGAAGTGGACAGCCGGTATCAGACAAAACGACTCTATCTGGTTTCCGATCCATGGCATATGGAGTGTGGAATCTTGGAACATTCAAAATGCTAAGAAGTTATGGAACAAAGGCTTCGAAAAATGGAAACATCTCTGGAAGCAAGACACCAACCGCTGGATCAACTTCGAGGATATTGACCCTTGTGTCAACATTTCGTACGAAGAATGGAACACTTTGCAAAGCAGATGTCTCGCCTAGGACCGACACAAAGTTCGCCTTCTCATGGGACACGACACGTCGAGCTCGCTTGGTCTCAAATGGCACAATGGGAATAGCCTATCAAAAATCCCGAACATCAAAGAAACGATTGAATATTAGGTTAACCTCAATAAGAAGTGGTGCCTGTCATGGACGTGGCTTCGGTGGGACATGAAGTTCATGGCTATCTGGCACCCCCTCATAGAAATCAAAAAGTCTGTCCTCGTATGGCAAATTCTTCATCATGGAATCTGGACCAACCTTAAGGCTAGCAAATTTTGTGGGATTCCTCCCTGGTGCAAACACTGCTACCGGTTTATCGAAGATGTTTCACACATCTTCTTTACCTGTCCCAACTCCAACAGACTCTGGCAGATGGTTGGAAAGAAAATTAAACTTCAGAAACATCTCAGTTGGCAGCAAGCCCTGCTGGGAGAAGCGATCGGCTGCTCCACGACTCTCTGGAACGCCATCAGAGGGGAGGTCCTATGGAAAATCTGGCGGGAAAGATGTTCTTTCAACTTCGGTGACTCCCCCAAAGAGTGGTCAATTGAGAAAACATTGTTCCTCCTTGGTAGAAGGATTGTTAACTGTAGGAAGTCCCCCTCCTTCAGGCGTCATCAAGTACTCCTTTTGATCAATAACAAGCCTAAACCCAAGTGGGTCCCACATGAGGGTGATGAGAGGGTAATTAACCTTCTTTGTAATGCCATCTAAGCTCTGTAAAAGCTTCCCCTGCTTTGTGGGATTGGGGGGTCCCGTGGGCACTAGTCCCCTTCTCTTGTACTTTTCTTTATTTAATTCAAGTCGAGGAGAGTAGGCTAATGCCGAAATTCCTTTATATTAAAAAAAAAAACTAGATCCATAGAGAACATGAGGACACTTGAGCATGCCCCTACATGGAATACTATCACATGCACCAACAACTCCTCTGATCCTATTACACGAGTTGGTAAGATCATTCAAACTACCACTGATGGTAGTTCCTTTACATCGTGGAATGCTTTATTTGTGCCAGGGATCAAGAAGAATCTGATATCAATTTCAGCTTTAGCCAAGATTGGCTTGGCTGTGAAATTTTGTGATGAGAGATGTACAATTCATGATTTGTTAAATGGAAATGTCATTACTGCTTCTGGCATTTTATGTCATGGGCTGTATAAGCTCATAGACTATGAAACATCTGTGAATGATTTAGCATATGCACTACATGATTCTCAGGCTTTGTCAGATGCAAATCTAAATTTTGCTACTTTGCTATGCCTATAGAAATGTGAAATGGTGTACTCTTTGCCCAAACTTGAGGCACCTCGTAAACATGTATGTGAGGGTTTCATTTTGGAAAAAATGTAGCGTTCCTCCTTCCCAAAAGATGGTTCAGTTCGAGTTACTCAAAAATTGCAACTTGTTGACAGTGATGTTTGTGGTCCTATGCAGACACCCTCTTTTTGGAACTATCTTTACTTTTTGACTTTCATCAATGATTTTTCTAGGCATGCATGGGTATATCCATTGAAAGCAAAGTCCAAAGTGTTTATGTGCTTCAATTTTTTTTTGGTTTTGGTTTAAAGTCTTTCAGCATGTAAAATGGGCACCCTTCATTCTAATCAAGGGGGGGAATATATGTCTTTTGACTTTAATGCATTTCTAGTTGAACATGGGATAACAAATCAGTGTACAATGCCATATACACCTCAACACAATGGAGTTGTTGAATGAAAGAACATGTCACTCATGGAGATGGCGAGGTGTATGGTCAAGAGTCAGGCTTTAACACATAGTTTCTAGCTTGAAGTTGTCATGTGTGAAGCATATTACATGATGCACTTGTTGATGAGAGGGCTGATATTGAGGATTCAAAAACTATGCCAAAATGGCTGGTGCACACCTTGTGTGATAGCAAATTAGATGCACCTGTGTCATATCCTACTCGTTCAAGCTCTCATAGTGCCTCCTTTGCATCAGATTGCTATGCTATGGCTACCTCTAGTCTCTGTGATGAGAGTGAGCCTGTTTCATTTGATGAAACATAACATTTTGAAAATTGGATGACTGCTATGCAATCAAAATATGATGCTATCATGCACAATGGTAGCTTGGTCTTTATATGACTTGCTTCTTGGTAAGAAGGCCATTGGCACTAAGTGGGTATACAATGTTGGCGAAAATCACAAGCCTACACATTTGGCTTGTAGCTCATACACACATGAAGTTTCATGGAAACTATTGCTAGTGGAGATTTACCACTTTACCCTTGTAAAAGTCATTTACTTTGACTTGAGAATATTTGTAATCAATCACAAAAATATCGTGAACTTGATTAGTTGAAAAGAAACAACTACATTGAGAGAATATGTCCTAGAATAAAGGTTCATTTTTAGAGATAGCCAAAATTTGAATTCAAATTCAAATTTGAACTCAACTCTTATATAAACACTCATGAAAAAGTCGCAGTTAGATGTGATCATTTCCGGAGCTCTTCATTGTCATTTAGTTTATGTGTAAGGCCTACATTGTAGCCTACACCATCTTTCATCATAAGGCTATGTTTACCAAGCCTATGACATTGTACAACATTGTTCATTAATACATTATACTTACATTGTTCATCTATGAAATCTCTGTTATAGTCATTTCCTGCTATCAACTTGTGCTGCTCATATCTCACTCATTTCTCGACCTAATTCAATGATCTATAGCTTGTTGGAATCATCTCCAATTTATCTACATGCTGACAAAGTTTGTAGCAAATTTATTTTGCCAATTGGAAGAAATCTACGTGGAAGCATTCATTGGTCAATTCCTGTAGATGTCCTAAAAAATAAGGGGTAATGATTAATTTTTATGTATAGTTGATCATTTCAAGTGATTCCACTTGGAATCATTAGCTTACTAAGCTAATTAGATACGCCTAAAAGGAATTTTTCCGATTCCTACTGTACTGGTTGTACTGAGTATTGTAAGCAGTAGGTGTATGATCCAAAATAGAAGGTTTTCTTGAACTCTTCTATTTAGAAGTAGTTTGTTTTGATTCAATCTTTACATACATCATTTCCAAAGTACATAGGCACTTTTATGGTGTCATTGGAAAGCTAAGAGGGTCCACTTATCAACTCTGAAGCTACAAGGGGCTGGTACTAAGCAGGACTTGGCAGTACCTACTCATAACTTGAAGTTTCCATCTATCTTTCCCAACGGTGGTATCCGAGCAAATCTAAGGTAAAATGGGAGATGGTTTTCCTTCTTTCATTGATAAATTGGACACATGAAGACATACCTACAAGGAAGGAGCCTCTATGGATACATCTTAGGAGATGAGGAGATGCCCATATTCAGAAACAAAGGACAACCTACAAGGGAAGAGCATGAAAGACTCAACACATGGTGTGCCAAGGATGCACTAGTGAGGTCTTATTTACTCAATTCAATTTCTGATTTTCTTCTTCCACATATTAGAAACTGTAAGACATCCCAAGAGACTTGGGAAACATTGTCTTCTTATTTCTCTTACAACACAAGGGCAAAAAAAAAAATCAGTTGTGGATTGAATTCACAACCCAAAGGAAGCAACCTAAGCAAGCTATCTCAGAGTATGTGACTAAAGTTAAAGATGTAGCAGATCAGTTGGCGAGCATAGGAGAAGAAATTGAAGAGGAGCAGATTGTAAGGCAAGTTATCAATGGAATTAAAGCAGATGACAAATGGGAAAAATTCACAAATGCCATGGACTTGTACATGGATATGCAGATTCCAGACCTTAGCACACTCATGGGGCAACTATTCACCCATGAAGCCAAGCTCAACAAGAATGGAGACTCATCAAGAGGTAATAGCTCTTCTGCCCTATACACTGATAAGAATAAGTCTAAAGAGAAAGGCAAGAACAAGAAGGTAGAAGATGAAGGAACTACCTCCCAAGCCAACTATGCAGGGAGAGGTAGATCATCAAGAGGAAGGGGCAGAGGAGGTAAGCAAGGTAGGGGGAGACCCTATAACTCCTCACCATGCAATATTTGTGGTTTATCAAATCATACTATAGATGAGTGTTTCAGGAACTTCAAGAATCAGAGAGGTAGAGGTTATCAAAGAGGTGGATACACACAATCAAGAGGCAGATTCAATCACCACCAAGGATATAAAAATAACTACAACAACAACTACAATGGAAACTACCAAGGAGGATACAAATCCAGAAAGGATTACAACAACTATACAGAGGAGCAAGAAGATTCTCTTTTGATTATGAACATGACATCAAAACCAGGTATAAATGATGACCATCTCTTCTACATTGACTCTGGATGCTCAAAACATGTGGCAGGCAATGTAACTCTTCTCTCTGACCTAAGAGGAACCAAAGGGTAAGCATCAGGTACAAACAGGTGATGACACCAAGCATTCAGTGATTAAAGTTGGGAATGTTAAGACCTCTGATGGGAACAAAAATCTATTGAGTAGGGTGCTATATGTACCAACTATTACCAAGAATTTGATGAGTGTTGGACAGATTGTGGAAAAAGTTTTGCATGTTAGATTCAACCAATATGAAGCATTTGTGGAGGATCCCAAGCATGGGTTCAAGAGAATTGCCAAAGGAGAAAAGATAGGTAGACTTTTCACTTTTGAACTTGAGGATACAAGGAACATTGCACTTTATAGTTATAAAGATCAAACATTATTAGAACTTGAAACTTGGCACAAAAGATTAGGGCATGTAGGTGAAAGAACTTTGAAACAAATATGCAGAGATCAATGTGTGCTTGGGATACCTAATGTATCCAAGAAACACATGATTTATAAGTGTGGTGTTTGTGAGTTTGGAAAGTCTCACAGGTTACCCTTCTCAAGGAAAGGATACATGCATGAGGACTACCTAGAACTTGTTCATACAGATGTATGGGGACCGAGCAAGGATCCCTCTATCTTTGGATCAAGGTATTATGTATCTTTCATTGATGATTATAGTAGGTGGACTGTATTATACTTTATGAAGCACAAAGATGAAGTATTCAGTTGCTTTAAAACATATCTTGCACTTGTTGAGAATCAAACAGGGAAAAATATAAAAAGGCTAAGGTCAGATGGAGGAGGTGAGTACTTCTCAAATGATTTTGTTGCATTCTTGGAGGACATAGGAATTAAGAGAGAAATTACCACAAGGTATACTCCTGAACAGAATGGGGTAGCAGAAAGAAGAAATAGATTGATTGTTGAAACAACTAGGTAAATGTTAAATGAGAAAAAAATACCTAACTATTTGTGGGCAGAGAGTGTATCTACTACCACTTATTTGGTAAACAGATTGCCATCCAAATCCCTTGATGGGATGACCCCTTATGAAGCATGGCATGTGTAGCTCAAGTGTAAGCACCACCTCCTTTACTTGTCAATCCACGGAGATGTGAGGACTAGTATGAAGACCATGAGCAAGTGAAGGCACAAGTGCGTGAGTGAAAGCACACAAACATGCACACACATACACACACACGTGCACAAGGTAAGATCAAAGAGAGGAACAATGGAAGGACTTTGATTACACAAGTATTCTCTTACAAAAGCTCTATTCTCCAACCAGCTAAGTCTCTAACAAGCTAACCTAAAAAATGAGCTCTCTAGCTCTTTTTATAGTTTTTGGACTAGTTTTGGCCTTGTCCAGACCTAGTGTTCGGCCTAGTTAAAAATTAGGTTCCAGGGCTTATTTGAGGGCTCAAACGAAGTCTAAAAGATGTGAAAATTGGTAGGATGATACTTCTAATAATCCTCAAGCTCAAGGACTCCTTGGCTTGAACAAAATGGAGTTAAAAAAATAGAAAATGGTATTTACAATGGTTTTTAGTGATGGAAATCATTGTTTTTGTAGAGGATTCTTATGAAAATTTGACATGTACTTCTTGGAGCTCTCTAGCTACTCCTCCTTCTTGTATGTCCACTTCTTTGATGCGCTTCCATGCTTTGTGGTTGACCTTGAGTTCCAACACTCCCTCCCTCTCGAGTCTGTCGTCCCTGATAGACCCTTGTTGTAATGGTTGTTCCGGGTAGTGCTTTGAGAGGTAGTGTCCATTTTGTAGAAATGAGAGCTTCCTATCTTCCAAATGTGGCAAGATCATTTGGCCAGTTCTTCATTTGTTTCTTTGAGCTTGTGCAAGTTGTAGTCCCATGATATGTGCTTCATCCTTGGATTTGAGCATGAATGTGTCGTTGTGAGTCTCCATTGATAGCCTCTAGATCTTCCAAAGGTGATGTTCGTAGGAGTCATGCCAAGTACCCGTAACCCATAATGAATGATGGGTAAGTGTGTTCATGCATGGGTTGAGTAAAATATGTGCCTTGTGCACGGCCTTGTAATTAGCCCTATGCATGCTTACTTGGAATATGCATTGGAAGAAATATGGTGCAAAAATTGGGGGTCTTGAGCTAAGTGCTCAAGGGTATGCCGACGAAGAGGTTTCCTAATCTATCATGGTTATGGTGTTGCCAAAGTAAAGATACTTACCATGGTGAAGGGTCGAAGGATGTTTATCTCTTCATGTTGTACACCCGGCATTTGTGATGGAACATTGTCGATGAATGTCTATGTTGATGGTCCATTGATGAAATTTGTTGAGTGCTTGGTCCTGTCTCCTCTTTTCAAAGCAACATTTGCCAAATATTGAGAATTGAATTTCTTTATATTCCTTGACAAACAACATGGGATAACTACACCAAGCTTAGTTTCACATATTCTCTTTAGCTCACCATAAAGAGGAGTCTTCTCACCCCGTATACAAACAAGGATTTATAGGGTACCAAACTACCCCTTGCAGATATCTCCATGGATGGTCTCGTACATACAGTAGTTAAGCGTCGCTCAAGTTGCGGACCTTTAAGCTCTTCCCTCCTACCATGGTAAGGGGAAATGATAGTTGTGGATGCCATGTTCATGCCAAGTGCTTGACATCTACCAGATAAGGCAACAATAATATCATCTGCTAGCCGAGACACACTTCTATCAAAAGTGATAAATGCCTAGTAATCAACGGTTTTACCTTCAACTAAGCATGACTCACTCATGTTCCATGAGCCAAACCTGGGAACAAGTTCTTTCTCTCTCTTTTTTTTCCCTTCTTTTTGTCGCTTTTTTTTCTTTATTTTTTTATTTTTTTATTTTACAAAACAATGTCACAAAACAAGAAGATAAAGGTTAGTATAAAAAAATAGTTTACATGTGTCAATGTGCTCGTGTGCATGGGACTCTCAATTGTGTCTATGCACGACCATGTAATGTGGCCCTATATTAATGCATACTTTGGAAATGCATGACCTGAATGGTGCAAAAGACAGGGTTGTGCAGGGAGCACATGGTTGTAATTCGTCGAGGCTGCCAATGTTGCTTGCAGACACTGATGTGCCCCTTTGCTGGAGGTATCCCTTGGATCTTGAAATGATGTAAGAACTGGATGGTTGAATGAAAACTTTTCCTTCCTCTTTATGGGAATCCATTTGAGAATGATCTTCGACTGTGTAGTGATCTCCTTTGGCTGCTTCATGTTTGGATGGTTTCTAGAGGGTTTGATCTTTCGTGGTTGGCTCTTTGGTTTTGAGGGGCCTACCGGTGCTTTTGGCTTCCATACCCATACCATTGTTGCTGTTCTTTTGACTATTGCCAAAGAGGTGAGTTTATCTTCCTTTGGTCTCTATGCTCAGTTCTTTCCCTTGTCTCTCCTTGGCTTCTTGGTTGAGACCTTTTGCATGGTGGAGAGTTGAGCTGCAACTAATTTCTTAGGTACCCACATTTGTCACAGACCTTTGTGTTGAGCTGGTCGTGGTTGCTTGGTTCTGGTCTTCACATTGTTGGCTTGCATGGGTGGGAATTGTGTTGGCAAGGCTGGTGGGTGCTCTCCTTTTCGTACCCAAATCTGCTTCATGCTCAAAACTACTTTCTTCTTGAACTCCCTTTGTCTATTTGATATAGCCATTGTCCTATACTGTGTTGCTTGCCTTTTTGGTTGAGTTGTGGTTGCGGCATTAGACCTTGCACGAGAGGAGGAGTTCGCTTGTCCTTGAGCCGGTTCTCCCATGATTGAGTTCTTCTGGAATACAGAGCTTTTGACACATACAACATCTTGTTCGTGAAGACCAGTCTTAGAGGGACTAAGAGAGTGTGTGGTGCCATGCTCTGTGAGCATGCAATTCTCTAATTCTAATGTAATGCATTGTTCCTGTACCCAAACTTGAAGAAGTTGACTTCTGAGGTTCAAGTTGATTGCATGGTCATAAATCCAATCTTGACCCAAGACAAGTGGTTCTGTAAGGTCTTCATCGTGACACACTAGAATTTTGACTTTCATTGGAACATCTTGAAGGTATATGGGAAGTTCCACCCCACCCAAAAGGGGTTTCCACACCTCCCAATCCTATGAGATAGGCTTCTATGGGATTGATGTTCAACTGCAAGTCTTGGAAGTAGGAAATTCTGATTGCGCTAGTTGTTGCACCTGAGTCAATCAATGCTCGCATAGTCCTTAAATTCTCTCCATGTCCTACCTCTAAGGTCACAAAAGGACATCGATCAATTATTCGAGAAGTAATTATGCCCGATTTTTGGCACATGTCCATGTGATATTTTGGGGCTTTCTGGTTGACATCTAGGCCTACTCGCCTTAACTTATTTCGCTTAATGCGCTCTCGAGCCTCTGCCTGTGCTTCTTCTCTAACTCTCAACTCTTCTTCTTTTCTCTTCTTAGCGATGTTGAGTCTCCTTAGCATATCCTCTGTAAGAGGTTCTTCATATAGCTTGACTCTACATCCACTAATATAGTTTGGCAAGATGTCACCCTCTAGAGTGACCAATTGGACCGCATCACTAGTGGAAATTCTATTAATGATCATGGGTCCATATCCTCTTTTTTCCAATTTACGAGCATGTTGTTTTAGCGTATAAACCAGCACTAGATCTCCTTCTTTCAATCATTTATCTTTTATATGGGCATCAAAGTATGCCTTTTGCCGTTTCTTTGTAGCATAGATGCCTGCTACCGCTCATAGCCTCGTCTCACCCAAACGTTCTAGATCAAAGATCCTAGAGGAAAACTCATGTCCATTCCACTCATGCTCTTGTGCTACTTTCAAGGCTGGAATTAGGAAGTCCAATGGTAGCACAACATTCTGTATGAAGACCATCTGAAATGGGGTGGCATTGAGTACCGTTTTGTAGGCAACTCGATAAGCCCAAACAACATGATGAAGCTATTTGTCCCAATCAGAGCATTTATTATTTACAAGTTTTGTCAACACGTTACATAGGATCTTATTCGTGCTCGTGGCTTGTTCGTTAGCTTATGGATGATAGGGGGCAGACTTCTTATGTATTACCAAGAATTCTTGGAGAAGGTTTTCAATAACTTCGTTCAAGAAGTGCGTACCTCTATCACTTACTAACTCTATTGGTAGTCCATATCTCGTGAACACATTCTCAAATAAGAACTTAGCCATGGTTTAAGCATCATTCTTTGTTGTGGCTTTTACTTCTACCCACTTTGTAAGGTAATCAATGGCTACAATAATGTACTCTGCATGGGAGTTTCTAGCTGGGGTGTTAATGGGACCTACAAAGTCTATACCCCACTTCAAAAATGCACGTCCTCCCATCATTGGTCTCAAGGGCATCTCATCTTTCCTGATAGGATATTGTGCACGTTGGCATGTGTCGCATTTCTTCACATAGGTATGTGCATCCATATGAAGAGTGGGCCACCAAAGTCCTGAGAATAGAATGGTCTTGATTACTCGGTCCGGCCCAAAATGTCCACCTGCAACACCATTGTGTGCAATTTCCAAGACTTTCAAATGGACTGATTCATGAATGCACAAACTTAGGTAACCATCTTTGCCTCTTTGGTATAGGTTGTCTCTGACTAAGGCATAGTCCTGAGCCTCTTGCTCCATGCTTCTTCTTCTTTCTAGACTAGCCTCTTTGGGTAGTGTCCCTGATCTCATGAATTCTACCAATGGAGCACTCCAATCTGGAATTAACGATATGTGATAAAGGGTGGCATGCTCCACTGGGGGTCTCTCTTTTCACGTTGGACAATTCTTAATCCACTCATGTATTTCTTTGTCCATGCTAGGCCAATACACTCCTAAACGTTTTAGATTATGGAATGTTCGTTGTTTAGAATAGTGATTTCCTAGCAATCCTTCATGGGCTTGTTGCAACCAGCTAGTATGTTCATCATCCTCAACACAACAAGCGAGTACACCCTCCGTATCTTGTTTGTACATGCTTCCTGCCAATATGTGATATTTTTGTGATTTTACAATTTCTTCTTGTGATGTTTTCACATTCTTATTTGCGGGTCTGAAGGTTAGGACTGGTACCAACTTATTTGCCCATTTAGGAACAACCTCTAGATTGAACAGATAAGCATCAGGTAGATCATCAGACACTCCTTGTGGTGGCTCTCCTGAAGTGATGCGAGAAAGGTGATCTGCCCTGAGGTGGGTTCTACCTTTCCTAACAACCACTTCAAAGTCATATTCCATTAGTAAGAGGAACCATCTTACGTGCAAGGTTTATTGACCAAATATAACAAAGCTTGATGATCAGTGAAAAACTTGAACTTGTTGGCCAATAAATAGTGTCTAAACTCCTTCATAGCATATACCATGCCTAAGCCTTCTCGCTCAGTTGTGGTATAGTTTCGTTCAGCTGCGGTTAGCAGTCTGCTAGCGTATGCTATGGGTAAATCTAAATTTCCTTCACCTGTGGGTTGTGCTAGCACACATCCTATTGCATGATTGGATGCATCTACATGGACATGGAATGGCTTATTCCAATCAGGAGTGGTTAGTATTGGTGTTGTGCACAAACTTCTCTTCAGCTCATTGAAGGAATTCTCACATTCGTCATTCCACTCAAAATTTGTCAACAAGGCATAAAGAGGTTTAGCTATGATCGCATACATGTGGATAAATCTACAATAATATCCACAATGGCCCATAAAGGCTTGTACCTCTTTAACATTCCTTGGCCTCAGTAACTCGGCTATGGCTCTTACCTTATCCTCATTTGTTGATATTCCATTCTTAGAAACAATGTGACATAAGATTTTACCTTGTCGAACCATGAACACACACTTTTTTGGGTTCAAACAAACTCGATATTCTCTGCACTTGTTGAAGATTTGTCTCAACCCAGGGATGTGGTGTCTTCTTACTTGGGAATGAGCACATAAATCATCCACATATACTTCTAAGCTCTTTCGCAAGAACTCCTTGAAGACATGACACATGAGCCTTTGGAATGTCGCAGGTGCATTGGTGAGCCCAAATGGCATCACACGAAATGCAAAGATTCCCCATTCTGTGGCAAAGGCTGTTTTGTGTTGATCTTCGGGGGCAATGGCTACTTGATTGTAACTTGAAAATCCATCCAGAAAGCTATAAACTTCCTTTCCTGCAACACGCTCCAATAAGTGTTCCGTGATTGGAAGCGGATAACTATCTCTGATCGTAGCGGCATTAACTTTTTTAAGGTTAATACATACTTGCAACTTCCCATTCTTCTTGGGCACCACTACAATGGGGGACACCCATTCAGTATGCTCAATCTCATAGATAAATCCAGCTTCAATCAACCTATCAATTTCTCATTTTATTTTGGCTGCATATGTGTCATTATATGTGTAGGGCTTCTGTTTGGTAGGCTTGGCATCAACAATCATGGGGATCATATGAGAGCATATTCTTGGATCGACCCCCTTGAAGTCTCTATAGTGCCACACAAACACATCCCTATAGTCCCTTAATAGAGCTACGAGCTCCATTTATTCTTCTGTACTTAGGCCATCTCCTATGTAGGTACATTTCTCTTCATTCCCTTCAAAGCTTACTACAATTTTTTTGGTTTTTTCTTTATTATCATATGCTTCTCCTATGATGGCCTCTCTCTTAGGCATTCGTACCAAAAAATTCCAATCTTCAACTTCATATTTCTTGAGGTTTTCTGGTACTTCAAGCAATGATTCCTCCTCTTCTTGTTTTACTTCTTTTCTTTTCTTTTTCTTTTGACTGCTCTCACTTCCATCCTTTGAATTTACCGTTTTGATACTTGTGAGAGGTTCTTCCTCTTGTTGGTTAAATACTCCTACATCTTCTAGATAGTGCCTTTTTGAATTAAAGCAACTATCCATCACAATGGACTCTAGATCATTGTCGTTTTCTTCTTCTTCTATGACATGACTAAGGTCACATTCTTCCAACAAGGGCTGACACATGAACACTCAAATATCATAACCATCCTCATCACAATGAGGTGTCCACTGTTCTTCATTGACAGCAATGTCCATGGTGGCTAAGATTTCTGGCTAGCCATGAGGCTCAAATTCCTCATCTAGAAAGATCATCGGTGTGTAGGCTGGGTCTCTAACTGGTCTATCTCCTAGCAAAGTTCCTTCTTCTCTCGCCTTTAAGCGTTTTTCCTCTTCTTCCGCGACCTTGCACATCCACAAATGAGTATCTTCATGCAACCCGGATGGATCAAGTGAACTTCTTGAATGCATAGAGATAGAATCTTCTTTTGCTTTGTGGATAGGATTCCACTGTAGGGGTGGTACATCTCTGAAGGTGTAATCCTTCAAATTGACCTTGGTGGTGACCCCTAAGTGCTGTAAGTACAAGGAGTTGGTTCCCCAGTCTTGTACTATTTGCAATTGTTGTAAGAAGGGTCTTCCCAAGATCATCTCGTAGACATTGTTCTTCTCAAAGTCACATATAGAAAATGTGTGTTCAAACTCTACACCACAAGTGGTTAGAGTTTTCATCTTCTTGTTGCTCTATTTGGTCTCCATAGATAGATGAAATGTCTTGGGGAAATTGATCATGAAGATCATCAATCTCAAGAATAGGAGGGGGATTACCCTTCTCCTTGGCCCATTTCTCTTCTTGTATTTCCCACAAGAACTCTTGAGAGTACTCTTGAATTGAAAGAGGTGTTCCAATATTTGTGGAATTGGGAACATAAGCTTTCATTGGTGGAGAGCTTTCCCTCTCAACAACTGGTTGAGCCTGTGAAGGTAAAGAAACTTGTGGTTTGTTTACCAACTGGTCTAATGTTTCTGGTAAGCCCTGGAAATGCAAACCCAATTTGACAGAGTTTGTCTGATTGAACTTTTGACTAGTCTCAAGCATAGCTTGAGCTATTTCCACCATTTTCATGCACATTTTTGTCCATTCAATCTCTAAATCTGCTTGAGGGTAACTCTTGTCTAGGTTTGCAGCTCTTGGCCCTTCTTGAAGTCGAGCCTGGTAGGCCTTGAACATCATGTCCAAGCCTTCTAGGGTTGGATTTGCAAGAACGGACCCTGGTTGCAGTTTATTTACAATAGGTGGTGGGGTGGGATGAGGTGGAGTGGATGGAGTTTCCGCATGCGAGGGACTTTGAGATGCAATGTCTTCTATCTTCGATTTCGCTTCTTTCAGGATTTCTTCTAGTTTCGATAACTTTTTATTCCGTTTGTGATTGGCCTTCTCTCTAGTATCCTTCCATGTTCTTGTTTTCCTGTTACTAAGATCTCCTGATTCACTCGACTCCGATTGCTCTGCTGGTTTATCCTGTTTTAATGCTTGTGCACTAGTAACTGCCTGTACAGGAGCCACATTACTGCTACTGGCACTTGAATCCACCACTAAGCCTACCACATTAATGGGTGTAACCTTGGGAACACTAGAGGTGTTTCTTGGACAATCTCTGGGGAGATGGTCTTTGCCACACTCAGGACAAAAAGCTTGTATTGTGATGGCCTATCCTTGTTTCAGAGTTGGTGAGTGGGGACATTCATGAATGAAATGGTCACCCTGACATGAAAAACAAGGTCCTCCAGGGGCTTGTGGTCTCATTTGTCTCAATTGGGGTCTAGGGTTAGGATTTGTGTACATGACATTAGAGAATTCTAGCTCCCAATTTTGTTCCATATGTGGTGCCTCATATTGATAAGAATAAGTCTCACTATGCTCAGGTGACTCTCTGTAATAAGCTTATGGACTATCTTCATAGGGGTAGTCAAAAAACTCTGAGCATGATGGTCAATTCTCTGAGACCAGTGGGGTCACTGGCACCAATGCTCTATTAGGGTTCTCTTCTTCCAGTGCATACTTAACTGGAATTATATTGGGAGGAGCTGGTGGTTGGTTTCCCAGGACTAGTTGTGGCCTATATTGTGCCTGATATTGCTATTGTGGTCTATGATATGGTTGTTCGTATTGGTTCTGATACCTACCATGTTGGTAAGGTTGCTGATAATTTTGTCTGACAACCTGCCTATTGTAGGGACAATCTTGAGTCGTATGGTTTGTGTATTTCCTCTCAATAGTGCAATATGGAACATTAGGGTTTCTTTGGGGTTGAGCCAACATTGGGCAAACATTAGCCATGTGGTCTCCTCCGCAAGTATAACATTGATTCAATGAGGTGACTCTTGGTGTTTGTCTATTTAGGACTCCTAGCTTCTTGGCAACTTGCTCAACTATCTCATCTATTTTCATGGAGACTCTCTAAGTATGACTAGTAGAACTATCAGAATCCTTATAGAGTTTGGACAATCCTATCTCCTCGCCCAAGTTGTCTTCTATGTCTATGCACATTCGCACACACTCTTCTATGGATCTAGGCTCTTTCAAGTACACATATGATCTTAACTTGGTGCTTAGTAAGCCATCTAAGAACAAGGCCAGTTGTTTGGCAGGTGTGGGTAACTCTGGGACAGGGCATCTTTCTAAGTACTGTCTGAACCGTCTTCCTGTTAGTCGCAGTGTTTCTTGGGGTGACTGCTTGAAGCTATGGATCAGGGATGATGTGTTATGCCTGATACCACTCTTGGAAAATTCTACAATGAATTCCTCTAGGAGTTGACCTATTTCATGATAGTTGTGACTGTTTAGGGGTTGAAAGCAAGCTAAGGCAATGCCCTTGAGAGTCAAACCAAATGCCTCAAACTGGGTGAACAAGTCCTCAACCTGTTCAACTCTTAACACTTGTTTGAACTCAGCCACATGATCATAAGGATCTCCTGACCTGTCAAAGTAGTTCTTCATTGTCTTGACCACTTGAGAGGGTCTAAGGGTTCTTGGATGCTCGTGGGGTCTAAGCAATGGAAAATTATGTTCATCTCTTTGGTGCCTTTGTGCTTGATGTCTCTCTCTTTCAGGCCTTTCACCCTTAGATCTTGATCTGTCTCTACCCATATTATGTGTAAAGCTTACCTCAGGTCTCTCTCTAGTTCTTTCCCTCTGGTTTTTATGAGCCTTGGATGATCCTACACCGTGGAGGCCATGGGAAACAGTGGATCTTGGTGGAGGGAAAATCAATTTACTCTTCCAAGTATATGCATGTCTATCATGTTCTGTTACCAAGAACATTTTCTCTGACATGTTATCCAAGTAGATGACTTTTCCTGGTGTCTTCGGATCCTTGAGCTCGTAGATGATGACTATGCCCAATTAGCTAGGTTGATTTGGCTTGAATCCCCAAAAGGCTTCCTCCGTTTCCCTATTTAAGAATAATTCTATGCTTTTGTTGTCTTGAGGGATCCAATCTGGAGTGATCACTCTGGTCAAAACTGACTTACCTC
The DNA here is from genome assembly GCA_020310875.1 of Ceratopteris richardii. NCBI lineage: Eukaryota > Viridiplantae > Streptophyta > Polypodiopsida > Polypodiales > Pteridaceae > Ceratopteris > Ceratopteris richardii. The sequence goes on along the minus strand of CM035417.1, from coordinate 105,127,655 downwards.
TAAGAGTCTTGGGTTCTTGTCCTACATCTCCTTGCTTTAGGTATCGTATCTCACTCTTAGGAATGATGTTTTCAAACTCATCTGTCCTATCTAGTAAGTTAGTAACCACATACACGGTTCCTTCCTTATCAATGTATGAATCCTCTTCAAACTTGACCACTAGGTGTTCAAGCCCGAAGGGTTGATCTCGATTTTTGAGTTGGACCACTAATCGCCTCAAGCCATCCTCATAGATGCGAGCACCTAATTGATTGGTCCGAATATATTCCAATTGTGTCTTATAGGGACCTTCTGGTGTTTGTAGATAGGCAGTTCCTGAGCCACCTACAGGTTTCCCCATGCCAAAAGACATTTCTGAGTCACTTGTGTCAGAACTTAGTATGTAAGGATAACCACTTAGTTGTTGTGCCTAAGACTTCGCTGTATGGTTGACACTAGCCTCAGAAGATCTATTGCTTTTTCTATCCTTGCCTAGGTTCCTACCAGATCTCACGTTCATAAGCTTTGTCTTCTGGTCCCAAGATTCTTCTGTGTATTGCCCAAAATCCTTTGGAGTCCCCTTGATTTCCTAGTCCCACCTGAGGGTCAACTTCAATTTAGTTTATCTGAAAATCAATGCATTATTCTTATAAAAAACAGTTGAGGCCGTGTAGGATTCGAAACGAGCTTTCCAACGAGCTATAGAGCTCAAAAAATGGACTTTTGAAGAAAAAGTTATGTCAAATCAGGCTCCTACGGGTCAAAACAGGCAAACAAGACCTTTTGGAAAAACCACGATTTTGTGTGAAAATCGCGATTTCGGGAGGTCTTAAAATCCCGATGCTGAGCTCTCATGAAAATCGCGATTTTGAAGGATCATGAAAATCACGATGCTGAGCAACCGTGAAAATCACGATTTTATGAAATCATGAAAATCGCGATGCTGAGCACGTATGAAAATCGTGATTTTGAGTAATCCCCAAAAAATGCGATCTTGAGTGACAATCGTGAAAAACGCAATTTTTAGTGAGAATCGTGAAAAACGCGATTTTGAGAATGATAAAAAAAATCGCGATTTTGAATGAAAATCTTGTTTTCTCAAAATCGTTCTTTTTACATGAAAATCACGATTTTGAATGAAAATCGTGTTTTCTCAAAATCGTTTTGTGACATGAAACGCGATTTTGAATGAAAATCATGTTTGGTCAAAGTCGTGTTTTTTACCTAAAAATTGCGATTTTGAGAATGACCAAAAAATCGTGATTTTGATTGAAAATCGTATTCTTGAAAATCATGTTCTCAAAATCGTGATTTTGTACCTTAATGAAAATCGTGAAAATCACGATTTTGGATGAAAGTCGTGTTTTTGAAAATCGCGAGTTTGGAGCCAATAGAGAATTGTGTTTTTCCCAAAATCGTGTTTTTGACTGAAAATCGTGATTTGTGAAAATCATGATTTTGAGCCCACTGAAAATCGTGTTTTCTCAAAGTTGTGTTTTTACTTGAAAATCGTAATTTTGAATGAAAATCGTGTTTTTGCTCAGAATCGTGTTTTTTTGCTCAGAATCGTGTTTTTTTTAGAATCACCAAAAAATCACGCTTCTGAGGGTGACCAGAGAATCGTGTTTTTTTGAAGAACTTAGAGAATCGCGATTTTGAGCATAATCAGAGAATCGGATTTTGAGAATGACCCCAAAATCGTGTTCTTTTCAGAAAGGTTTTAGGCAGGAAATAGAAAATCACGTTGTTTTGGAAAATTTTAAATTTTATGAAAATTGCAAAGTGAGAATCATGTTTTTTGGTGGGAAATTCAAATTTCTGAGCGCCGAGCAATGGCGAGCTGTGTATGTGCAGAAAATCGTGAAAAAACACAAGCGCTTGCTCTCCCTTGCACTTCCTAACTCCTTCTCACACAATAATGCATGAAAAATGGTATGGAAATGGTGAAAATGCACTAAAAAACAAGAAATTTCTATGAAGAAGAAGATGGTGATGATGAAGATGAAGAAAAATCAGAAAATGAACAGAAATGATAGTTTTTTAACCTTCCAACGTCATAAATCTACGATCTTACCATCACAACGCTCATCCTCGAAGCTCTCTCCCCGACAACGGTGCCAAAATTTGGTGTAGCTCAAGCGTAAGCACCACCTCCTTTACTTGTCAATCCGCAGAGATGTGAAGACTGATATGAAGACGGTGAGCACGTGAAGACACAAGTGCATGAGTGAAAGCACACAAACATGCACACACATACACACACGTACAAGGTAAGATCAAAGAGAGAAACAATGGAAGGACTTTGATTACACAACTATTCTCTTACAAAAGCTCTATTCTCCAACCAGCTAAGTCTCTAACAAGCTAACCTAAAAAATGAGCTCTCTAGCTCTTTTTATAGTTTTTGGATTAGTTTTGGCCCTGTCCAGACCTAGTGTCTGGCCTGGTTAAAAATTAGGTTCCAGGGCTTATTTGAGGGCTCAAACGAAGTCTAAAAAATATGAAAATTGGTAGGATGATACTTCTAATACTCCTCAAGCTCAAGGACTCTTTGGCTTGAAGAAAATGGAGTTAAATAAATAGAAAATGACTATTTACAATGGTTTTTAGTGATGAAAATCACTGTTTTTGTAGGGGATTCTTCTGAAAATTTGACATGTACTTCTTAGAGCTCCCTACCTGCTCCTCCTTCTTGTATGTCCACTTCTTTGATGCGCTTCCATGCTTTGTGCTTGACCTTGAGTTCCAACAGCATGGTAGAAGACCTTCACTTGATCATTGCAGGATCTTTGGATGTGTAGCATATGTGCATATCCCTTCTCAGATAAGAGGTAAGCTAGACCCTAAGGCAGAGAAGTGCATCTTCATTGGATATGATCTAAATCAGAAAGGCTACAGGTTCTACAATCCTTCAAACAAGGGATTCATGGTCAGTAGAGATGTTGTCTTTGATGAAAATGACTCTTGGTTTGATAGTGAATGCAGGAAGGTAAAATTACCTTATGACTTGGAAGAGGGGTTTCCAAGCCTTACCAAGGAGGAGCCTACTCAGAATGAGGACACCAATTCAGATGATGAAGACATCATTAACCTTAAAACGTTCAAGGTTGGAAAGTCCAAAGGTAAACTCAAGATGAAGAAATTGGAAGATATACCTAAATCATCAAATCAGACAATTAGAAGATCATAGAGGGAGAGCAAAAAACCAATAAAATATGGGTATGACACTTCTCTTGTTACTAAGCATTATGTTTATATTGCAAAAGATTTATCAATTGAAGAACCAACATCATTTGAAGAAGCTAAGACCAAGGCAGAATGGAAGGAAGCTATGGATGAGGAGATTGAAGCACTCAAGGAGAGTGACACTTGGGAACTAGTACCAAAGAAGGAGTCTATGGAGGTAATTGGTTCTAGATGGATATATAAGATAAAAAGAAATTCTGATGGGTCAATAAGCAGGTACAAAGCTAAACTTGTGGCCAAGGGTTTTGCACAAACCCAAGGCATTGATTATGAAGAAACCTTCTCACTTGTGGCCAAAATGCCAACCATCAGGGTATTGGTAAGTGTGGCTGCATCAAAGAATTGGAACATGTATCAGTTAGATGTAAAAAATGCATTTTTGAATGGCTGGATTTCAGAGGAGGTGTACATGTCAGAACCTCTTGGCTATGAGGATCCAAACAAGGTAACATATGCATGAAAATTGAATAAAGCTCTTTATGGATTGAAACAGGCACCTAGGGCATGGAACCATAGGTTGACCACATATCTTCAGGACCAAGGTTTTGTCATGAGTAAAGCATATACTTCTTTATTTTTCAAAAGAAGCAATTCAAAGGTAATATACCTATGTATATATGTTGATGATATCATACTTACAGGTAATGATGCTAATGGCATCAAACAGATCAAGAATCATATGATGAAGGAGTTCAAGATTAGTGATCTTGCATTACTAAAATATTTTCTTGGACTTGAGTTAGTCTATACTAACTATGGAATTTACATTACTCAGAGGAAGTATATACAGGATATGTTGAATAAATTTCATTTGCAGGATGCCAAAGTTGCAAGCACTCCAATGGAGGTAAACCTAAAGTTAAGTGCTCATGAAGGTGATGTACTTGAGGACATTACAGGTTATCAAAGCATAGTGGGAAGCTTGAATTATGCTACCTTGACAAGGATAGACATTGCTTATGGAGTAAGTGTGCTAAGTTAGTTTATGCACAAGCCTAGGGCACCCCACATGGAGGCTACCAAAAGAATCTTGAAGTACCTAAAGGGTACTCAACATCATGGTTTGTATTTTCCTTATACATCAGACTTGGACATTAAAATTTATTCAGATGCAGATTGGGTAGGTTGCAAAGATGATAGGAGGAGTACTTCAAGATACCTTTTATTTGCAGGTGACAAGCCAATATCATGGTCTTCAAAGAAACAACCTACTATTGCTTTATCTTCTATAGAGGCAGAGTATAGAGGATTGGCCAATGCCACTCAAGAGGCCATATGGATCAGATTGTTGTATACAGAGTTGGGCTTGCATACTATATCTACAATGATCTTTGGAGATAATACAAGTTCATTACACCTTGCAGCTAATCCTATTTATCATGCTAGATCCAAGCATATAGAGGTCCATTATCATTATGTGAGAGAGAAGCTATTAAGCAAGGATATTCGGTTGGCATATGTATCCACTAACATGCAATGTGCAGATTTGTTGACTAAAGCATTAGATGGTACAAAACTTTGCAGGTTCAAATCAATGATTGGATTGCAGGATATTCATGAAGATTGAACTTGAAGACCAAGCCAAAATGTTTGGCTTGAGGGGGAGTTGTTGGTGTAAATCACAATCCTACACATTTGGCTTGTAGCTCATACACACATGAAGTTTCATGGAAACTATTGCTAGTGGAGATTTACCACTTTACCCTTGTAAAAGTCATTTACTTTGACTTGAGAATATTTGTAATCAATCACAAAAAAGTCGTGGACTTGATTAGTTGAAAAGCAACAATTACATTGAGAAAATATCTCCTAGAATGAAGGTTCATTTTTAGAGAGAGCCAAAATTTGAATTCAAATTCAAATTTGAACTCAACTCTTATATAAACACTCATGAAAAAGTCACGATTAGATGTGATCGTTTCTCGAGCTCTTCATTGTCATTTAGTTTATGTGTAAGGCCTACATTGTAGCCTACACCATCTTTCATCATAAGGCTATGTTTACCAAGCCTATGACATTGTACAACATTGTTCATTAATACATTATACTTACATTGTTCATCTATGAAATCTCTGTTATAGTCATTTCCTACTATCAACTGGTGCTGCTCATATCTCACTCATTTCTCCACCAAATTCAATGATCTATAGCTTGTTGGAATCAGCTCCAATTTATCTACATGCTGACAAGGTTTGAAGCAAATCTATTCAGCCAATTGGAAGAGATCTTCGTCAAAGCATTCACTGGTCAATTCCTACAAATGTCCTAAAAAATCGGGGGTAATGATTAATTTCTGTGTATAGTTGATCATTTCAAGTGATTCCACTTGGAATCATTAGCTTACTAAGATAATTAGATACCCCTAAAATGAATTTTTCCAATTCCTACTGTACTAGTTGTACTGAGTATTGTAAGCAGCAGGTGTATGATCCAAAATAGAAGGTTTTCTTGAACTCTTCTATTTAGAAGTAGTCTGTTTTGATTCAATCTTTACATACATCATTTCCAAAGTACATAGGCACGTTTATGGTGTCATTGGAAAGCTAGGAGGGTCCACTTATCAACTCTAAAGCTACAAGTGGATGGTACTAAGCAAGACTTGGCAATACCTACTCATCACTTGAAGTGTCCATCCATCTTTCCCAACATACAAGCTAAAGCATAAGCCTAATGGAACAGTTGACATGTATAAGGCTAGGCTTGTTGCAAAGGGTTATGCATAGGAAAGAGGCATTGATTTTGATGAGACCTTTGCACCTACATGCCGAATGACTACTATTCGTAGCAATTGTGCACTTACAACTCATCATGATTGGAATGTACATAAGTTGGAAATTAAAACTGCATTTCTGATTGGTGACTTGCATGAAGAAGTGTATGTTTTTCAGCCCCGTGGCTTTATGCAAAAGGGGCATGAAAACCAAGTGTGCAGATTGAAAAAGGAATTATATGGTTTGAAGCAAGAACCACATGCTTGGTTGAAAAGATACATGCCTATCTCATTGCATATGGTTTTGAGAATAGTCCAATTGAGATCACGTTATATGTTAAGGGTGCAAATGATGTGCTTGTGATCATTGTTGTGTATCTTGATGACATGCTGCTCACTAGTCCTCATGAAAAGATTAATGATTTTAAGGATGATCTACATGCCTCATTTGAGGTGTCAGATTTGGGGCATTCGCATCATTATTTGGGCATTCAATTTGTGCAAGTTGATGGTGGAATAGCTTTGTGTCAAACCAAATATATTGACACATTATTGTAGCATTTTGGCCTTGAAGACTGCAAGCCTATTGCCACTCCTTTGGAGACAAGTTTATGATTGAGTCTTCATGATGCTCGAGATGCATTTGATGTTTTTCTCTATCAGCAGGCTATTGGATGCTTTATTTACTTATGCATTACTCGTCCAGGTATTCAGTTTGCTGTCTCGTAGATGAGCATATTTATGTGTTGCCCAGGTGTCAAGCATTGGTAGGCAGTTAAGCACATCTTTTGCAACTTGAGTGGTACGCGACTACTTGGATTGTTTTATCCCAAGGGGGATCACTATCACCAGATTTACATGCTTTTTCTAACTTTGACTGGGCTCGTTGCTATGACACTCATGTGTCCACGAGTGGTTTTTGCTTCTGCTTGGTAGCTCGTGCATATCTTAGTTGAGCAAGGAGCACCTTAGTGTGGCCACTTCCAATTCTGAGGCTGAGTATAGGGCAACTTTCAAAGTGAGTGTTGAGTGTGTGTGGCTTAGATGCCTTATGGCTGATTTGGGTGTTGGTGAGTCATTTGCCACCACTATCCTCATTGATAGTCAGAGCGCATTGGCAATTGCGAGGAACCCGGTGTTCCATGCTTGCACTTAGCACATTGAGGTGCACTATCATTATGTGAGAGAGAGGTTCTCTGCTGGAGAGATCAGTTTGGCATATGTGCCCACACAGGAGAACATTGCAGACCTTTTCATAGAGGCTTTGCCTAGGAAGAAGTTTGAAGCTTTTCGCAAAGCTTTGGGCTTACTTCCTTTTGTGGATTGATTCCATATAACTTCACACTTCCTTATACATGAGTGCCAGCTCCTTGTTCAGTTCATCACTCCCAAGGGGGATTTGTTGATATATTTAGGTAGTGATTTGTGTGAACACAGTAGGACCATCGGGGCACTTTTTTCCCTCTTTAGGAGGTCTTTTTTCCCTCAGCGTGTATATATGCCAATAACCCTAATGGGTCATTGATCTTTGTACATTCTAGTGGTAATACATTTAGTATTGTGTGTTGTGCTCCAAGCTTCTTCTTCTTCCTTGTGTTGTTCGCATGCTTCCGCAGACCTCCATCTCCAAGAATAAATCCACCTTTAATCAGTTTGTCAATTTCTTCTTTTTTTGGCTGCATAAGTTTCATTATATGTGTAGGGATTCTATTGGGTTGGCTTGGCCTAATCCGTCATGGGGATCATATGAGAGCATATTTCTGGATCTACCCCCTTCAAGTCTCTATAGGTCCATGCAAACACATCCCTATATTTCCTTGATAAAGCTACCAGCTCTACTTCTTCTTCTTCACTTAGGTATTACCCTATGTATATACATCACTCTTTGTTATCTTCAATGGTTATTAAATTTCTTTGGCCTTTTATTTATTACCATATGCTTCTCTAGTGATGGCCTCTCTCTTAGGCATTTGTACCAAAATGTTTCGATCTTCAACATCATATTTCTTAAAATTCTCTAGTACTTTGAACAATGATTCCTCCTCTACTTGTTTCATTTATTTTATTTTTTTTTCTTTTGATTAACTTCACTTTCATACCTTGATTTTATAGTTTCAATGCTTATGAGAGGTTATTCTTCTTTCTGGGTAAATACTCCTACATTTTCTAGATAGTACTTCTCTAAGTCAAAGCAATTATCCATCACAATTACCATCCTCTCCCTCTTCCATGACCTCATTAGAGTCACATGCTTCTATCAAGCGTTCACACATGAACAAAGGGATATCATAACCCTCCTCATCACAATGAGGCTGTAGCTCAAGCGTAAGCACCACCTCCTTTACTTGTCAATCCGCGGAGACGTGAGGACCGGTATGAAGACCACGAGCAAGTGAAAGCACAAGTGCGTGAGTGAAAGCACACAAACATGCACACACATACACACACACGCGTACAAAGTAAGATCAAAGAGAGGAACAATGGAAAGCTTAGATTGCAAAAGAGTTCTCTTACAAAAGTTCTATTCTCTCACAAGCTAACCCCAAAAATGAGCTCTCTAGCTCTTTTTATAGTTTTTTGACTAGTTTTGGCCCTGTCCAGACCTAGTGTCCGGCCTAGTTAAAAATTAGGTTCCAGGGCTTATTTGAGGGCTCAAACGAAGTCTAAAAATTATGAAAATTGGTACGATGGTACTTCTAATACTCCTCAAGCTCGAGGACCCCTCGGCTTGAACAAAATGGAGTTACTAAAAATAGATAATGGTATTTACAATGGTTTTTTAGTGATGAAAATCACTATTTTTGTAGGGGATTCTTCAGAAAATTTGACATACACTTCTTGGAGCTCCCTACTTGCTCCCTTTCCTTGTGTGTCCACCTTTTGATGTGCTTCCATGCTTTGTCCTTGACTTTGAGCTTCAATTCCTTGGCAAGCAACATCGGGTAACTACACCAAGCTGAGTTTCACATATTCTCTTTAGCTCACCATATGCAGGAGTCTTCTCCTCCAGAACTACCTTGTGCAGATATCTCCTTGGATGCTCTGGTACATGAAGTAGTTAAGCATCACTCAAGTTGCAGACCTTCAAGCTCTTCATTCCTATCATGGTAAGAGAAAATCATAGTTGTAGATGCCATGTTCATGCCAAGTGCTTGTCATCTACCAGATAAGGCAACAATAATCTCACTGCTGGCCGAGACACACTTCTATCCAAATTGATAAATGCCTAGTAATCAACAGTTCCACCTTCAACTAAGCATGACTCATTCATGTTTCATAAGCCAAACCTGGGAGCAAGCTCTCTCCCACCTTTTTTTTTTTTTTTTTTTAAAATTTTTTTTTAAAGAGAGGAACAGGATATCACCAAACAAGAACACAAAAGTTAGTATCAATAGAAATGTTTGACATATGTCACTGTGCTCTTGTGCATGGGATTCTCAAGTGTGTCTATGCACGGCCGTGTAATGTGGCCCTATATTAATGCATACTTTGGAAATGCATGACCTGAATGGTGCAAAAGACAGGGTTGTGCAAGGAGCACATGGTTGTTGCTCGTTCGAGGCTTTCGATGTTATTTGTGGAGGTTGATGCCGACCTTGGTGGAGGTATCCTTTGAGTCTCGAACTGATTTAATCCTCCTTATTGGAGTCCATTTTAGAACATCATTTGGCACTGTAGAGGTCACTTCAGGCGTCTTCCTCTTTGGATGCGTTCTGAACTGTGGTATCCAGTGTGGTTGGCGCTTTGGTTCGATGGAGGCTGCTTGTACTTTTGGCTTCCAAACCCATATCCTTTTTGCACGTCTTCCTACTTTTCTTGAAGAGCTGATTTGATCTTCTTCCGGTCTCTGTACGTGGTTCTTACCTTCTTCTCTTTTCGGCTTCTTGGTTGAGACCTTTCGCATGTGGGAGAACATAGGTTGTTGTGGATGTAAGAGCTTCTTAGGTACCCATATTTGCAATCGCCCTTGTTGAGCTGCAGCTAACTTCTTAGGCACCCAAACTTGTTGGATACCTTGTGATTGAGCTTGTCCGAGCTTCTTTCTTCGTCTTCTGACTTGGTTGGCTTGCCTGGATGGAATTTGTGGGGGCAAGGTTGGTGGTTGCTCTCCTTTGCGTACCCATATCATGAAGCTACCCATATCTGCTTCATGCTCTGAACTGCTTTTTTATCGAATGGTGTCTTTCTATTTGTTGTAGCAGTTGTCGTGAACGGTTGTGTTTGCTTGTGTGGTGGACTCACAGCTGTGGCTACTTGATTCTTTGGAGAAGAAGAAAGATCCACCCGCCTTCGAACCTGGTCTTCCACGATTGACTCCTTCTGCATCATAGAGCTTTTGACACATACAACATCTTCTTTCATATGATTAGACTTGGAAGAACTAAGAGAGTGTGTGGTGCCATGATTTAGGAGCATGCAGTTCTCTAATTCTATTGTAATGCATTGTTCATGTACCCAAACTTGAAGAATTTGACTTCTTAGGTTTAAGTTAACTGCATGGTCATAGATCCAATCTTGACCCAAGACAAGTGGTTCTGTAAGGTTCTCATCTTGACATACTAGCGCTTTGACTCTCATTGGAACATCTTGAAGGTAGATGGGAAGTTCCACCTCGCCCAAACAAGGGGTTTCCACACCTCCCAAACCTATGAGATAAGCTTCTATGGGATTGATGTTCAACTGCAAGTCTTGGCAGTAGGAAAGTTTAACTGCACTACTTGCTGCACTTGAGTCAATCAATGCTTTCACCGTCCTTGCACCCTTCCCTTGTCCTATCTCTATGGTCACAAAGGGTCTTCGGTCAATGACCTGAGAAGTCTCTATGCCTGACTTTTGACACATATCCATGTGATATTTTGGGGCTTTTGAGTTGACATCTAGGCCTAATCGCCTTAACTTATTTCGCCTAATACGCTCTCTGGCCTCTACCTGTGCTTCTTCTCTCACTCTTAACTCTTCATCTTTTCGCTTCTTAGCAGTGTTGAGTCTCATTAGCATATCCTCAGTAAGAGGTTCTTGATATAGCTTGACTCTACAGCCACTAATATAGTTTGGCAAGATATCTCCTTCTAGAGTGGCCAACTGAACTGCACCACTAGTGGAAATTCTATTAATGATCATGGGTCCGTATCCTCTTTTTTCCAACTTACGGGCATGTTGTTTTAGTGTGTATACCAACACTAGATCTCCCTCTTTCAATCCCTTATCCTTGATGTGTGCATCAAAGTATGCCTTTTGCCTCTTCTTTGCAGCGTAGATGCCTGCTGCCGCTCGTAGCCTCGTCTCACCCAAGCGTTCGAGATCAAAGATCCTAGAGGACAATTCATGCCCATTCCACTCATACTCTTGTGCTACTTTTAAGGCAGGGATTAAGAAATCTAATGGTAGCACAGCGTTCTGTCCGAAGACCATCTGAAATGGGGTGGCGTTGAGTACTGTTTTGTAGGCAACTCGATAAGCCCAAACAGCATGATGAAGTTGTTTGTCCCAATCAGAGCGTTTATTATTTACCAGTTTTGTCAATACGTTACAGAGGATCTTATTGGTACTCTCGGCTTGTCCGTTGGCTTGTGGGTGATAGGGGGCATATTTCTTATGTATCACCAAGAATTCTTGGAGAAGATTTTCAATGACTTCATTCAAGAAGTGTGTGCCTCTATCGCTCACCAACTCTATTGGTAGTTCATATCTTGTGAACACATTCTCGAATAAGAACTTAGCCGTAGTCTGAGCATCATTCTTCGTTGTGGCTTTGACTTCTACCCACTTTGTAAGGTAATCTGTGGCTACAATGATGTACTCTGCATGGGAGTTTCTAGCTGGGGGGTTAATAGGACCTATGAAGTCTATGCCCCACTTCGAAAATGCACGTCCTCCCATCATTGGCCTCAAGGGCATCTCGTCTTTTCTAACTGGATATTGTGCACGTTGGCATGTGTCACATTTCTTCACATAGGTATGTGCATCCATATGAAGAGTGGGCCACCAAAGTCCTGAGAATAGAATGGTCTTGATCACTCGGTCAGGACCAAAATGTCCACCTGCAACACCGCTGTGTGCAGTCTCTAAGACCTTTAAATAGTCTGATTCATGAACGCACACTCTTAAGTAACCATCTTTGCCTCTTCGGTATAGGTTGTCTCCTACTAGGGCATAGCCTTGAGCCTCTTGCTCCATGCTTCTTCTTATTGCTAGACTAGCCTCTTTGGGTAATTTTCCCGATCTCATAAACTCTACCAATGGAGCACTCCACTCTGGAATTAAAGACACTTGATAAAGGGTCGCATGCTCCACTGGGGGTCTCTCTCTGCACCTTGGACAATTCTTAATCCACTCATGTATTTCTTTGTCCATGCTAGGCCAATACACTCCTAAACGCTTTAGATTCTGCAATGTTCATTGTTTAGAATAGTGATTTCCTAGCATTCCTTCATGGGCTTGTTGCAACCAACTACTATGTTCATCATCCTCCACACAACAAGCTAATACACCCTCAGTATCTTGTTTGTACATGCTTCCTGCTAATATGTGATATTTTTGTGATTTTACAACTTCTTCTTGTGATGTTTTCACATTCTTATTTGCAGGGCCAAAGGTTAGGACTGGTACCAACTTATTTGCCCATTTAGGAACAACTTCTAAATTGAACAGATAAGCATCGGGTAATTCGTCAGACACTCCTTGCGGTGACTCTCCTGAAGTGATGCGAGAAAGGTGATCTGCTCGAAGGTGGGTTCTACCTTTCCTGACAACAACTTCAAAGTCATATTCCATTAGTAAGAGGAACCATCTTACTAAGCGTCCAGTATTGCAAGGTTTATTGACCAAATATAACAAAGCTTGATGATCAGTGAAAAACTTGAACTTGTTGGCCAATAAATAGTGTCTAAACTTCTTCACAGCATATACCATGCCTAAGCCCTCTCGCTCAGTTGTGGTATAGTTCCGTTCAGCTGCAGTGAGCTGTCTACTAGCATATGCTATGGGCAAATCTAAGTTTCCTTCACTTGTGGGTTGTGCTAGCACACATCCTATGGCATGATTGGATGCATCCACATGGACATGGAATGGTTTATTCCAATCAGGAGTGGTGAGTATTGGTGCCGTGCACAAACGTTTCTTCAGTTCGTTGAAAGAATTCTCGCATTCGTCGTTCCACTCAAAATTAGACAACAAGGCATAAAGGGGTCTAGCTATGATCGCGTACATGTGGATAAACCTACGGTAGTATCCACAATGGCCCATAAAGGCTTGTACCTCTTTAATATTCCTTGGCCTTGGTAGCTCCGCTATGGCTCGTACCTTATCTTCATCTGTTGAGATTCCATTCTTAGAAACAATATGACCTAAGATTTTACCTTGACGCACCATAAACACACACTTTTCTGGGTTTAGACACACTCGATATTCTCTACACTTGTTGAAGATTTGTCTGAGCTCAGGGATGTGAACCCTTCTTTCTTTGGAATGAGCACATAAATCATCCACATACACTTCTAAGCTCTTCGCAAGAACTCTTTGAAGACGTGACACATGAGCCTTTGGAATGTTGCAGGTGCATTGGTGAGCCCAAATGGCATCACACGAAATGCAAAGATTCCCCACTCTGTAGCAAAAGCTATTTTGTGTTGATCTTCTGGGGCAATGGCTACTTGATTGTAACCTGAAAATCCATCAAGGAAGCTATAAACTTCCTTGCCTGCAACACGCTCCAATAGGTGTTCTGTGATTGGAAGTGGATAACTATCTCTAATCGTAGCGGCATTAACTTTTTTAAGGTTAATACACACTTGCAACTTCCCGTTCTTCTTGGGTACCACAACAATGGGGGACACCCATTCGGTATGCTCAATCTCATAGATGAATCCGGCTTCAATCAACCTATCAATTTCTTCTTTTATTTTGGCTGCATAGGTATCATTATATGTGTAGGGCTTCTGTTTGGTGGGCTTAGCATCAGCAGTCATGGGGATAGTATGAGAGCAAATTCTTGGATCTACCCCTTTCAAGTCTCTATAGTGCCATGCAAACACATCCCTATATTCCCTTAATAGAGCTATGAGCTCCATTTCTTCTCTTGCACTTAGGTCATCTCCTATATATGTGCATCTCTCTTCGTTCTCTTCAATGGTCACTACAATCTTCTTGGTCTTTTCTTTATTATCATATGATTCTCCTATGATGGCCTCTCTCTTAGGCATTCGTACCAAAATTTTGCGGTCGTCAACTTCATATTTCTTGAAGTTTTCCAATACTTCAAACAATGATTCCTCCTCTTCTTGTTTCACTGCTTTTCTTTTCTTTTTCTTTTGACTACTCTCACTTCCATCCTTTGAGTTTACTGTTTTAATACTTGTGAGAGGTTCTTCTTCTTTCTGGGTGAACACTCCTATATCTTCTAGATAGTGCTGCTCTGAGTTAAAGCAACTATCCATCACAATAGACTCCAGATCATCGTCATTCTCTTCTTCTTCTAAGACATCACTAGGGTCACATTCTTCTAGCAAGGGTTGACACATGAAAACTGAGAGATCATAACCCTCCTCATCACAATGAGGTGTCCACTGTTCCTCATTGACAGCAATGTCCATGGTGGCTAAGATTTCTGGCCAGCCATGAGGCTCAAACTCCTCATCTGGAAAGATCATCGGTGTGTAAGCTGGGTCTCTAACTGGTCTATCTCCTAGTGAAGTTCCTTCTTCTCTTGCCTTTAAACGTTTTTCCTCTTCCTTTGCGACCTTGCACATCCACAAATGAGTATCTTCATGTAGCCATGATGGATCAGGTGAACTTTCAGAATGCACAGAGATGGAATCTTCTTTCGCTTTGTGGATAGAATTCCATTGTAGGGGTGGTACATCTCTGAAGGTGTAATCCTTCAAATTGACCTTGGTGGTGACCCCTACGTGCTGTAAGTACAAGGAGTTAGTTCCCCAATCCTGTACTATTTGCAATTGTCGTAGAAAGGGTCTTCCTAGGATCATTTCATAGACATTATTTTTCTCAAAGTCACATATAGCAAATGTGTGCTCAAACTCTACACCACAAGTGGTTAGAGTGATCCCTTCTAGCAATCCTAGAGGTCTTTCAAAATGACCATCAGCCATTTGAGGCTTCATTCTAGTTGGTCTTAATGTGGGCTTGCCCCATTGCTTCCACAAGGAGGTGGTCGCAATAGCAACACCAGCACCTGAATCTATGATTGCTTTGGTTGTGTAACCTTGGTAGGTGATTGGAAGATAAGTATTACCTTCTTCACCCTCACACATGTCCCCTATTTTGTCTAGAGGTATCTCTGGTACTCTTTGCTTGGAGCCTGCTTTTGGCATGTTGGAATCAAGTTCTGGAACCTGATCCTTCACATGATTCCAAAGCTCAGGTTTTGCTTTGAGCAGCTCTTCTACAGTGAGATGACACTGAACCTTAGTGTTCTTCACGACATCCGTGTTCCTTGGAACCACTGAGTCTTCATTTCTTACTAGTATTGTGGGAGCTCTAATCTGGAGAGATTCAGATTCCCATGGGCCGGGAAATTGAGGCAGTTCTTCTAAGGTATTAGATTCAAAATCTAACCTTTCGTCTTCTTGTTGTTCTGCTTCATCTCCGTAAATAGATGGAATGTCTTGGGGAAATTGATCATGAAGATCATCAATCTCAGGAATAGGAGGGGAATTACCCTTCTCCTTGGCCCATTTATCTTCTTGTATTTCCCGCAAGAACTCTTGAGAGTACTGTTGAATTGAAGGAGGTATTCCAGCGTCTGAGGAATTAGGAACATAAGCCTGTGGTTGAGCTGGTTGAGCCTGTGGAGGTAAAGAAACTTGTGGTTTGTTTACCAATTGCTCTAATCTTTATAGTAAGCCCTGGAAATGCAAATCTGATTTGATAGAGTTTGTCTGATTGAACTTTTGACTAGTCTCAAGTATGGCTTGAGCTTGTTCTACCATCTTCATGCACATTTTCATCCGTTCAATCTCTAAATCTGCTCTAGGGTAACTCTTGTCTAGGTTTGCCGCTGTAGGCCCTTCTTGAAGTCGAGCCTGGTAGGCCTTGAACATCATGTCCAAGCCTTCTGGGGTTGGATCTGCAAGAACAGACCCTGGTTGTGGTCTATTTACAATGGGTGGTGGGGTGGGATGAGGTGGAGTGGATGGAGTTTCGGCATGCGAGGGGCTTTGAGATGCAATGTCTTCTATTTTTGTTTTCGCTTCTTTTAAGCTTTCTTCTAGTTCCGATAACTTTTTATTCCACTTGCGATTGGCCTTCTCTCTGGTATCCTTCCATGTTCTTGTTTTCCTCTTACTAGGCTCTCCCGATTCACTCGACTCTGATTGTTCTATTGGTTTATCCTGTTTTAAGGCTTGTGCTCTAGTGACAGCTTGTATAGGAGCCACATTGCTACTACTTGAACTTGAATCTGCCACTAAGCCTACCACATTAATGGGTGTAATCTTGGGTGCACTGGAGGGGTTTCTTGGACAATCTTTGGGGAGATGGTCTTTGCCGCAATCAGGACAAAAAGCCTGTATTGTGATAGCCTGTCCTTGACTCGGAGATGGTGGGTGGGGACAGTCACGAATGAAATGGTCACCTTGACATCTGAAACAAGATCCTTTAGGGGCTTGTGGTCTCATTTGTCTCAACTGGGGCCTAGGGTTAGGATTTGTGTACATGACATTAGAGTATTCTGGCTCCCAATTTTGCTCCATAGGTGGTACCTCATATTGATATGAGTAAATCTCACTATGTTCAGGTGACTCTGTGTAATACGCATGTGGACTACCTTCATGGGAGTAGTCTGAACTATGAGCATGAAAATCATTATCTGGTATCAATGGGGTTAGGGGCACCAATGCTCTATTTGGATTTTCTTCTCCCACAGCATATTTGACTGGAATCACGTTGGCTGGAGCTGGTGGTTGGTTTCCCAAGACAGGTTGTGGCCTATTTGGTACCTGATATTGCTGTTGTGGTCTATAATATGGCTGTTGGTATTGGTTCTGATACCTACCTTGTGGGTAAGGTTGCTGATAATTCTGTCTAACAGCCTGCCTATTGTAGGGACAATCTTGAGCCGTGTGGTTTGTGCATTTTCTCTCAATAGTGCAATATGGAGCCTTCCTTTCTCTAATGTTTTGGTTTTGCATTGGGCATACATTAGCCATGTGGTCGCCCCCACAAGTATAACACCGATTCACTGGAGTGACTCTCTGTGTTTGTTTATTTTGGACTCCTAGCTTCTTGGCAACTTGCTCAGCTATCTCTTCTATTTCTATGGAGATCTTTGAAGTATGACTAGTAGAACTATCCGAATCTTTGTAGAGTTTGGACAATCCTAACTCCTCACCCACATTATCTTCTATGTCTATGCACGTCCGCACACACTCTTCTATGGATCTAGGATCTTTCAAGTACACATATGATCTTAACTTGGTGCTCAGTAAGCCATTTAAGAACAAAGCCACTTGTTTGGCCGGAGTGGGTAACTCTAGAGCAGGACATCTTTCTAGATACTGTCTGAATCTTCTACCTGCTAGTCGCACTGTTTCTTTGGGAGTCTGCTTGAAGCTGTGGATCAAGGATGATGTGTTATGCCTGATACCACTCTTGGAAAATTCTACAATGAATTCGTCTAGCAGTTGACCTATATCGTGATAGCTGCTTCTACTCAATGGTTGAAACCAAGCTAAGGCAGTGCCCTTAAGGGTCAAACCAAATGCCTCGTACTGGGTGAACCAGTCCTCAATTTGTTCGGCTCTCAGCACTTGTTTGTACTCGGCCACATGATCATAAGGATCCCCTGTCCCATCGAAATAGTTCTTCATTGCCTTGATCACTTGAATGGGTCTAAGGGTTCTTGGGTACTCTCGGGGTCTAGGCAATGGAAAATCCTGTTCATCTCTTTGTTGCCTATGTGCTTGATGTCTCTCTCTTTCAGGTCTTTCATTTTCAAATCCTGACCTATTCCTGCCCACGGTGTGTGCAAAACTTACCTCAGGTCTCTCTCTAGTTCTTTCTCTCTGGGCTTCATGAGTGAGGGATGATCCTACTCCTTGGAGGCCATGGGAAACATTGGATCTTGGTGGGGGGAAAATCAATTCATTCTTCCAAGTATATGCATGTCTATCATGTTCTGTTACCAAGAAAATTTTCTCTGATGTGTTATCCAGGTAGACAACTTTGCCTGGTATCTCAGGATCTTTGAATTCATAGATGATAACTATGCCCAATTGGCTAGGTTGATCTGGCTTGAACCTCCAAAAGGCTTCCTTTGTTTCTCTATTCAAAAATAGTTCTATGCTTTTGTTATCTTGAGGGATCCAGTCTGGAGTGATCACTCGGGTCAAAACTGACTTACCTCTAGGAGTCTGGGGTCCTTGTCCTACATTTCCTTGTTCTAGGTCTCCTATTTCATTCTCAGGGATGACATTTCCAAACTCATCAGTCCTAGCTGGTAGGTTGGTGACCACATACATGGTTCCTTCCTTATCAATGTATGAACCCTCTTCGAACTTGACCACCGGGTGTTCAAGTCCAAAGGATTGATCTGGATTTTTGAGTTGGACCACTGATCGCCTCAGACCATCCTCATAGATGCGAGCACCTAATTGGTTGGTCTGAATATATTCCAACTGTGTCTTATAGGGTCCTTCTGGTGTTTGTAGATGGGAAGTCCCTGAGCCACCTGCAGGTTTTCCCATACTAAATGACATTTCTGAATCACTTGTGTCTGAACTTAGTAAAAGATGACCACTTAGTTGTTGTGCCCAAGGCTTGGATGTATGGTTGACACTAGCCTCAGAAGATCTAATGCTTTGTTTATCCTTGCCTAAGTGTCTACCAGATCTCAAGTTCATAAGCTTTAGTCAAGAGTCCAAATTTCCCCTTGGTATGGTTCAAAATTCTTTGGAGTCCCCTTGGTTCCCTAGTCCCACTTGAGGTTCAACTTCAAATTATCCTATCTCAAAATCAACGCGTTATTCTTGAAAAAAATAGTTGAGGTCGTGTAGGATTTGAAACGAGCTTTCCAACGAGCTATAGAGCTCAAAAAATGGACTTTGGATGAAAAAGTTATGCCAATTCAGGCTCCTGGGGTCAAAACAGGCCAACAGGACCTTATGAAAATATCGCGATTTTGTACCTTGAGAATCGTGTTCACAAAATCGTGTTTTCACAAAATTGTGTTTTAAAAATCGCGATTTTGAGTAGAAAATCGTGTTTTGAAAATCGCGATTTTGATCACAAAATCGTGTTTCTGAAAATCGCGATGTTGATCACAAAATCGTGTTTATGAAAATCGTGATTTTGAGCACAGAATCGTGTTTTAGAGAATCGTGTTTTTTGACATGAAAATCGCGATTTTGAGCACAGAATCGTGTTTTAGAGAATCGTGTTTTTTGACATGAAAATCGCGATTTTGAGCACAGAATCGTGTTTTAGAGAATCGTGTTTTTTGACATGAAAATCGCGATTTTGAGCACAAAATCGTGTTTTAGAGAATCGTGTTTTTTGACATGAAATCGCGATTTTGAGCACAGAATCATGTTTTAGAGAATCGTGTTTTTTGACATGAAAATCACGATTTTGAGCATAGAATCGTGTTTTAGAGAATCGTGTTTTTTGACATGAAAATCGCGATTTTGAGCACAGAATCGTGTTTTAGAGAATCGTGTTTTTTGACATGAAAATCGCGATTTTGAGCACAGAATCGTGTTTTAGAGAATCGTGTTTTTTGACATGAAAATCGCGATTTTGAGCACAGAATCGTGTTTTAGAGAATCGTGTTTTTTGACATGAAAATCGCGATGTTGAGCACAAAATCGTGTTTCTGAAAATCGCGATGTTGATCACAAAATCGTGTTTATGGAAATCGCGATGTTGATCACAAAATCGTGTTTCTGAAAATCGTGTTTTTTGGCATGAAAATCGCGATTTTGATCACAGAATCGTGTTTTAGAGAATCATGTTTTTTGACATGAAAATCGCGATTTTGATCACAGAATCGTGTTTTTGAAAATCGCGATTTTGACTCAGAGAATCGTGTTTTTTTCACAAAATCGTGTTTTTTTCACAAAATCGTGTTTTTTTTCACAAAATCGTGTTTTCTCAGAATCGTGTTTTTGGCATGAAAATCGCGATTTTGAGCACAGAATCGTGTTTTAGAGAATCGTGTTTTTTGACATGAAAATCGCGATTTTGAGCATAGAATCGTGTTTTTGAAAATCGCAATTTTGACTCAGAGAATCGTGTTTTTTTCACAAAATCGTGTTTTTCTTTTTTTTTTTCACAAAATCGTGTTTTCTCAGAATCGTGTTTTTGGCATGAAAATCGCGATGTTGAGCACAAAATCGTGTTTCTGAAAATCGCGATTTTGAGCAAAAAAAACGTGATTACACAGAATCGCCTTTTTCTTCACAAAATCGTGATTTTTACTGAAAATCGTGATTTGTGAGAATCGCGATTTTGAGCACAATCACAGAATGGTGATTCTGAGAATGACCACAGAATCGTGATTTTTTCAACCAACTTTTAGGCGGGAAAACAGAAAATCGTGATTTTTCAAAAAATTTTGAATTTTCACAGAATCACGATTTTCATCACAGAATCGCGTTTTTTGGCGGGAAATTCAAATTTCTGAGCGCCGGCTATGGCAAGCTCCGTATGAGCAGAAAATCATGAAAAAAACACAGTGCTTGCTCTCCCTTGCTTCTCCTAACTCCTTCCCACACAATAATGCATGAAAAATGATATGAAGATGGTGAAAATGCACTAAAAAACAAGAATTTTCTATGAAGAAGAAGGTGGAAGAAGGTGGAGATGATGATGATGATGAAGATGAAGAGGAAAAAACAGAAAATGAACTGAAATGACAGTTTTTTTACCTTCCAACGTCGCAAATCTACGATCTTACCATCACAACGCTCGTCCTCGAAGCTCTCTCCCCGGCAACGGCGCCAAAATTTGGTGTAGCTCAAGCGTAAGCACCACCTCCTTTACTTGTCAATCCGCAGAGACGTGAGGACCGGTATGAAGACCATGAACAAGTGAAAGCACAAGTGCATGAGTGAAAGCACACAAACATGCACACACATACACACACACACGTACAAAGTAAGATCAAAGAGAGGAACAATGGAAAGCTTAGATTGCAAAAGAGTTCTCTTACAAAAGTTCTATTCTCTCACAAGCTAACCCCAAAAATGAGCTCTCTAGCTCTTTTTATAGTTTTTTGACTAGTTTTGGCCCTGTCCAGACCTAGTGTCCGGCCTAGTTAAAAATTAGGTTCCAGGGCTTATTTGAGGGCTCAAACGAAGTCTAAAAATTATGAAAATTGGTACGATGGTACTTCTAATACTCCTCAAGCTCGAGGACTCCTCGGCTTGAACAAAATGGAGTTACTAAAAATAGATAATGGTATTTACAATGGTTTTTTAGTGATGAAAATCACTATTTTTGTAGGGGATTCTTCAGAAAATTTGACATACACTTCTTGGAGCTCCCTACTTGCTCCCTTTCCTTGTGTGTCCACCTTTTGATGTGCTTCCATGCTTTGTCCTTGACTTTGAGCTTCAGCAGAGGCATCCACTGTTGTTCATTGATAGTGATGTCCATGGTGGCTAAGATTTATGTCCAACTATGAGGCTCAAATTCCTCATCTGGAAAGATCATTGGTGTGTAGGTTGGGTCTCTAACTAGTCTAGCTCCTTGAGAAGTTTCTTTTCTACTCACTTTTAGGCATCTTTCCTCTTCCTCTGCGAGCTTGCATATCCACAAGTGAGTATCTTCATGCATCAAGGATGGATTGGAAGAACTTATAGAATGCATAGAGATTGAATCTTCTTGCACCTTGTGGATAGGATTCCACTGTAGGGGTGGTACATCCTTGAATGTGTAATCCTTCAAATTGACCTTGCTTGTGAACCCTAAGTGCTAAAATTACAAGGAGTTGGTTCGCTAATCTTGTACCATTTATAGTTGTCACAGGAAGGGTCTTCCTAGGATCATTTCATAGATGTTATTTTTGCCAAAGTCACATATAGTAAAGGTGTGTTTAAACTCTACACCACAAGTGGTTAGAGTTATCCCTTCTAGCAATCCTTGAGGTCTTTCCATATGGGCATCAACCATTTGAAGCTTCATTCTAGTCAGTCTTAATGCGGGTTTGCCCCATTGCCTCCACAAGGAGGTGATCGCAATCGTTACACCAACACCGGAATCTAAGATAGCTTTGACATATTGGAACCAAGTTTTGGAACTTGATTCGTCACATGTTTCCACAACTCAAGTTTTACTTTGAGAAGCTCTTCTAATGTGAGATGACACTGCACCTTAGTGTTCTCCATGACTTCAGTGTTTCTTGGAACCAATGAGTCTTCATTTCTTATCAGTATTGTGGGAGCTCTGATCTAAAGAGACTCAGATTCCCATGGGCCTATGAATTGTGGCAACTCTTGTAAAGAATTAGATTCAAAGTCTAATATTTTTTCTTGTTGCTTTGCTTGGTCTCCGTAAATAGATGGAATTTCTTAGGGAAATTCATCATGAAGATCATCAAATTCAAGAATAGGAGGGGTATTACCCTTCTCCTTGGCACATTTTTCTTCTTGTATATCCAGTAAGAACTCTTGAGAGCACTATTGAATTGAAAGAGGTGTTCCAACATCTGTGGAATCAAGAACATAAACTTTTGTTGGTGGTGAGACTTCTCTTTCAGGAACATAAACTTTTGTTGGTGGTGAGCCTATGGAGGTAAAGAAACTTATGGATTGTTTAGCAACTTCTCTAATCTTTCTAGTAAGCCCTGGAAATGCAAACCTAGTTTGACAAAATTTTTCTAATTGAACAATTGATTTGCCTCGAGCATAGCTTGAGCTAGTTTTATCATTTTGATGCAAATTTTTGTTCATGCAATCTCTAAATCTGCTTTAGGGTAACTCTTGTCTAGGTTTGTAGTTGTTGGCCCTTCATGAAGTCGAGCTTGGTAGGCCTTGAACATCATGTCCAAGCCTTTTGGGGTTGGATTTGCGAGAAGAAACCCTAGTTGTGGTCTGTTCACAATGAGTGGTGGGGTGGGATGAAGTGGAGTGGATAGACTATGGCATGCAAGGGGTTTTGAGATGCAATTTCTACTATTTTTATTTTTGCATCTCTCATGCTTTCTTCTAGTTTAGATAACTTTCTAGCCCACTTATGATTGGACTTCTCCCTGGTATCCTTCCAAGTTCTTGTTTTCCTCTTACTAGGCTCTCCTGATTCACTTGACTCTAATTGTTCAATTGGTTTAGCATGTTGTAAGGCTTTTGCCTAGTGACTACTGGTATAAGAGCCATATTAATGCTACTTAAACTTGAATCCACCTAACCCCAAGCCCCGATTGAAACAAATGAGACCCACAAGCCTCTAGAGGACCATGTTTTAGATGTTAGGGTGATTATTTCATTCGTGAATGTCCCCACCCATTGGCTTCAAGACAAAGATAGACCATCACAATACAAGGCTTGTCTGGACTCTTGAAAGAGAAAACAAGACAATATATAAAGAAGATCACACAGAAGGATCCAGATGAGCAGTTGTACTTCAGAGATAATACATTCAATTACACTCAAGAGGAATTTGAAGTTGCACAACCTGTATGGCGAAGAAAAATTTTGGAGAAAAATCCTACTTTGCGGGTGCACAGGCAAGCAGCACCATATTTATTACAGGTAAATCCTTCATTTTGACCAACACCACGTCGCAGAGAAGCACGCAAATTTTTGGATATGCAAAAGAGTGGTGTGATCAATAAATAGTGGCTGAATTACCCGCTACTTCCAAGTCCACCTCACAATTACTTACCCAGTGAGGATTATATGGTGAAAACCATTGAGTTTTGGCTACATCGATATGCGACAGTCCCTGATCTAACTATCAAGATGACTAATAAAATCCTCAGCATGATACTTACAGTTTTGGAAGTGTTCAAACATGCTGCATATACATATTTAAATTTCATTGGCATTAACCAGGGCACAAACATCCTTATTTTTGATCTATCAGTTATGCCCAGCGGACCAACCATCATGGCATATTGTTCAAAGCTCATGTTCTTACCAAGTACATATATGCAAACCTTCGAGGAAGCCTTCTTTACTGGATTTTTTGAAATTGATTCCGAAATCTTCTTGAAAATGTCATTGAATCTAAATGCTAGAATGGTAGCATATGAATTGAGCTTCTTTACATATCACAGACAACCACCAGATGATAGTGTAAAAGCAGAACAATGGAAACAACTCATGATACGTGAAGCTAATTTGCTTAACGAGATAGAGCAAAAGGTATACAGGACATACTCGCGTCGCATCCCAAAGCCTGTCGAGGACGAGAGAGTTCAGGAGGGGGGTAGTGTTGAGGGAGAGTCCAACAAAAAGAAGAAAAGAAGAAGACCAAGAAAGAAGCTTCACTAAAAGTATTACATCTGAAGACATATCTCTGCAGAAATCCCCGCAGGGGCACGCAACTCCCATCTCTGCACAGAGCCCCGTAGGGGCATACATCAGGGGAAAGTACGTCGGTGACAAGGGTGGATAAAGGCCAACAAGTATCCATGAAGAAGTGCAAGAAGATATCTGGCAGATCCTGATCCTTAAGGAGGTCCTTCAACATCTGGGTCTTTGGAAGGTCTAGATTGAAGGCTGTAGAACCACACCTTCATACCTTCCGTTGGTTGCGTGCGTGGCAACCCGACTTAACACAGCAACCTAGATTTAAGGAGCGATTGGAAAATTATCCATGGGCTGCATACGAAGAAAAGAGAAGAAGAGGCCACGAATAATGCAACAGGTCCCGAGTTATGATCAATTCCTTGCCCATTGGTAAAACGATATCATTACAACTTCCACAAAAGCGGGCAGTGGTCGACTACAGGCACAACACCATAGACAAGAAGTAAAGCCTATCAAGGGACGACAGAGACAAAGAGGGGAGAGTGTTGCAGAGCTAAGAAGAGCAAAGAGGCAGAGAAAAAGAGGGGCCCCAAAATTTTTCCGATTTGGACACATTGTTCTTACATTATAACCATTTTGTAATATATTTTCTGATGTAAATGCACTAGAGGAGTCCTCTAGTTGCATACCCATAGAGAATTGTAGCTTACCTTTGTAAATTAGTAGGAAATTAGCCTTTCCGCTAATAAAGTGCCGGTCTCTTGTGTGAAAGGACCATTTGTGACTCTTTGTAGAGACTCTTGGCCATTGTGAGAATCAAGAGCACAGAATTCCAAATTTGTGTCTTCACTCTATATCTTCTTCTTTGTGAGCTTGTATGCATGTGTGATGCTTGGAAAGAGTGCTTAGAAGTGTTGTCTATCTATGAAAGTGGATGTTTGCTGTTGGTAAGGTGTGTGTGAAGTGTAGGAAGTGCTGGAGTGTAGGAAGGTCATTCCCATGACTCAGAATTTTGCTCATAACTTGAAGTAGGAGCGTCATAATCAAGTGAAAACACCATCATTGATGCGTCTTCTTGAGAGCTTCGAAATGAACCCGCTGTTCACTATATTCGGAGTTCGAAGCTAAGAGAAAAGCTTGAATTACTGTTGACTTCTGCTTCAAGTATCGCTACAACATTGCTGACCTTAAAAGCTTGTTTGGAATAGATTTAAACTTATTTGCACCCTTTGAGCATTCATTCATATTGATCATCATTTGAATGCACGTCTTCATACACTCGGCGAGGTTTTGATACTCCTCAGATTGATAAATAAAGCGTGAATCCCCACTATATGCACTTGAGGGGGATTGAGGTATAGTCTCTTTCTCCACAAGTCCCTAAGGGTTCTTAGGTACACAATTAGCAAGCTAAAGAGGCCCACTTCACTCTCCAGCCATCATTCTTAGTAGGTGTGAAGCAAGATCTAGCAACACCACTTCATCTTTTGTGACTATCCAACATCTCCTCCAACAGTGGTATCAAAGCAACAACAAGCAAGATGGGAGATGGATTTCCATCCTTCATTGACAAATTGGACTGGAACAACTTCTTAGCATGGTCACTTAGGATGCAAGCCTACCTTCAAGGGAGAACTCTTATGGATACATCTCAGGAGATGAAGAGATACCAATCTTCAGGAGCAAACAACAACCTACAAGGGAAGAGCAAGAAAGGTGAACCACACGGTGTGCAAAGGATGCTCTTACCAGGTCATATCTACTAAACTCAATCTCTTATTTCTTGTTACCACATGTTAGAAATTGCAAGACCTCAAAAGAGACTTGGGAAGTAATTTCATCATATTTCCTCTCAAACACAAGAGCTATGAAGAATTAGTTGTGGATGGAATTTACAACTCTAAAGAAACAACCAAAGCAAGGAGTGGCTCATTATGTAACCAAGATGAAAGATGTGGCTGGCCAGCTTGCAAGCAATGGAGAGGAGATAGAAGAAGAACACATTGTGAGGTAGATCATTAATGGAATCAAGGCTAATGACAAGTGGGAGTCCTTCACCACAACAATGGACCTCTACATGGATATGCAAATGCCTGGCCTCAACACCTTGATGGGGCAACTCTTCACCCATCAGGCAAAGCTCAACAAAAATGGTGACAACTCTAGAGATAACCAATCTTCTGCCCTTTATACAGATAAGAAAAAAGCTAAGGATAAAGTTAAGAGTAAGAAACATGAAGAAGAGGCTAGTACCGTTCAAGCTAATTATGTAGGAAGAGGAAGAGGTGTTAGAGGAAGGGGTAAAGGAGGAAAGCAAGGTAGGGGGACACCCTACAACAATTCACCTTGCAACATTTGTGGTCTTAATAACCACACCATAGAAGAATGCTTCAAGAATACAAGGAACCAAATTGGACGAGGATACCATAGAGGCAACTATGGAAATTCAAGAGGCAGATACAACAATGATGGAGGTAACTACAACCATAACTACAATCAAGGCTACAATAACAAAAATTACCAAGGAGGATTCAGAGGAAGAAGAATGCTTCAAGAATACAAGGAACCAAATTGGAAGAGGATACCATAGAGGCAACTATGGAAATTCAAGAGGCAGATACAACAATGATGGAGGTAACTACAACCATAACTACAATCAAGGTTACAATAACAAAAATTACCAAGGAGGATTCAGGGACTACAATAACTATATTGAAGACCAAGAAGACTCATTACTCATCATGAACATGACATCCAAGCAAGGTAAAGATGATGAGCATCTTTTCTACATTGATTCAGATTGTTCCAATCATGTGGCTGGAAATGTAGCTCTATTATCTGATCTTGAAGAACCCAAGGGGAAGCATGAAGTACAAACAGGTGATGATACTAAACACTCAGTCAAGCAAATTGGAAATTTCAAAAGATCTAATGGTAGCATGAACCTCTTGAGTAAAGTTTTGTATGTGCCAACAATACCCAAAAACCTAATAAGTGTTGGGTAGATTGTTGAGAAAGGTTTATAGGTTAGATTCAATAAGCATGGAGCATATGTGGAAGATCCCCAACAAGGATTCAAAAGTATTGCTAAAGGTGAGAAGTCTGGTAGATTATTCACATTTGAAATTGAAGACACAAGGGACATAGCACTATTCAATTATAAAGATCAAACCTTATCTGAGTTAGAAATATGGCACAAAAGGCTAGGACACATAAGAGAAAGAACTTTGAAGCAAATATGCAGGGATCAAAGTGTACTTGGCATTCCCAATGTGACCAAGCAACATATGATATACAAATGTGGAGCATGCGAATTCGGAAAATCTCACAACCAACCATTCAAAAGGAAGGGATACATACATGAAGACTATTTGGAACTTGTACACACTGATGTGTGGGGTCCTAGCAAAGATCCATCCATCTCAGGTTCAAGGTACTATGTTTTATTTATTGATGACTACAGTAGGTGGACAATCGTTTATTTCATGAAGCATAAGGATGAGGTATTTACATGTTTCAAGCAGTACTTGGCATTAGTTGAAAATCAAACAGGAAGGAGTTTGTAGAGAATTATCAGTTAGATGTCAAGAATGCATTTTTAATTGATGGATACCAGAAGAAGTGTATATGGCACAACCTCTCAGTTTTGACGATGAAGATAAAACATGTTATGTATGCAAGCTAAGAAAGGCACTCTATGGTCTCAAGTAAGCTCCTAGAGCTTGGAACCATAGGCTAGTCACTTATTTGCAGGACTAAGGCTTTGTGGCAAGCAAGGCAGATTCTTCTTTATTTGTTAAGAAGAATAAACCAGAAGTTATCTACTTATGTGTCTATGTAGATGACATCACTATTATAGGGAATGATTCTGATGGCATCAAGTAGGGCAAGGCTCAATTAATGAAGGAATTTAAAATCAGTGATCTTGGCTTATTAACTTACTTTCTTGGCTTAGAGCTTGCGTATATAGTTCTGGTATATTTATCACTCAAAGGAAGTACATACATGATATGTTGGTAAAGTTTAAGATGGAGAACACTACAATTGCAAGTACTCCTATGGAACTCAACCATAAACAGAGTTCACATGAAGGTGAACTACTTGATTATGTTACGGGTTATCAAAAACTAGTGGGAACTCTCAATTATGCTACTCTAACAAGAGTAGACATTGCCTATGGAGTGAGTACATTGAATTAGTTTATGCATGCACCAAGGAAGCCTCATATGGAAGATGCAAAGAGGGTGCTTAAGTATCTGAAGGGTACAATGAATGAAGGGTTTTTCTATTCACCTCTGATATAGATATAAAGATGTATTCTGATGTAGATTGGGCTGGCTTCAAGGATGATAGGAGGAGCACTTCAAGGTACCTATCCTTTGCACATTCAAAACTTATATCTTGGTCATCTAAGAAGCAACCAATTGTGGTCTTATCTTCCACAGAAGCAGAATATAGGGGTTTGGCTGATGCAACTCAAGAAGCTATGTGGCTTAAGCAGCTATATGCGTATTTGGAGATACATTCCTACACTCCAATAATCTTTGGAGATAACACTAGCTCACTTCATTTGGCTGCTAATCTTGTATACCATGCAAGGATTAAGCACATTGAAGTGCACTATCATTAGATAAGGGAAAAATTGATTAGCAAGGATATTCAACTATCTTATGTATCAACTCATTTACAATGTGCTGATATACTCACCAAGTCATTGGATGGGACAAATATGAAAAATTTCAAGTTGATGATTGGTTTGCAAGAAATCAAGGAGCAATGTAGACCAAGCATGTTAGGCTTGAGGGGAGCTGTTGGTGCAATTAAAGCCAAGCCCACATACTTGGTTAATTAGCTTAAGCTTGATTTATTGACATAACCTATGCAAGACTTCATATGATTAGTCTCCTGTAAAAATCATTCATATTTATCCTTGTAAAGGTGGATTACACCCACGTGGAGTTAGGAAGATCCAAAATCATGAATCTCTTGGTTGTTGAGTCATGAGAGAATCTATTCTACACTTTAGGATTCACCTTTTAGGTAGGAATTTGAATTTGAATTCAAACTTTGGCTCCAAGCAACACACAACCAAATAATTTGAGATGTGAGGTTGGGTTTCTTACCACACCAAGCTTCATAAGGTGTAACTCCATGTACTTCGAAGGTTGGAGACCTATTCATAATTTGTATGGTTGTATTTCTTGCATCAACCCAATAAGAATTAGGAACAATCATTTCATTTAACAAAGCTCTGGAAACTTCTACTATGTATCTATTCTTACTCTTTGCTACCCCTTTTTTTGAGGTGTATCCCTGCAAGTGGATTGCCTTTTGATGTCATGGGCATGTAGGAAATCTGAAAATTCATTTGAAAAATAATCTCCTCCTCCATCCAATCTGAGAGTTTTTATATACTTCCATGTTTCCTTCTCCACTAGGTTGTTGAACCTCTTGAAGTGGTAAAACACCTCTGCCTTTGACTTAATTCAATACATCAAAACAAACCTTGAATTATCATCTATAAATAAGACAAAATATCTATTACCTTCAATGGATTGTTGGAGGATAAACACTCCCATGTGAACAACAAAAGCAAATGAACTCTCCTACAATCCTAAATTTTTTTTGCCATAGGCTATATATTTTCTAAGTTTCCCTGAGTACATGCAAGGAATGAGATTCAAAATTTGCAAGATTAAACTAGGCTTAGACATCTATCCAATGAGAGTAAAACAGATAACTTGATACTATATGATAACTTGATACTATATGATGCCTCAACCAACTGCAATAAAACAGATAACTTGATCTCTTCATAGATTATTAGCTAACTACACAGACACTATTCTAGACATGTCTCTGCACATATGGAGGAATTGAGCCCTAGACGTATAGCGATCAAGTAAGAACTTATAATCTTTCCAACAAGACAATAATCATTGCAAAAAAATTTGGGACAAAGGAGAAATAACAATTACAAAACCAGGGGTCTGCCAAGATCACCTAGAGAGATAAAGTATGAAAAAGTGAAATCTTTGCAAAATATGCAGAGAATTGCTAGTCAGGGGTGTGCTTAAGCAAGGAGAAATCTTGGGCATGTATTTCCATGACTATAAGTCATAATAAAATTCATTAAAGGCTTTAAAAGTCACACACCAACCTCTTTAACCAATCAAAAGCATATACATGTCAAACAGTGAGGTCCAATCACATCGAGAGGTGAGCTAAATCTTTTCTAATCAACTTCTTTCCATTATAGGCATGCTTTGATGCCTCCAAATCATGGAAATCATCCTCTTTTGATTGTATATGATGTAGAAGGTTCAATTTGGGGCATTTCCCACACTCTTGAACTTGAAATACAAAACTTTCAACACTCCCCCTCAAGCTCAAGTCTTTTTCCTTTGTTGCTTCATCCTATGTCTCTTATGTTGATTGCTTCTTTGAATCCTCCAAGCTTTGCACCTTCAATAAAATTTGTCATAATGAATGCAACCTGCACTTTAGTGTTTACATACCTTATATCTAGCTCCTTTGCCATCATCTTTTCTCTAATGAAGTGGTAATGAACCTCTATGTGCTTGCTCCTTGGATGAAACATGGGATTGTTAGCTAGGTAGATGATTGAAATGTTATCTCTATAAAGAGGAAACTCTTCCACTTTCACTTCAAGGACATTAAGTAGCTTCTTAAGCCATATTAGCTCACATGTAGCCAATGTTAAACCTCGATACTCAGCCTCTCTCAATGAAAGAGCAGTAGTGGGTTGGTTCTTAGAGCTCCATGAGATCACTTTTGAACCTATCATGAACACATAACCCGATGTACTCCTTTGATCATCCTTGCTACCTGCACAATCAGCATCATTATATCCTTTGACACTTAGATCAACATCATATGAGTAAAATAGACCTTGGTTGATCATGTGCTTGATCTATCTAAGCACTTTTCTTGTTGTCATAAGATGATCATGAGTGGGTGAATGCAAAAATTAAGACAAAACACCTACTACATATGCAAGATCAGATCTAGTGAATGTAGCATAAGTTAATGAACCAATTATGCTTCTATAGAGTGAAAATATCTTGTATAGCCTCTCCTTGACCTGCAACAAACTTTGTATTGGCCTTCATGGGCTAAGAAAGTGGCCTACAACCACTCATACCAAAATTGTATAGCACATCCAACAAGTATTTTCTTTGAATCAAGAAGATGCCATTGTGTGCATAGATTTCCTCTATTTGCAATAAGTACTTTAGTGTTCCAAGATCAGATACCTTGAAGTCCTTTCCTAGCTTTGATTTGATATCTTTAATACCTGCAATATCACTTCCTGTGATGATCAAATCATCAAGATAGATGCATATGTATACTAGCTTATCTCCTTGCCTCAACATGTAAAGTGTGTTGGAGGTAGACATCTGCGGAAGCACACAAACAACACAAGGAAGAAGAAGAAGATTGGAGCACAACACACAATACTGAATGTATTACCACTAGAATGTACAAAGATAAGTAGCCTGTTAGGGCAATAGGCATATATACAAGCAGGGGGGAAAAAACCTCCTAAAGAGGAAAAGAAGTGCCCTGGCAGTCCTAGAGTGTTCACACACATCACTACCTAAATATATCAACAAATCCCCCCTGGGAGTGATGTGATGAACAAGGAGCTGGCACTCATGTATAAGGAAGTGCCAAGCTATGTGGAATCAGTCCACAAAAGGAAGTAAGCCCAAAGCTTTGCAGAAAGCTTCAAACTTCTCCCTAGGCAAGGCCTTCGTGAAAAGGTATGCAATGTTCTCCTGTGTGGGCACATATGCCAAGCTGATCTCTCCAGTAGAGAACCTCTCCCTGACATAATAATAATGCACCTCAATGTGCTTAGTGCGAGCATCGAACACATGGTTCCTCGTAACTACCAATGTACTCTGACTGTCAGTGAAGATGGTGGTGGCAGAAGATTGACCAACACCCAAATCAGCCATAAGGCATCTGAGCCACACACTCAACGATCGCTGTGAAAGCTACCCTATACTCAGCCTCACAAGTGGAAGTGGCTATAGTAGGCTGCTTCTTGCTCAACCAAGATATGCATGAGCTACCAAGAATGAACCAAAAACCACTAGTGGACACATGAGTGTCATAGCAACCATCCCAATAAATGTAACAAAAAGCATGCAAATCTAGCGGTAGTGATCCCCCCTTGGGATAAAACAACCCAAGTAGTCGGGTACCACTCAAGTAGCGAAAGATGCACTTAACCGCCTGCCAATTCTTGACAACTGGGCAATGCATAAATCTGCTTATCTATGAGACAACAAACTACATATCCAGTCAAGTAATGCATAAGTAAATCAAGCATCCAATAGCTTGCCAATAGAGAACATCATCAAATGCATTTCTAGAATCATGAAGACTCAATCGTAAACCTGTCTCCGTAGGAGTGGCAATAGGCTTACAGTCTTCAAGGCCAAAATGTTGTAATAATGTGTCAATATATTTTGTTTGACACAAAGCCATTCCACCATCAACTTGCATAAACGGAATGCCCGAATAGTGATGCAAATGCCCCAAATAAGACATCTTAAATGAGGCATGCAACTCAGCCTTAAAATCAGCAATATGCTTGTCATGAGGACTAGTGAGCAGCATGTCATCAACATACACCAGAATGATCAGAAGCACATCATTAGCATGCTTAAGATATAAGGTGCTTTCAGTTGGACTGTTCTCAAAACCATGTGCAATCAGATAGGCATGTATCTTTTCATATCAAGTACGTGGTGCTTGCTTTAAACCATGCCTTCTTTAACCTACACACCTAGTTTTCATGCCATTTCTACACAAAGCCATGGGGCTGAAAAACATACACTTCTTCATGCAATTCACCATTCAAAAATGCAGTTTTAATGTCCAAGTGATGTACATTCCAACCATGATGAGCTGGAAGTGCACAGATGCTCCGAACAGTAGTCATATGGCATGTCGGTGCAAAGGCCTCATCAAAATCAATGCCTCTTTCATGTGCATAACCCTTTGCAACAAGCCTAGCCTTATACCTGTCAATTGTTCCATCAGGTTTATGCTTCAGCTTGTATACCCATTTAGTGCCAATGGCCTTCTTGCCAGGAAGCAACTCACATAAAGACCGTTACCATTTTTCATGATAACATCATATTCAGATTCCATTGCAGCCATCCAATGTTCAGAATTTTGTGCTTCATCAAATGAAACAGGTTCAGTCTCATCACAAGGACTAGAGGCAGCCATAACATAGCAATTTTATGCAAAAGAGGCACTATGACAGCTTGATCGAGCATGATATGACAGAGATGCATCTAATTTTCTATCACACAAGGTCTGCACTAGCCATTTTGGCATAGTTTTTGCCTGCTCAATATCAGCTCTCTCATCAACAAGTGCATCATGTAAATCTGCATAAAAAATGGAATGATCTGCATCATCACATGAAACCTACAAAGGTTGAGAAGTCGCCTCATTAGGACCAGCACTAGACTGTCTTCTTGTAAAAAGAGGCAACAAAGTATCATACATGTCTTTAGAGCTAACAAATGTCTCTTTAGTACATGAAAGCAATAACTGAATAGCATCTTCCATAAAAACAACATCACGGCTAACCAAAATGTGTTTAGTCTGTGGATGATACAAACGATAGCCTTTACTTTTAGAACTATACCCAACAAAAATAAATTTTACTGCTTTATCATCTAATTTTATGCGATGTTGTTTACGGACTAATGCATATGCCAAACAACCAAAAACACGTAGATGAGCAAGAGATGGCTTGCGATCATGCCAAGCCTCATATGGAGTGATAGACTGCAATGTAGTGGGATACTTGTTTAGTACATATGTTGCACACATAATAGCCTCAAGCCAGAAACTATGTGGTAAGGCTTGGCTCTTGACCATACCTTGCCATCTCCATGAGTGATCTGTTCTTTCGTTCAGAAACCACATTCTATTGAGGTGTATACGGCACTGTACATTGATGTTTTATCCCACGTTCAGCGAGAAATGCATTAAAGTCAAAAGACATATATTCCCCCCTCGATCAAAACGGATGGTGCCCATTTTACATGCTGACAGATTTTTAGCCAAAACCAAAAACTGTTTGAAGCACATAAACACTTCGTACTTTGCTTTGAGTGGATATACCCATCCATGCGTAGAAAAATCATCAATGAAATTCATGAAGTAAAGATAGTTTCCAAAAGAAGGTGTCGGCATAGGACCACAGACATCACTATGTACAAGCTGCAATTTCTGTGTAGCCCGAACTGAATCATCTTTCGCAAAGGAGGAACATTGCATTTTGTCCAAGATACAGCCTTCACAGACATGTTTTCGTGGTGCCTCAAGTTTGGGCAAAGAGGACATCATATCAGATTTCTACAGGCACAGCAAACTAGCAAAATTCAGATGACCAAAGCGTGCATCCCAAAGCTTTGCATCTAACGTAGCCTGAGAATCATGTATTGCACATGCTGAATCATTTAGAGATCTTTTATAGTCTATGAGCTTATACAGTCCACAATATAAAATGACAAAAGCAATAATGACATTGCCATTTGACAAATCATGAACTATACATCTATCATCAATAAATTTCACAACCAAGACAATCTTGACTAATGCAAAAACTGATAATAGATTTTTCTTGAACCTTGCTACAAATAAAGCATCTCACAAAGTGAAAGAACTACCATCAGCAGTAGTCAGAATGATCTTACCAACTCCCATGACAGGATAAGAGGAGTTATTGGTGCATGTGATAGTATTCCCTGTAGAGGCAGGCTCAAGTGAAGAGAAGAAACTGCACTGTGAGGTAATATGTTTGGTCGCCCCACTATCAAAGTACCAAACATCTGAGTCTACTGTAGACATGCACTGCTCATGAGAAGATGGGTCAAAACTACAAACACTAGTAAACACCCATTCTTCTTCCTGGCAGACTCTGTTTTTGGTGTAGATGCCTCTACAATAACCATTCCAGCCTCTTTCTTCTTTGCCTCTTTAGCAGCCAGTTTTGGACAGTTCTTTATGATATGAGCATTTCCTTTACAGTACTTACAAAACAATTTCTACTTTTCTGATTTCTTCTCATCTTTTTCTTCCTTCTTCGAATGTGCAGCATTTGTAGATTTTTGCTTGCTAGTAGATGAGCTCCATTTACCTTTGTTCTTCTGACTAGCCAGGAAAGCTTGATCTGCAACATGCTTAATAGACTTGTTTTTCCTAGACGGATCTTCCTGCAACAGATAGAAACTAACTCCTCAAATGACAAGGCATTTGGATTGCCTTTCATCATCAAATGTAGAGTAGAAGCAAAACTCTTATAAGAATCAGGAAGACCATTCAAAACGTTCTACACAAGTGAGCTATCTGGTATAACCTCATTAGCAGAAATCAAATGTTCCTTCAAGTCTTTGATCTTTGTTAGAAAATTGTCCATAGAATCACCTTCATTCATGTGCTCACTCTCCAACTGTTTTCGGAGGTAAGCAACACGAGCCGCATTCCTAGCCTGGTACAATGTTGTAAGTGTATCCCATGCAAGAGCGAATGTGAGGAATTATGGCACGTTTAACAGACAAGGTTATCAATGCATGTGCTTGAGCATCTCTGCCATCCCAACAAATTTTCTTTATAGTAGATGTAGCAGGAACCACAACAGGAACAGGAATCTGAAGAATATCAGCATCTTCAATGCCATCTGCATCAGCTTCAATACTTGTATTTGCAGGTGTAATAGGACGTTTTTCAACACCCTACACAATATTCCACAATCCTTTTGTGAACAATACATGATGCATCATATAAGAACATAATGGATAATTCCTTAGCTTGCAAACATGATTGGGGTACCTCATACTAGCAAATCCTTGAGGTTGGCTCACGTAGACTACTTCTTCAAGCGCTCCATTGAGGAAGGCATTCTTCACATCCAACTGATATAAGCTCCATTTCCTTGATGTGTCCACTAGAATCAAAGTCTTAATTTTTGGCATCTTGGCTATGGGGCTGAAAGTTTCATCATAATCTATCCCATAGCTTTGGAAGAAGCCTTTTGCCACCAACCTTGCTTTGTACCTAGCAATGGAACCATTTGAATTTCTTTTAAATTTGTAAATCCACTTATTACCTATAACCTTCATGCATTCTTGAGCTGGTACCCAGCTCCATGTATGGTTTTCATCAAGTGTCTTGAGTTCTTCCTTCATTCCTTCTTGCCATTCCTTGCAATCCTTAGCTTCTTCAAAACTAGACGATTCTTTGTCCTTAACTACTTGAGTCTTGTATGCATAATGCTTTGCAATGAAATTATCATATGTTAACCTTTTAACTACATATCTTACTCGTGAAGACCTTCTTCACTTCCTTTAGGTGTGGTTGTCATCCTCTTTTTTCGTTTTGCGACTCCTAGGGCTTGAATTTCTTCTTAGACTATGTCTTCATCTTTCAACATGCTCTCATCCACATAGCTTCCTTCTTCAATTGCAATCTTCTCTTCGCCTTTGACTTTGTTTTCTTCAAAGTTGGTCTCTCTTTCACTAAGCCTTCCACTCCATGGTGAGGGTGTCCTTGTGTTGGATGAGTTTCTTGGACCACTTCAATCCATGCTTTCTTGAACTCTATCATCATTCTTCTTATCTATCTCACCTATCTCTTGAACCTGCAATGGACTCATGCATACATACCAAGGCTTCAAATCATCCAAGACAACATCCCTACTTACCTTCAACTCCTTCATGATGGGATTATAGCATTTATACCCTTTTGTTCCATAGAATATCCCAAAAAGATACACCTTTTAGATTTGGCATCTAATTTTGACCTCAACTCTTGAGGTACATGTACATAGCATATACAATGAAAGATTCTAAGATGTAAAATGCAAGGTTTTATTCTGCTTCATGCTTCCTTAGGGGTTAGATGATGTATATATGATGTAGGAAATCTATTCATGATGTATGTGGCTATATATGTAGCCTCTCCCCAATAACAATGCAGCATATTCATTTCGTTGAACATACACCTTGCTACCTCTGCTATGTGTATGTTCTTTCTCTTTGCTATCCCATTTTGTTGAGGGGTATACCTGCATGTAAATTGTCTTTTGATGCTGTTGACGTGCAAATTCATAAAAGATCATGGGATAAGTACTCTACCCCTCCATTGGATCTCAAATTTTTCATAAACTTGCGAGACTCCTTCTCCACTATGCTTTGAATTTCTTGAAGTAGTGGAACACATCTAATTTGTTTCTAATGCAATACAACCATACTTTTCTTGAAAATTCATCAATGAAGGTTACAAAATACCTATTTCTAGCAAGGGATGATTCTCTTGTTGGACCCCAAACATCCGTGTGAATGAGTTCTAAAACATTCACTCTCACATAGGTACTCTTCTTGAAAGGCAACCTTGATTGTTTAGCTACAAAAATTTCATGCAACATTTTAGATGTAAAATTTTGTAGGCCTCTTACCAAGCTCCTCCTTTGCATGTCCTTGAGATTTTTTCTAGATAGAGAGGAGCAAAATCATGAGAAAATGAGGTAAGCAAGCAAGGGGGCTGCTTGCTGGAGTTTATGACTTCACTAAGCTAAGTGGGGAACTTGTGGAATGCACACAACTCAAGAAACCAAGGTGGGATGGTGCTTATGTAGAGTTTTACCTTCCTACAATCTAGCTATCCACCCACCAATCAGTCTAGGTGCACTTTTTGGTGGGTGATTGATAAGATTTGAATTTGATTGAGTTTGGTGGAGCTTCTAACTTGATTCCATGACTTTGGGTCCTCCTTTTTTATTGGTCCACTTGTAAAACTCGTGGTTGAGTCATTTTGCATGATTGAGACTTGATTGTCAACACTCCTTTGATCATAGAGAATGATCCAAACGTGAATAGTTTTGACTCTTCTCATGGAAAAAATATACCTACCTGCTACACAAAGTCTCCACTACATTTTGAGGCTTATCAATATGAGACTCTATCACATGAGTAGATTTGGGGGCCCCATTATCCAAATGTAATGTATGCTAATGCCTACCCTACACCGAAGATGAGGAAGATGTGACCATAGACCCCTAGAGGCCCTTTCTATAGATGCCAATGAGATCACCTCACATGTGAATGTCCACATCCCATGTATGCAGGTTAGCCACACTATCTTACTATTCAAAGATTTTCTTCAGAGAGTGGTAAGGAGAATATTATGTGTGAGTGCCCTAAGTACCCTGCCAATGCCTCAAAGATTACCTCGATTAATGTGATAGGCATAGTGGAGAGCTCAAGTGGAACTCCACCCACATTACTACCCATTCATAGAGTCACTAGAGCACAAGATTTGCAACAAGCCAATTGAGGAAATCAAGAGAGGGAATCAAATTCTATTGACAGTGGAGATCCTAGAAAAAGGGGAAAAAATCATGGAAAAAATCTAGAGAAAGTGTAAAGAGAAATTGGTCCAAGAAATTAGCAGAATTAGGAAGTAGCTTGAAGGAGATGTTAGTGCAAGGAGCAATCCTAAGGGCTTGACCTATGCTCTTTGATTTCTCATGCATAAATCTAAATTGATTTGAGATTATGTTTATAAGTCTCAAAGGTTGATTCATCAAATTACTTGGAGTCAAAAGGTTAATGCAAAAGGTGGAAGGAATCTCATGATTTGTTAGGCGGTCTGTGTGATTATTTGTAATTATTCATAATTTTGGTAAAGTGTCGTATTGGCCAATCATTGTAATCCTTTCATGAATTAATATAAGAAAGAGTTGCATTTGTGTGAGTCTGGCACAATGAGTCCGTAGGGACTGTTTGCGGTAGGAGGATCGCAATGCTGATGAGTTTCCCTTAACTGCTTTGTTTAGTATTGTTGTGTTGATTCTTTATTAGTTAATTATTAGTATTAAGAGTGATGATTAAAGTTAAGTTGCTATAAACATGAAGTAAAGAATATAGTTTAATGAGGTATTGTGGTTATTTGTGAAAGTTAAACCAATTGCTAAGTTATTTGCGCTATTGTCTGTAATTGAATATGGTAGTGAAGTGATAACATTTAACTGTGAAGTGAATCAGTGATAAGATTAGGTAATAATCTATAAGGAATCATGAAGTATTGACGTATTGTGAAGTGTAGAAGTTAAAGTTATAAATAATTTTGGGACTTACCATAAAGGATTATGCTGGAAGTAGTACTATAATTTAGTGTACTAGCTTAACATATCACCCTAATAGGAGAAGTGGGAAAAATACCAGGGATCCTATTTATAGGATTCTGTCGCCCTAAGAACTGTGACAATGTATCCTGTCTACCCTAGCTCTTATCGGAGAGAGACAGTTAAGGAACAGAGGATAACACTGGCGATCCCGTAGGGGAGTGGATTTTAGTTGTTGCAAGAAGCCTAGAGTACATTTCTTAGTGGAGTTTCTTTTTGACATGCTGATAACATGTTCCGGTGAGATTTACCTAAAGTAATGAAGTGATAAGCAACCCGTGTGAGTGAATAGTGCACTAGGAATACCATCACAGATCAGTACTAACAATGAAGGAAGAAGTGTAGCAAGCAGTAGCGATTCGATAGTGCGAATTTTCTTATTTCTAGTCTGCATAACATACTCAAATCCAATCTGATACCCTCTAATATTGATTCGGTATCTAGTATGCATCGAACTCGGTGGGAGTCCATTACCGGTCGAAACAACTAAAGAACTTATTGTGGATATTAACAAGCTTACAGAACTTGTTCTGAAGGTAATAGGTCACAGTGCAAGGTGGAGTACCCCTATTGAATGCCATAGTGAAGCAAAAATTCCAAAGTTCTGGAGAGAAAGATTCTCCCATCTAAAGAGTTGAATCCAATTCAAAAATTAAACATCCAACTCCTAGAAAACCTATTTGACAACAACAAACCCGAGCCATCAAGTACCTTTGATTCTAAGGACATAGTAGACACACGTGCAAAAACAATGGCAGACCTACAAAATGATCAATAGGGACGACAACAAGGAGGTATCCGAAGACAGTTGACTATGGGCATGACTTATGCTAAATTTGGGGGATTCCAAAGTTATGACCCAGATGTGCATGTTTGAAATCACTACACTGCATTAAAGTATCCAAAATACAAGGCCATTGTGTTCAAATCTACATTAGTCAATGAAGCAGCCAGATGGCTCATCGAAATCGATTTAAGTCCTTTATGATGATATGAGGATGTTAAGGATGCATTTTTGCAATGTTTTTTATTGAAGGAGAATGTTTTCAAAATATTTGATTTTTTTGGAAACCAACAGGTAAAATAGTTACCCCAAGTGCATGCAAAATTACCTAACAATGTCATCACCTAGCGGTTCATCAACGGCCTCAATCCACAATTGCGACATGTCATGATTATCCATTGCATTGGTGCCATGACCCTAGATGTTGTCATTGCGATGGCATTGTAATTAGAACATAAACTAAGTGGTTTTACAAAATACCTTGAATGGTTGAAATCCACCTAAACTAGAAATGATGACCCATTCAAGTAGATATACTACACTAAATGCAAAAATTTCGTTCATGTGGCAACTAATTGTGTGCTAGATCAAATTCACTGTGCCATTTGCAACATAGCAAGTCATTCCAGAGATTCTTACCCATATAATGCCAAAACACAAAATTGATTCACCATTAACACAGTACTTCAGGAATCAAGTGAACTAATTGTAACCTATGTACCTCCTCACCTGTGAAACACATCATACCCCAAGTATACCAATTATGGAGCACCACAAATAGGGAACTACAATCAATCTTGGTGGAACCAGGGCCAAGCTAGCAGTAGTATTGATGTGATTTTTGTGGAGAAGTTGGACACATTCGTCGACACCTCAAGGATGCTCAAGAGTATGACAAACGTAAAAAAGGCTCACAAACCCTCATAGCTAATATGGTTTATAGTACAGTAGTGGACACTAGATAGTAGCCATCCATACATGATCTGGCAAAATACTCCATCCAGCTATAGAAGTATTTGAACCACACTTTAAGGAGCAACAACGTACATTCGCTAAAGCATCAAAATGGTCTTAGGTTGAACATCTTGTCTTTCTTGACTCTATACTAGTTACCCAGCAAAATGTTGAGCAGCCAAAGAACCCTGTACCACAAACGGTAGCATCAGAGCTAGTGGCCTCCTCGAACACCACATTGGAATTGACCAACCCTAGCATGGCATGGGATATTGTTTTTAAGGCACCAATCACTCTTCCATTAGGATAGGTACTGACTCTTATCCTCGGTATTCGACAACAGTTTCAACAGCAAGTCAACCCAAGTGTGATTTGGACATCAACTACTGCCACTATTTATCTTGAACCAAACTCCACAATTGACCATGCAATTCCATTAATCAAAAGATGGTTTAAAAATCACAAAATAAAGTAGGTCCTCATTGACGGCAGTTATGATGTCAGCATTGCTACTACATCATTATGTAAAAAGTTAGGATGAAATCATATTGAACCAATCAACTTCTTTGTATGAATGGTTGACTAATCCCAGGATCATCAAATGGGTTTGGTGTCGAATATTCATATTACACTACAAGGAGCAATGTTTAATATGACTATTGTAATCATGGATCTTTTCGAATCCAATCTCGATTATAATCTTTTATTAGGTCGACCTTGTCTCAAGCAGTCCAAAGTCCTCGAAGGTTGGTTACAAGAAATATTGAAGGAAAGAACCTATAACACTTAGTAGTTTAAATAGTGAGCTCTCACACTTACGAGAATATTTTTTGTTTATCATAGATGTTGCTCTAGCACAATGGTGAGAACCACGTTAAGAAGCTCCACCTCCTTAATGTCAATCCGCGGAAGAGATAGGAGTGATATGAAGATCGTGAATGTGAGATGAAGTGAGAGTGAAGGTGAGAAGCATAGAAATGCACACACACATACACACACACTACGAAGAGACAAGCAAGACACAATGGAAGGTGAGAAATCAACTCTATTACTCAAGAACACTCTTACAAGCTCAAAATAGCTCTAAGCTCTTCTCTACTCCAACAAGCTAACCTCAAAAATGAGCTCTCTAGCTCTTTTTATAGTTTCTAGACTAGTTTTGACCGGTTTCACATCTAGTGACCGGCATAGTTAAAAATTAGGTCCTAGATGCTATTTGGAAGGGTAAACGGTATCTAAAAATAACGAAAATTGGTACGCGCATTCTACCTAAGCTCCTCAAACTCGAGGACTCCTCGGCTTGCACAAAATGGAGCTATGGATTACAAAATGGGGTTTTCTATGTTACATATGTTACAATAGTGATAAAAATCACTGTTGGAGGTTTTTGGAAAGTATTTGAAAACATAATTATTTGAAAAACGATTCGACTGGCTCCCTGCTCTGTCGTTACATGCTTCCGTGTCGTCTGTGCCTCTGGCTGCTTCCAACACCCCCCTCCCTCTCTCTTCTGTCGTCCCTGACAGAACCTTGCTGTGAGGTCTGCCGGATATAGTTATGTAGGAGGTCTTGAGCGAGGGTGTGCTCGGAGATACGAATGCCTCGGGCCAGATCTGCCTCGAGTTTCTCCCAGTCGATTGGTTGCGGTTCTTCCGGTGGCAGGAGCTGATAGTGTGTGGAATAGACCATTCGTTCACAGGCAAATAAGTGTAATAAATGTGTAGGCCTGCTTATGAATACCTCTGAATGGTATTCCCAGAAGCCGGTTGTGAACATCTCTTCAAATGTCTGCTTGTAGCACGCCGGTAGGTACTTTATTCTGCAGTGCCAGGCATAACACACCCGTAGCGATGGCATTGTACTCATATCATATACCAGATCAAAATTGCCATGCTCAAAGCATGGGGTGTTGACATGTGGTGCCTTGACACGTCGGAAGACTTTAAAAATCATTTGCATCATGTCAAAGATTTTGACAGTCATATGCGCCGCTATATCA
This sequence comes from Ceratopteris richardii, assembly GCA_020310875.1. Taxonomy (NCBI): domain Eukaryota; kingdom Viridiplantae; phylum Streptophyta; class Polypodiopsida; order Polypodiales; family Pteridaceae; genus Ceratopteris; species Ceratopteris richardii. Next base: position 105,084,314 of record CM035417.1, on the reverse strand, counting down.
TCCATATGCTTTAATCTAGGGAGCCAGTGGCGAATTGTAGCCATCATGTAGCCAACTGTTGGTAACTCAATGGGTGGCTTAAAATAGGGGTAATTCAACCAGTCTTGGCACTGCTTATTGTTTTGTACCTTAATAGCAAAGGCAGTCCAGGAGCGGCGTCATGGCACTGGTCCCCAACACGGGTTGTACTTTAAATGCAAAGGTGCCTTTACCCATGTACTCATCATCTCTGGATACTGCTGTAGTAAATATTTTCACCACTCTGGTTGATATATCCTTCCTTTCTGTGCATCTAGTGGCAAATCAGCCGCCTCGAATTGAGTTGCATGCGATGGTTTTTTACCTGTCTCTTTCTCAATGGCTAACTGGTATTCGGCCATTAACATGAAATACGGTTTATACTGGAGCTCATGCCCAGATATGTATCGTCGCGGGGCCAAATGAGCAAAGAATGGAGACTGTAATATTCTTTCTTCTATCATCGCCATGGCATGTAATTGTGCCTCTACTCTAGCTGAGTGCGTTGTTCCAAGTTCCTCAATAGTCTTCATCCACGCGGGGGTCGGAAGTTCGTACGTCATCTGACCTTCGGCCGTGACGCGTCCGCCTGGGATGGGTTGTGGCTCGTATGCTTCTTCAAACGTTTCCTCCACCGGAATGGTGACCGTTTCTTCCTCAGCTAGAAGCTCAGGTGGGGAATCTGGCCTTGGTGGCGCTTCATATACTGCAATCCTTGATTCAAGGTTCGATACCTGGGCCCGTAATGAGTTGAGTTCCTCTAAGAGGTCAGGAGAGGGGTCCACAGGTGCTGGTATGTCTTGGTGTTCCGGTTCTCGTAACTGGAGTAATTTGTGATCTTCTTTGAGTTTCTGTAACTCCTCGTTCATGCGGTCGTATTCATCTAGTAATCTTACATGATCGTCTAGCAGCATCCTCATCGAGTCTGAAGGAATGGCTTTGAACCTGCTAGGACTGAGTGGTTGGTCTGGGTGGTCGAGCGCTGCTTCTAAGTTTTCTCGGTTCTGATCCTGTAAGCGCTGGTTTTCTTCCTTGGCAGCTGCTAGGTGTCTTCGTAGTAAGCCCATATTTCGTGTTAGCGTTGCATTGCGGACTGTCTGGGCTCTTAATAAATTATCCAGGTCAGCAGTGGCTTCCTTGGTCTTCTCTTCGCTTTCTAGTTCCAATTTGTGATAAGCCTCGCGTAATTCCTGGTAGCGGGTGTTCAGAGAGGCATTCTCAATAGACAATAAATTGAGCTGCGACTGTAAGTCATTGGTTGTCCTCTGCAGCTGCTGATAATTATCACCAAGAGATGTGAACTCATCTCTTACTTGCGTCATACACATGAACATCTGTCAGAATGCATTATCTACAGTGGGGGATAGTATTAATGGGGTGCTAAATGAAGATGCAGTTGGTGTAGATGCAACGGGAACGGGGAATGGGGATGGGAAGGTGGATGATGTAGTGATTGTTGAAAATTGTGATGTGCCTAAAAATGTTTGTGCCGGGAGTGAAGGTAGTGATGGTGCAGTGGGTGGTGAGATGTCCATGTCAGTGGACGTATCTAGTGCGGTGACCGTGAATATGGGTGTGATCGTGGGTGCTCGTGCTGGTGTAAATACGGGATTTACAAATGTTGAGGGGTAATTTACAGGGGGGTTGGCTGGAGCAGCTTGGTGGAAAGGGGAAAGAGGGGTTACAATGGGTCGGGGAGGTGAGACGGGGGAGAAGGTTAATGGCGGGGGGAATGGGAAGAGGGGTCTTGGAGTTGTGGGGAAAGATGGAAAAGATTGATGAAGGAATGGGTTGGGTAGAAAGGTGGGTGTGGGAGGGGGTAGACTAGGGCTAATGGGTACGGGAATTGTGGGGTGAGTGGTCGTAAAGACGATTTCGGCAACACCTCCGGCGAATGAAGGTGTTGGTCTGGGGGAAGGAGGGTGAAGAGGGGAGGCTGGAGGGATGGACGGTGATGGAGGAGCGGTTGGGGTGGTTGGTACTTCAGTGACTGCTGAGGTAGGTACAGTTGTAGCGCGGGGTGGGGAATCTACAATGATGGTTTCTATTGCCGACGAACTTTCGGGGACGAGGCGTGCCTCCCTGGCTTGTTCTGAAGATTGTGCTCCGGTTGGTACACGAATGTTTTCGCCGGGCTTTGAAAGTAGTCGTACTCTGCGGGGGTCAAACTGTGGTAGTGGCTTTCGTTGCAAGTACCTGAGTGCTTCGTTGGAGCCTACTGATTTGACTAACTCTTTGAATCCTTTGATGTATGCGTCCTCGAATCCGCCTGTGACAAGTTCTTGTTCTATTATTGTTTGACTCTCTTCCTCTGTCAGCTTTTTGCGTGCCCAAACTTTTTCCATAGTTCTATACAGCTTCTTGATAGCTAGTGTGTAAGCTGCTGCCTCGTAAGTTTCATCTTCATGGGTACTTGTATCGACATGCGTGTCTGTTTGTTGGCCTTGGCCATCTGTCTGTTCCTGCTCTTGGGATTCATGTGTTCCCTGGCTAGCTTCGTCGTCACCTTCGTCGTCATTGGTTGCTGTTCTTTCGTCATCAGAGCTGGACACGATCTGTCCTTGTGGCTGATCCCTGGGTGTGGTAGGGTAGCTAGGCCTTTCAAATTCTTGAGAAAACATTTGTCCTTCTGAAAACTGGAACTCATTAGAGAATGCATCAGGCATCTCAAAATCAAAAGTTTGGTCCAGTGGCTCTGCTTGTCCTGGTTCTAAATGCGGTATTGGAAAAGAGAAAGCTTCCGCACCAATAGTGGTGGGAAGTTCAGCTGCTGTGGTGATAGGTTCTGTGGTTGTGGCTGCTTGGGGTGCGACAGTACTGGTGGTGCCTTCCAGCGTAACTGGTCTTGATAACCGTATACGAATTGGTGGTACCGTGGGAGTGGCTGTTGATGGTGACTGCTCTGGAGATGGTTGTGGAGAGGGTGATTCTGGGACTTGTAGGCACGGGATAGTACCTCTCATCCGCTTTCCGGCTCTGCCTTTGCTAGACTTTCTAGCCTTCCTAGTGGTGCCTTTAAATGCTTTCAGTTCCTCACTGGTCATGGCGCGCTCTATTGGTAAGTCATACGCCAAGCACATATATATGATCCTGGTGAGGGCGCAGCACCCATTGATTACCTTCTTTCGCTCCCACCGATGTTGTGCCAAATAGAGCTGATCAATGATCCAGCTGGCGAGATCAACCGTTTGCGGTCCAGTACATGCTAAGTATAATCCAAACCAGATTCTTTTGTGGGGCATGGTAAAACGATCCTGAGCTGGGAAAGCAAAGTGTTGCATGCATATCCGTAATGGCTTAGAGAGCTCAGGTGTTATAGCAGAAATATCCTCCCACTTAGTTACGTCACCACGCTTCATCTGTTCTGGGACTAGCCGTTCTTTCTCCGTTGGAGTGTGTGTTCCATGTATTTTTAGAGCTGCGCGAATCAAATCTTTAGACAAATAGAACCTTCTAAATGGAGGATCATTTACCAAGGATGGTAACATGAATGTGCCGGGTAGATCCTTGTTCTCTTAAGCCGTTAAGGTGGTTACCAAGTAAAAGCATCTGTAAAAATCGGGTTTAGGCAGAGGGTCACTAAAGTATTCTGTAAATCCCGCTCGTGCCCAAACGTGTGTTAGATCTTGTGTATTCTGCAGTCCTTCAAATTCTCGTGAAAAGAACTGGTACTTGGTCCATGTGCGGAGATCAAATGCCAAATTGGCCTCAAATATGAAATCAGCATCTGCTAATGGTCCTGCGAGGCCTTGAAACCAATGAGAGTTACGATGAATCTTCTCGGTGTATCCTCTAGGAGGATCATCGATTGGCATGGGTCCTGGAAAACCTTGAAACTCTGGTGGTTGCATCGTAGGATAAGATTCCGCTAGTAATTCTCCAAGAGTGGCCATCGGTGCACTGGGCCAGCTTCTGATGGTCCTGCTTCGGTTTTCATGATGACTGATGAGCTAATGGAAAAGATCTGCTACAAAAGATTAACACATTAGTATGGAAATTAATTATGATCCCATTAAGGTGAGACCGCAATCCCTTTCCATAACCGATGTGTAACCCGTGTAGCCAAGTGTCATGAAGTGATTGATGCAATGATTATTTGCAAAACTAATGCAGGTCTCTAGACGCCTACATGGTCAGATTATGCATACATTTCTTGATGAGCTTTTATTATGCATGATGTGGGGTTTGGGTGTATGAATTTATACAAGGTTTGGTTGAGGGTGAATTATTACAAGGGTGGAGTTTAAATGGGGTGGGAGAATTGTTAGATACGAGGGTACAAAAAGACGTCTGGATATGTTTCGGTATCCATCTCCTAAGAGTCTTTGAGTGGGTGGTATGTTTCTGCTGAGGGACAAAAAGTGGTATCGGGTTTGGTGGTATTGAAGGATGGAAAGATTTCTGAGGGGTATATATTACATGGCTAGAGGGTTGGGCTATAATACATTGTTTGGGTACCCAAATCTGCATGGGTGTGGGTTGATTGATAAGATACTTCTTGGCGATCCAAATCTGTCGAGTATTTGTACTTGGAGAAGAAGATCGAGGGGCCTTGGCTGTTGACTCTGCTTCTGTTGAAACTTTGTCCTGCTCTCGTCTGCAGTGTTGCCAATAGCCTATGGTTGCTGTCCTTTTGGCACCCATATCTATCTCGTGCCACTTGTTCTGTGATGTTGATACTGCTGCTTTCTTTGCCTTGTCTGGTGTTGTCGTCGGTCTGGGTTCCTCTGTTGTGGTTGACTCCTTCGTGGTTGGGTTTGAGAGGTCCATTGGACGCTCTACTTTGGAAAAGAAGGGAGATCCAACACTTGCGTGACCTGCCCATTAGGAAGTGATTCGTTATTTATCTTTAGTCTAGGCCAGTCCGTAGCAAGTTTGGAAGGATGAGCACCGCAGGGTGTTGTGCTCATATGGCCGCTGATGCAACCCACCTGACTGCTGATTGTGTTTATCTGCCCTAGCGGTTGGGTAGTTGCCCCTTCTAGTTTGCAGGAAGCCCCAGGGAAGATCTCCTGTCGTCCTTCTGATTGACAACTGTCCCTAGCCAAGCCCGAGTGGGTTGGAGTAGACGTAACGTGATTGGTCTGACCCAAGATCTTCCGGTCTTCCGTCGCATGCGTTTCATAGGGTCTAGGTTTACAACCCTCAGTCGGAATGCCGTTAGGGAAGTCAAGCGGTATCACTCGCTTCTGTTCTAAGGTTCCAATCTGTAAGGAGCCTTGTCTAAGATTTAGGTCCACTGAGTGATCGTATAGCCAATCTTGGCCAAAGATTAGGGGTTCTATCAGGTCGTCATCATGGCACACTAGGAGCTTCGCTGTCATGGTCACATCCTTAATGAGGATAGGAAGGTCCACCTCACCCATGCAAGGGGTTTCCATGCCTCCTAGGCCTATGAGGTATGCCTCAATTGGCCGCATTTCTATTCCTGAATCCTTATAGTGGGACCATCTAATAGCACTAGTCGTAGCACCTGAGTCAATTAAAGCCCTGAGCTCTTGGCAAGGGTTCCCGTGCTCTAACCTGACTGTAATGAATGGTCTCCTGTCCACTATACTAGGATGAGTGTTTGACTTTACTTGACACATGGCCATGGGGTATCTGGGTGTAGTTTCCAGATGGTTATAATGTTCTCTCCCTAGTCCTTGTCTTCTTAACTTCATGCGTTTAATGCGTTCTATTGCTTCTGCCTGAGCTTCCGCTCGTATTCTATTTTCTTCCTCCTTACGCTTCTTTGCCAACGTGAGTCGTCTAAGCATATCCTCAGTAAGAGGTTCATGATATAGCTTGACTCTACAGCCACTAATGTAATTAGGCATTATATCTCCTTCTAAAGTGGCTAATTGTACTGCTCCACTTGTTGAGAGTCTGTTAATGATCATAGGTCCATAACCTCGCTTTTCTAACTTACGTGCGTGTTGCTTTAGTGTATATACTAGAACTAAATCTCCTTCTTTTAAGCCCTTATCTTTCACATGTGCATCAAAATATGCTTTCTGTCGCTTCTTCGCTGCATATATGCCTGCTGCTGCCTTTAGCCTGGTTTCTCCTAATCGTTCCAAGTCCATTATTCTAGCTGATAATTCATGGCCGGTCCACTGATGTTCTTGTGCAACCTTAAGGGTCGGTATCAAGAAGTCCAAAGGAAGCACAGCATTCTGACCAAAAACCATCTGAAAGGGAGTTGCATTGAGTACGGTCTTGTAGGCCACTCGATATGCCCAAACAGCGTGGTGTAACTATTTGTCCCAATCTGAACGTTTGTTGTTCACGAGTTTCATCAGTACGTTACAAAGGATCTTATTAGTGCTTTCAGCCTGACCATTGGCCTGAGGATGATATGGTGCGGATTTCTTGTGAATCACCATAAAATCCTGTAACAAATATTCAATGACTTGGTTTAGAAAGTGAGTGCCTCGATCGCTCACTAACTCTATAGGCAATCCATATCTTGTAAAGACATTCTCAAATAAGAATTTTGCAGTTGTGTGTGCATCATTCTTTTTCGTGGCTTTTGCCTCTACCCATTTCGTAAGATAATCTGTGGCAACAATAATGTATTCAACATGTGTACCTTTTGCAGGGGGGTTAATGGGTCCTACAAAGTCTATACCCCACTTAGAAAATGCACGTCCGCCCATCATGGGTTTCAATGGCATTTCATCTCTGCGAGTAGGAAACTGAGTTCTTTGGCACACATCACATCTCTTGACATAGGTATGAGCATCCATGTGAAGAGTGGGCCACCATAATCCTACAAAGAGGATGGCTTTGATTATCCTATCGGGTCCAAAATGACCTCCTGCAACACCTTGGTGTGCAGTCTCTAGTATGCTCAGATAATCGCTCTCATGAACACATTGTCTTAGATATCCATCTCGTCCTCTTTTGTATAGGTTATCGCCAATAAGTGAATAGTCGTGAGCTTCCTGCTCTAGACTGCGTTGTCGAGCTAAGGTCATTCCTTGAGGGAATGTCTTCGTCCTCAAGTATGTCACTAATTGTTCACTCCAGTCTGGTGTGAGAGACACATGATATAATGTAGCATGCTCTACTGGTGGTCTTTCACAACAAACATTGCATTCCTTACACAACCTGTAGACATCTGCTTCCATCGTAGGCCAATATACTCCTAATCTATGCAGAGTCTGTAATGTTCGATGTTTTGAATGATGTTGCTTTAGTGCACCTACGTGTGCTAATTGCAACCAATTCGCATGTTCTGATTCATCTACACAACAAGCAAGAATCTTTTGATTATCCTGTTTATATATGCTTCCTGCCATTATTTGGTATCTCTGAGACTTGGTAATCTCTCCCTCTTTGATCTTTATCCTAGGATTCTTGGGTCCATATGTGAGAATAGGGACTATAGGCTTAGCCCATTCTAGTGCTATCTCAAGATTAAACAAGTATGCATCTGGTAGATCATCCGCTACTCCTTGAGGAGCTTCTCCTGAGGTTAATCTTGACAGGTGGTCAGCTCTAAGATGTGTCTTTCCTTTTCTGACTACGACTTCAAAATCATACTCCATGAGTAATAGAAACCAACGTATCAGTCGTCCTGTGTTACAAGGCTTTTTGACTAAGTACAATAGGGCTTGATGATCTGTAAAGAACTTGAATTTGTTGGCCAACAAGTAGTGCCTAAACTTCTTTACTGCGTAGATCATCCCTAATCCTTCTCGTTCCGTCGTGGTGTAATTTCTTTCTGCTGCGTTCAATTGTCTACTAGCGTAAGCTATGGGGAGATCTATGTTACCTTCATTCGTGGGTTGTGCTAACACACATCCTATGGCGTAATTGGATGCATCCACATGTACATGGAATGACTTACTCCAATCTGGGGTTGTCAATATAGGTGCTGAGCACAAGCGTCGTTTAAGTTCATTGAATGAATTTTCACATTCATCTGTCCATTCAAAGTTGGTTAAAAGAGAGTACAAAGGCTTGGCTATGATTGCATACATGTGTATGTGAATCTCCTATAATAACCGCAATGGCCCATAAATGCCTGTACCTCTTTCACATTAGTTGGTCTTGGTAATTCTGCAATTACCTTCACCTTTTCTTCATCCGTAGAGATTCCATTTTTTGACACAATGTGTCCTAGAATTTTGCCTTGTTTGACCATGAAAACGCATTTTTCTGGGTTCAAACAAACCTGATATTCTCGACATTTGTCAAATATTTGCCTTAACTCTGGGATATGCGTCTGTCTTACATTTGAATGTGCACATATGTCATCGACATAAACTTCCAAACTCTTGCGTAAGAATTCCTTAAAAACATGACACATGAGTCGCTGGAAAGTGGCGGGTGCATTTGTTAAGCCAAATGGCATTACACGAAATGCAAATATGCCCCATTCAGTGGCAAATGCCGTCTTGTGTTGATCTTCTGGAGCAATGGCTACTTGATTATAGCCTGAAAAACCATCAAGAAAGCTGTAAACTTCCTTGCCCGCAACTCTTTCCAATAGATGTTCTGTGATAGGAAGAGGATAACTATCTCTAATCGTTGCGGCATTAACTTTTTTAAGGTTAATACACACACGCAATTTTCCATTCTTCTTGGGCACAACCACAATGGGAGATACCCATTCGGTATGCTCAATTTCGTAAATGAATCCTGCTTCTATCAAGCGATCTATCTCCTCTTTAATCTTCGCAGCGTAGTTATCATTGTACGTGTAAGGTTTCTGTTTCGTAGGTTTTGCATCTGGAGTCATAGGGATTCTATGAGAACATATATCTGGATCTATTCCTTTCAAATCTTTGTAACTCCACGCAAAAACATCTCTATATTCACGCAATAGGGCAACTAGCTCTTCTTCTTCTTCAGTTGTCAAATCATGCCCTATGTATGTACATTTTTCCTCTTCTCCTTCTATGGCTACTATTATTTTCTTGGTTTTCTCTCGGTTATCATATACTTGTCCGTGATTCGCCTTTCTATTAGGCATTCGTACCATGATTCTTCTATCTTCGATTTCATATTTCTTGAAATTCTCGGGTACTTCAAATAAAGATTCTTCTTTTTCTGACATGGTTTCTTTCTTCTTTCTTTTCTTGCCTTCACTCTTAGTAGTCACTTGAGTGGCTAACCTCACCTCATTCGTCATTTCCTCGTGTCTCTGAGTGTGAGTCTCTACCTCGAAAAAATATTCTTCCTCTGATGCAAAGGGTGGGTCCATGATAATTGATTCTAAATCGAAATCGCTTGCATCCTCAAATGCATCAGTGTTAGGTTCACACTCTTCTAAAATTGCATCGCACATGATTGGCTCTATCATGAAAATTGATATGTCATAGCCATCCTCGTCATAGTGGGGTGTCCATTGTTCTTCATTGATGGCTACATCCATGGTTGCTAGGATTTCTGCCCAACCATGGGGTTCAAATTCTTCATCTGGAAATACTACAGGTGCGTAGGCTGGGTCTTGAAGGGTTCGTGGATTTTGTTATGCACCTAAGGTCCTGGCTTCTAACCTTTCTTCCTCTTGTTTGGCTACTTTACACATCCATAAATGAGTATCCTCATGCAACCAAGAAGGATCTGATTCTAATGAGTGCACGGATTCTGTTTCTACTGGTGTCTTATGGATGGTATTCCATTGTATTGGGGGTACATCTCGATGTGAATAGTCTTTAAGATTGACTTTGGTAGTCACTCCTAAATGTTGCAAGTACAAAGAATTAGTTCCCCAATCTTGTACAATTTGTAACTGACGCATGAATGGTCGTCCCAATATCATCTCGTAAGCATGGTTTTTTGCAAAGTCACAAATGGCAAAGGTATGCTCAAATTCTACGCCACAAGTGGTGAGAGATATGCCTTCTAGTAAGCCTAATGGTTTTTCTATGTGTCCATCAGCCATTTGTAGCTTCATCCTGGTGGGCCTCAATGCTGGCTTACCCCAACGTTTCCATAAAGCGGTGGTAGCTATGGCTACTCCGGCTCCTGAATCTAAGATGGCTTTCGTGGTGTAGCCCTGATGGGTTATCGGAAGATAAGTGTTACCTTCCTCTCCTTCGCTTACATCTCCGAACTTTTCTACGGGTATCTCTGGTACCTTATTTTGTGATCCTATTTGTGAGGGAGTAGTAGCAAGCTCGGGGAATTGATTTGCTACATGTTTCCACAATTCTGGTTTTACCTTCAATAACTCCTCCAGAGTAAGGTTACACTATACTTTAGTATTCTTGATCACTTCCGTGTTTCTAGGGATTACTGATTCTTCATTCCTCACTATTATCGTGGGTGCTCTCATACTAATAGACTTTGCTTCCCAAGGTCCTGTGAACTGAGGTAATTCTTGTAAAGAATTAGATTCAAATCTTGTGTGTTCACTCAGTTGTTCCTCCTCTACATCATCGTAAATCGAGGGAATATCTTGGGGAAATTGTTCCTGCAAGTCATCTATTTCTTGAATAGGAGGATGGGTTCCTTTCTCCATTTCTCTTCTTGGATTTCTCTCAAAAATTCATGTGAGTACCTATGTATGGAAGACAGGTTGTCTTGACTTTCTGAGTTGGGTACTTGAGACAGGGATGGCGCATTCCTTTCCTGTGTCTCTGGGACAATAGGGTTCCTAGGCTGATCCTTTTTCTCTTTGCTCTCGATCAAGTATTCTAGCCTCTCCATTAGTCCTTGAAAGTGTAATTCCGGTTTTGCCATGTTATTCCAATTGAGATATCTAGAGGCTTCGAACAAAGCTTGTGCTAGTTCTACCATCTTCATGCATAGTTTAGTTCTCTCAATTTCTAGATCAGCTCGAGGGTAGTTTTTACTCATTTCGGCTACCTGAGGTCCCTCTTTTAATCTAGCCTGATATGCACGAAACATCATGTCTAGATTTTCTGGTATGGGTTCCGCTAAAACTGATCCTGATTTCTGAGCTGGATCCTCTTGATTCAAGTCCTGTGAAGTCAATTCTAGGATTTTGGCTCTAGATTCCTTCAAACTTCCTTCCAATTCAGTTATCTTTTTACTCCATTTTCTCTTTATCCTTTCTCTAGAATCTCTCCAAGATTTTGTCTTTTTACTGCTAGATTCTGCAACTTCACTACTTCCGGCTACTTTCTCCTGATTAAGCTGTTGGTTCTGTAAGAGCGCCTGGGCTCTTGTGATAGCTTGGAAGGGCATGTATGTAGGGTTGGATCCATCTGCGTTATTTACAATACCTATCACGTTGATCGGTGTCACATTTGAAGCGTTAACTGGATTTTTAGGACAATCTTTGATTATGTGCTCTTTGCCACAATCAGCACAAAAGCCTTGGATGTTATAGTACTGTGATTGTCCTACGATTGGAGGATGTGGACAATCCTTTATGAAGTGATCTCCTTGGCACCTAAAGCATGGTCCTCTAGGGCCCTGTGTTCTCTGTTGTCTTACTTGGGGCCGTGGATTTGGGTTTGTGTACATCACATTAGCATAGTCGGGCTCCCAACTAGGTTCCACTGGTGGACTATCGTAATGATATGTCTCTACGTGTTCTGGTGACTCTGTGTAATATGCGGGTGGACTATCTACATGAGTGGAGTCAAAACTGGTCGAATTCGGGTCATTCTCTATGATCAAAGATGAAGAAGGCACTAAGGCCCTACTTAGGTTCTCTTCTGCAGCAGCGTATTTGACTGAGATGACATTCGCTGGTGGGGGTGGCTGCTGAGCTAAGACAGGTTGAGGTCTCTGTTGAGCCTGGTATGGGTAGTTCTGAGGAGGCCTATAGTAATAAGGCTGAGCATTGTATTGGCCTTGATACCTACCTGGCTGCGGGTATGCTTGCGGGTAGTTCTGTCTCACGGTCTGTTTGTTGTATGGGCAGTCCTGAGCCGTATGATTCGTGTATCTTCTCTCAATTGTACAGATTGGCCACTAGGATTGGCTTGAGGTTGTGGTGCATTGGGACACACATTTGCCATATGGTCACCACCACAGGTGTAACAACGCTTGTTTGTTAGTACCCTAGGTTTACTAGAAACTCCTAGTTTCTGGGCCACTTTTTCTGCAAGGTCTTCTATTGAGCTAGACAATTTTGTGGATGCTAGAGATGAACAGTCTGAGTCCTTATAGACCTTTGAGAGTTCCAACTCGTCTCCTAAGTTGTCCTCAATGTCTATGCATATTCTTACACATTGCTCTAGCGTTCTGGGTTCTTTTAGGTACACGTAGGAGTGTAGTTTAGAGCTCAACAAGCCATCTAGAAACAATGACACTTGCTTGGCTTGTGAGGGTAGCTCTTGCATTGGACATCGTTCAACATATTGTCTAAACCTACGTCCTGCCAGTCTTACTGTTTCCTGAGGGGTCTGTTTAAAGCTATGAATCAACGAAGACGTGTCATGTCTAATCCCACTTTTAGAGAATTCGGTGATGAATGACTCTAAAAAGTGATGGATGTCTCTAAATTGCCTTTGTTGCAGAGGTTGGAACCAAGTTAAAGCGGTGTTTTTTAACGTTAGTCCAAATGCGTTGTATTGCGTGAACATGTCTTCGACTTGTTCTGCTCTTAGTACTTGCTTGAATTCTGCGACATGGTCATAGGGATCTCCTGTCCCATCAAAGTAATTCTTCATTGATTTTACTAACTGTGTGGGTCTCAATGTTCTTGCGTGTTCACGTGGCCTAGGTAGAGGAAAATCATCTCTACCACCTAGTATTCCATGATCTCTTTGTCTATCCGCTCTATTAGTGTCTGTGGTTGTTCTATCTCTCCCTATGGGGTGATTAAAGCTTACTTCCGGTCTCTCTTTATTTCCATCTCTTTGATTTCCATGGGCTGAGGATGTTCCTGCCCCTTGTTGACTTGTATTCATGTTCGTTCTAGATGGAGGGAATACCAATTCACCTCTCCATGTGTATGTGTTTTTAGCGCGGTCGGGCACCACAAAGACTCTTTCTGAAGTCTCATCCAGGTATACAACCTTTCCAGGTGTATCCGGGTCCTTGAACTCGTATATTGTGATGATACCTACCTCACTAAGTAGTTCTGTCTTGTATCTCCAAAAGGCTTCATCAGTTTCTTTATTTACAAACAACTCTATGCTTCTGTTGTCCTGAGGGATCCATTCCGGGATTAGTACTCGTGTCAGTACAGATTTCCCTCTAGGTGTTCTAGGCTCTTCTAATGGTTCTTTTCCTTGAGATTTTGCTTCCGTCTCTGGTTGAATCACGCCAAACTCGTTGGTATTGTTTGGCTGCGTACTTAAGATGTACATCGTTCCTTCCTTGTCTATGTACGCGTCTCTCTCGAATTTCACCACTGGATGTTCCAATCCAATGGGTTGATCGAGGTTGTGCATTTGCACCACTTGCCTTCGCAAACCATCCTCATAGATGCGAGCACCTAATCGGTTGGTTCGGAGAAACTCTAGTTGCGTTCTATAGGGTCCTTCTGGTTTTTCTAAATAGGCTACATTCGACCCTCCTTCTGGTTTTTCCGTGCTAAATGCCATTTCTGAATCACTAGTTTCTGAGCTCTCGTAGGGGTAATTACTATTCAATTGCTGAGCCCACGATCGAGCAGTAGTTCTTACACTTGCCTCTGATGATCTAAGGCTTCTCCGGTCTGACTTGCCTATATGTTTGCCCGATCTAAGGTTCATTAATTTTCTTCCTTGCACACTCAGTACACGCTCAAATCGTCACAGATTCTTTGTTATTACTGTCTTGATTCTTTTTAAATTTCTTTAGATTCTTGTCTTAATGTATGCGTCAGGAATTCGACTTTTCGTTGTAATTTTGGTTCTCGTTCCGTCAGACTTAGGCTCTTTCCTTTAGGTTTTCATCACACACACCTTTACTTTAGTCTTGAACTTGATAAATTTAACTCTCTTGAACTTGAGGCGTTCCTATCGTCTTAATCCACAATGCTAACGTTTATCCTAAGCTAAGAATTGACTGAGGGGGTTGAGTAATCTTCCAACCTCGAATCAGCTTTTCTGGTTGCTCTGATGCCCAAGAAGCCGCGCTTCCCAAGCTTTATGCCCTTCACTGCCTTGCCTTGGTTGCCTTCGATTGCCCTTGCTAGACCTGGACAAAATCCAATATTAGACCAATTCACAGTTGGATGATCAAGCACTTGAGTACATACACCTTTTAAGTCCCTTCCCTTTTGCCCAACTTTTCAATGTTTGCCCCCTGGCTTTCTAGTCCCAAACTAGGTCAACCTCAAAATAGCTTGTCTAAAAATAGACGTATCCTTTAAGAAAAAAACAGTTGAGGTCACGTAGTACTCGTCAAGAGCTTTCTAACGAGCTATTAAGCTCAAAAAACGGACTTCGGATGAAAAAGTTATGACCGTTCAGGCCCTGGGGGGTAAAAACTGAGAAACAGGTTTTTCTCCAAATATGAGCTAAGGGGTCTCCTATGAGTCTAATCACCCAAAAATTTCCCAAAAATAGCCCCAAAATTGGCCAAAAAATGAAACCCTAAAATTTGCGATGGGGGTGCACAATCGCGATGGTCTGAGACAATCGCGATGGTCTGGGACCGTCGCGATGGCGTGAGGGTGCACAATCGCGATGGTCTGAAATTGCACAATCACGATGGCGTGAAATTGCACAATCGCGATGGCGTGAACTTGGACCGTCGCGATGGCCTGAAATTGCACAATCGCGATGGCGTGAAAGTGGACAATCGCGATGGCGTGAAAGTGCACCGTCGCGATGGCGTCAGTCAACGGTCAAAGTGCACAATCGCGATGGCGTGAACCTGGACAATCGCGATGGCGTTAGTCAGCGGTCAAAGTGCACAATCGCGATGGTCCAAAGTGAACCGTCGCGATGGTCACAGATGCGATGGCTTGAGCCAATCGCGATGGTCTGAGCGCGATGGCGTGAGCCAATCGCGATGGTCTGAATTTTTGAAGTGTCGCGATGGTGTGAGGGTGTCGTCGCGATGGTCTGAAGTGCACCGTCGCGATGGTCTAGATTGCCACGTGGCACCGTCGTCGCGATGGCGTGACACAATCGCGATGGTCAGAGACCGTCGCGATGGTCCGGCCAAGCCGTCGCGATGGCGTGAGCCAATCGCGATGGTGTGACACAATCGCGATGGTCAGAGACCGTCGTGATGGTCCACCAAAATGCAAATTTTGTGAATGCAGCTATGGATTCCTGTAGGCGCAGGTGTGCTCTTCACGCTGGTGTGGTCGCCTTCTCCAAATTCCGAACTTTGCAGACCATCGCGATGGTCTGACACAGACGGAAATTTCTGACAGAAACTGAAGTTTTTACCTTTTTGCAGCCTTCCTGATGCACTGGAGCTCTGTACCTGCAAGAAAACTCAAGAAAACAAAAGTACACACAAGCACAAAAGCTCTCTCTCACTCTCTCGCATGCACAAATGAGGGGAAATGAGGAGAATGGGGGGATATAGTGAATTTTCTGATTTTTTTGGAGATGAAGATGATGATGCGGTGATGAAGATGGAGTGTGGGGGAGGTGAAAAACACTAAAAACTAAGTAAAAACAACAACAAAAACTGAAATTTTTACCTTCCAACGCCACTTCTTGCTATACTCTTACCATCACACATTCGTCCTAGACTCGATCCCCGGCAACGGCGCCAAATTTGGTGTTGCTCTAGCACAATGGTGAGAACCACGTTAAGAAGCTCCACCTCCTTAATGTCAATCCGCGAAAGAGATAGGAGTGATATGAAGATCGTGAATGTGAGATGAAGTGAGAGTGAAGGTGAGAAGCATAGAAATGCACACACACATACACACACACTACGAAGAGACAAGCAAGACACAATGGAAGGTGAGAAATCAACTCTATTACTCAAGAACACTCTTACAAGCTCAGAATAGCTCTAAGCTCTTCTCTACTCCAACAAGCTAACCTCAAAAATGAGCTCTCTAGCTCTTTTTATAGTTTCTAGACTAGTTTTGACCGGTTTCACATCTAGTGACCGGCATAGTTAAAAATTAGGTCCTAGATGCTATTTGGAACGGTAAACGGTATCTAAAAATAACGAAAATTGGTACGCGCATTCTACCTAAGCTCCTCAAGCTCGAGGACTCCTCGGCTTGCACAAAATGGAGCTATGGATTACAAAATGGGGTTTTCTATGTTACATATGTTACAATAGTGATAAAAATCACTGTTGGAGGTTTTTGGAAAGTATTTGAAAACATAATTATTTGAAAAACGATTCGACTGGCTCCCTGCTCTGTCGTTACATGCTTCCGTGTCGTCTGTGCCTTTGGCTGCTTCCAACAATAGACTATATCTTTTGCTCCAACACTATGAGAATATAATTAGGGACTGCAATAATGTGGCTTGATATTTTACTGTTTTTCTCTATTCTCATTTTATAAGGACTTTTTACTGATGACATGATTTCTCTTACTTCATTTTATTTGTATCTGCATGAGTGCATCTCTATTTTGTATCTAAGGAACTCCATTTCATTTTATTTTCATTTTATATTGTATCTCTTTCGTATTTGAGTACCTTGCCATTTTCTTCTACCTCTGTATTCATTCTCTTTCAAGGAGAACTATCCCACATATGATGTACTTTCGAGAGCCCCCTCCAAGTCTATATCACTGCAAGAAAAAGGGGGGCGTAGCGACGCCCCCGAATTGGAAAAAAAATGGGTACCGTCGCTTATGCGACGCTCCCATCACATAAGCGACGGTACAATTTTTGAATTTTTTTTCCCCGACCTTCGTCGCATAAGCGATGCTAGCGTCGCTTATGTGACGCTAAATTCAGAGCGTCGCTGGCTAGCGATGGGATTAGTGACGTTGGCAAACTGCGGAGTGTCGCATATGCGACGCTCTGGAATGTTAAAAAAAAAATTGATTTCTCCCGCCACATTTGTGCCGGGATTTGGATGCGAGCAAGAAGAGACCAAGAGAGAGAGAGAGAGAGGGAGAGAGAGAGAGAGAGAGACCGAGAGAGAGAGAGAGAGAGACGCATCTACCAACAACAAGGTATGCGTACACACACACACACACTTACACACACATACATATGCATACACACACACATATACACACATAGACACACACACACATACACAAACACACACACATACACACAAATACACACACATATACACACATACACAAATAATGTTGCATACACACATGCACACATAATGCATACAGATGCACACACATATACACATACATATACACACACATACATATACACAGACACATACACACACACATACACACACATACACACATACACACACATATATGCATACACACACATAGAGAGACATGCACACACATACACATACATGCATACATAATGTTGTTGATATGTTTAGGTAGTGATGTGTGTGAACACACTAGGACCGCCGGGGAACTTTTTTCCCTCTTTAGGAGGCTTTTTTCCCCCGGCTTGTATATACGCCTATTGCCCTAATGGGCTACTTATCTTTGTACATTCTCTAGTAATACATTCAGTATTGTGTGTTTGTGCTCCAAGCTTCTTCTTCTTCCGTGTGCTGTTCGCGTGCTCCTGCAGACGTCTAACTCCAACAATTGGTATCAGAGTAGGTCGTCGCTTCATCTAGGGTGCCGTCGACATTCCTCCGTTTGCAGTCTCAAAATCGCACGAATTTTGGTGAACATACTCAGTGTGCCTCCGAACGCACTATCGCAGCGCTTGTGCAGGCTATTTCATCTTTTTGTGCCAAAGGTATATACCAGATTTTGTTCGCCAGTTTAAGCGTCTCGAAGTCTGCTACAAGTCTAGCAGTACTCGTCTGGGCAGTTCTGTTCAACTTTTTGAGATACAGTCAATTTTCTGCATCAAGGTATTTTAGTCATCGGCCATGGCTGAAAGCAGTGATGTACTCCGTATATTGGCTGTTGAGGATAAGTTGGATGGTACCAACTACCCATTATGGGCTTATATGATGCGACATGTTTTGATTGCAAAAGGATTGTGGAACATTGTGCAGGGTGTTGAAAGACGTCCTGTTACACCTGTAACAACAGGTACTGCAAATACAGGTGCTGCAGCTTATGAAGATGGTGTCGAAGATGATATTCCACAGATTCCTATTCGTGCTGCTGTTTCTGTTGCACATGCATTGATAGCTTTGTCTGTCAAACGTGCCAAGCATCATATTCGCTCTTGCAGAACAGCTAGGGATGCTTACAGAACAGCCTCATATTCACTCTTGCAGAACAGCTAGGGATGCTTGGGATACACTTACCATATTCGCTCTTGCAAAACAGCTAGGGATGCTTGGGATACACTTATCCTGGCTAGTCAGAAGGGCAAAGGAAAATGGCGCTCTTCTACTAGTAAGCAGAAATCTGCAAATGTTGCACATTCGAAGAACCAGGATAAAGATGAGAAGAAATCAGAAAAGCAGAAATTGTTTTGCAAGTACTGTAAAGGGAATGACCATATCATAAAGAATTGTCCAAAACTGGCTGCAAAAGAGGCAAAGAAAAAGGAGGCTGGAATGGTTGTTGCAGAAGCCTCTACACCAAAAATAGAGTCTGCTAATCTTGTGCAGGAAGAAGAATGGGCATTTACTACTGTTTGCAATTTTGACCCATCTTCTCATGAGCAGTGCATGTCTGCAGTGGACTCAGATGTTTGGTACTTTGACAGTGGGGCGACCAAACATATTACCTTGCAGCGCAGTTTCTTCTCTTCACTCGAGCCTGCCCCTACAGGGAATACTATCACATGCGCCAACAACTCCTCTTATCATGTTATGGGAGTTGGTAAGATCATTCTGACTAATGCTGATGGTAGTTCTTTCAGCTTGTCATATGCTTTATTTGTGCCAAGGATCAAGAAGAATATGTTATCAGTTTCTGCATTAGCCAAGATTGGCTTGGTTGTGAAATTTGTTGATGACAGATGTACAGTTCATGATCTGTCAAATGGCGATGTTATTCTTGCTTCTTGCATTTTATGTCGTGGGCTGTATAAGCTCATAGACTATGAAAGATCTGTGAATGATTCGGCATGTGCAGTTCATGATTCTCAGGCTATGTCAGATGCAAAGCTTTGGCATGCACGCTTTGGTCATCTGAATTTTGCTAGTTTGCTACGCCTGCAGAAATCTGATATGGTGTCTTCTTTGCCCAAGCTTGAGGCACCTGGAAAACATGTTTGTGAAGGTTGTAATTTGGGCAAAATACAGCATTCCTCCTTTCCAAAAGATGGTTCAGTTCGGGCTACACAGAAATTGCAGCTTGTACATAGTGATGTCTGTGGTCCTATGCAGACACCCTCTTTTGGAAATTACCTTTACTTCGTGACTTTCATTGATGATTTTTCCAGGCATGCATGGATATATCCACTCAAAGCAAAGTCCAAAGTGTTCATGTGCTTTAAATAGTTTTTGGTTTTGGCTGAAAATCTGTCAGCATTTAAAATGGGCACCCTCCGTTCTGATCGAGGGGGGAAATATATGTCTTCTGATTTTAATGCATTTCTGGTTGAACATTTGATAAAACACCAGTGTACAGTGCCGTATACACCTCAACAGAATGGAGTTGCTGAACGAAAGAATAGGTCACTCATGGAGATGGCGAAGTGTATGGTCACGATGTCGTCGAGATTTTCTCTCCTCTCTCACTTGTGAAGGCCTACAAAAAAAACATATTTGGTGAAGGTAGCCAGAATTCCCCGAGAAGTCCAGGATGCATCAAGGATGTCAAAGGAAGGTCACATACAAAGTTTCAAAGAAATCAAGAAAGTCCATGGTATTCTTCCTTCCAAATTTGATTCGTGTGTATGGTTCTCTTTCATTCTTATCAATCATGTCATCAATCTAACTTGCACACCTACATTCCCATTCCCATAATTATTTCAACATCTCTCTCTTCTCCATACTCAACATTAATTTCACCTTCACATCTTTAAACCTTCCAACATTCATTAGCTTCATACACCCTGTGTGTGCCACGACCGGACCCGATCCACCCGGATTGCGATCACCTCCACATTTGAACCCGACGTGAAATGCTTCGTGGCATTTGCTTCTGATCTTGTTGGGAGGTTGTGATCCATATCCTTTGTTTCATATTTTTCATCCTCATCATATCATCATCATCATTCTTGAGTGTTGCACTGGATTTCTCACAGTATCGTGCACATCTTCGTCGCGAAGTAAAAACATTTGTGAGAGATCTAGAACATCGTGCATCACTTGCTTATTCACATAAGATGGAGGAAGGATTCAAATCCCTTATTGTTGAGAAACAAGGCCAAAGAATAGTCTCTTCTATGTTGAGAGATAAGGGAAAATTCAATGGCATCAACATCACAAGCTACTTAGATTTGTTTGAAGAGCAAGCTATGATTTTTGGTCTTCCTGAAGATCTTTTGATATCATTCTTTGAACGAATTGTTGATAGCTCTATCATAAACCGTGTCACTCAATATGATAGTCTTCCTTGGAGTGATTTTAGAAAGGAGATGCTCAAAGAATTCTATCTTGAAGATTATAGCCAACATAATAGAGATGGATTCTTACGATGGGTCAATTCTCCAAAGCCTAGTAGCTCTATTACTCACTTACAAAATGAGTATATTAGACGCTATGAACAACTTCCTGATGAGGATAAGATAACTTTGGAACCTGATCTTGTGATCAATTTTCTTAAGCTTCTTCATCCTGAAACTCGTAGGGAAGTTGAACGGTGATTAGAAGAACCAGATAAGCGCTATGGTCTTACTGACAATTGGCAAAAAGTGCGTAAAGTAGTAGAGGTTGTAGCCCATAGACATCAAAGACAATCCATGCTTTATGAGCAAACTAGTCTTCCTCAAGCTAGCCTTCCACAAATTAAGGAGCAATTTAGAGAACAATCCCATGCTATGCTTTTTGACTCTACTCCTATTCCTCAAATGATGGAGCCTACTCAAGGTTTTAAAGTAGAGCCAAATAAAAGTGTAGTTGAACAATCTCAAGTGGATATTCTCACTAAGCAAATGGAAAGTCTTATTGCTACACAATCCAATTTGGCCAAGACTATAGATGCTTTACAATCTAATTACACCAAAACTTTCCAAAATCAAATGAACCCAATGACTTTTCAAGAGCCTAATCAACATGTTATAGCTACCAATCAAAATCCACAAGTAGCTCCTACTCAAGCATATCAAGTTCCTCCAATGCATAATCCTCCCATGCATAATCCTTCAATGCAAAATCCTCATCCTCATGTGCAAAATCCTCAAATGTATCAAAACCTGTATCCTCAAGCTTCTCAAATAGCTTTTCAAAATCCTCAAAATCAAAATTTTCAAAATCATCAACCGTATAATATGGAAGCTCCTCTTGCACCTCAAGTACCACATGTTGCTCCCCAAGCTCCTCAAATACATCAATTGCATTTTCAAAATCCTAATTATCATGTTCAAGCAATACCTTATCAACAAAATCCTCAATTTCAAAATTTCCCACCACAAGTTAATCAAAATCCTCAAAATCAAAATGGTTTTGTGTGTGGCCCTCGTAGGTGTCCTTGGTGTGATTCGTTAGAGCACTTTTTGAGAGATTGTGAACTATTGAAGGATGCTAAGGAGCAACGACTAGTAATAGACATAGACAAGAAAATCTGTGACTATCGATCTAGGCTACCTTTGCAAGGAAATTATGGTAAGGGAGGAATGAAAAAACATTATGAAAATATAACCATAATGGACGTAGGAACTAGAGGAGTGAAACTAGAAGCTCTTGATGAACAACAAGTAGAATCAAGTAAACCCACAAAGGAAGGTGATTTTTCCATAGAGGCTTTAGTAAGAGCACGGGATGAGATTAGGAGAATAACGGCTTGGGAGTCACCGATAGAAGATCAATCTCTTATTTCTCACATATCCAATGTAGAAGAAAAACGAAAAAGAGATGAAGCTGAGCCTAGTGAAAGAAGAGTGACTCGAAAACAAACCTCAGAGGGAATAGAAACAATCATAGAGCAAGGAGAAACATCACAATCTAAAGATAAAAAACAAGAATCAGAACCCAATGAACAAAAACAAGAGGAGAAACAAAAAGGGAAGAAGACAAAGCAAAGAAAAACAGAACCAAAGCCTTTAGATAAACCAGAACAATCAAAACAAACTGAAGACCAAATACGAGAACATGAACAAAAACAAGATCCTGAGCAAAAACAAAAGAAACCAAAGAGAAAACCTAAAGCCATCTTGATTTCAGAAATTGAGAGAAAAATAGATCCTACGGAAATTTTAGATGACATTTTGCTTAAGAGTCAAGTGACTATGTCTTTAGAACAAGTTTTCTCTAGTGCAAAGCCTGTTTTTAAAGATAACTTTATCGGCCTAATTAAAAGGAAGAGGTTTCCGCTTAATCTAGATACTAAGATGCAAGATTCTCTAGATCAAGATCAAGCTATGAATGAAGCCTTAAACTTTGATGAATCTGATGAAGAGAACTTTGATGATGATGAAGTAAATGTTAATAAAAATTTCTTAGGACCTATTCAACCTGACCATGAAAATCATGAAAACAATCCTGAAAGTCACTTTAAAAGAACATTTTGGTCTAGAGGTACATCAGAGATGCATGTTAAAATAGGAAATGATAAGAACACTACCACTGTAAATGCATTAGTAGATTCCGGCTCTGAAATCAATGTGATTTCAAGAGAAGTCTATGATAAGTTTCGATGGCCCATAGATAAAGATTGTGGATGGCGTATGAGATTGCAGATAATGGTGTAGGTACCCTGTATGGAGCTTGTGCTAGTGTGCCCATATCCATAGGAGGAATCATAGAAGAGTTTCACTTTTTTATTCAAGATAATTGCTCCTATGAAGTTCTCTTAGGTCAACCCTTTATTTGTGAGAGTCGTATGGAAACTAAAGCCATGGATGATGGGTCTACCTATGCTAGATTTAAGTCTAAGGATGGAATGCAATCACTTCAAGTCATGACAGTAGGAGTGAATCATCCTAGGAATCGATTGTCAATTAGAAAGAAACCTATTGTTACTCAGGGTCACGAGCATGCTTGTAGTGATTGTGCACCTCGATTCATGCTTGGAGCTACATATGATCAAAATTTCGGATAGAATCCATTGTTGAGCGGGACAACAGTGGATATTGGTTTGACATCTCGCATCCAACCAACATGTACAATAGTTTGTCACTTTGTTTTCCACATTCTAGATTAGATTTTCTTCATAAGAGTCAATTGTCCAAGTCTTTTATCCAAAAAAGCCAAAAAAATTATAAAAACAACAAAATCATGGAACATGATGAGAACATTGAGCATGTGATTGAGACATCTCATTGTTTCTCTACTCTTGAGGAGTTAGAGTTATGTCTTCAACAAAATTCTAATTCCCATATTATTCTTATTTCTTCCCTTGATGAGTATGCTCTAATCCAAGAGTATGCTCTCAATGTTGACGAGTGCTCAAAATTTAACCAAACACATGATGCCTTAGTTGAAACAAAGTACAAAACTATAGACAAAAAAATCAAACCCATAGCTCAACCATTACCTCAAGGAAGTAATGAAAAAATTATTGATGTGAAAAATGATCCAACTCTTCGGGATAAGAAAAACATAGGACATACATTCACGGATGAGACAATCAAACAGGTGAAAATTGGTAGAGATGATGACTTTCTTTTGCCAGCAGAGAGAGATAAATTTGAGGGAGTCATACGTAGCCATGGAAAAGCCTTTACTATGTATCCTCATGAGATTGGTTGTGTAGATCCTAAGCTAGTTGCACCCATGATAATCTTTACTATTCCACATATTCCATGGAATCTTCGTCCTATACCTGTTCCAAAGGCTCACTTACCTGAGCTAATGAAACTACTTAAGGAGAAGATAAACATGAGAATTTTAGAGCCATCTTTTGCACCTTAATCAAACAGATGGTTCACTATGCCTAAAAAGAATGGGAAACTACGTTTTATTCAAGATCTCCAACCCGTCAATAAAGTCACCATAAGGAATGTAGGAACAGGACCCATTGTAGATGAGTTTGCTGAATCATTTTCAGGACATTCTATCTATTCAATGGGTGATCTATATTCTGGATATGACCAATTCCAATTAGCAATTGATAGTCGTGACATAACCACAATGAAAACTCCTTTAGGCTTAGTGCGAATGTGTACTTTACCTCAAGGAGCGACTAATTTTGTGGCTCATATGATGAGTGCTATGAATATGGTCTTACATGACTTTATCCCTCATATAACTATGCCATTCATTGATGATATTCCAATTAAAGGGAGTGAGGAACGTGTAAAGGACATTACTTTAGATTCATCGGGATGTCGTAAATTTGTTCTTGACCATATCTCTGATTGTGAAAGAATATTTCAACGATTTGAAGAGGTAGGTCTCACATTTTCCATAGAGAAATCTGTTTTTGGTATCAACGAGGTACTTATTGTTGGACATTTATGTGGCCATTATGGTTGAAAGCCATACCCACAAAAAGTTGATGCCATTAGCAAGATTTCTGAAACATGTAACAACGTGAGTGAGGTACGTAGATTTCTTGGTGCTTGCATCTTTTATGTTATTTGGATCCCTCACTTTGCTCATGTTGCTGATTGTCTTTATGACTTGTTGAGGAAGAAACGAAAATTTATTTGGACTGACAAACACACTCAAGCTATGCGTAAATTGAAGAAATTATTGCTTGAAGCTCCCATCCTTAAGCGTGTAGACTATTCTGCTAACAAACCTATTATATTGACTGTTGATACTAGTCCTATTGGTATAGGTTGGGTCATAAGTCAAGATGATAGTGAAGGGAATAGATATGCAATTAGGTTTGGTGCCAAAATTCTACATGAAACACAACGAAAATATCCACAGATCAAACGAGAACTATGGGGTATGGTAACAGCTTTGAAAACAGACAAAGAATATTTCATTGGTGCAAATGTCAAAGTTGAGACTGATTGTTTGCCTCTCATTGGAATGATAGCCAATTGTCCATCTCCTGATATAGCCATGCTTAGATGGATCTCATATATTAAGTTCATAAATCCTGAGTTAGTTCATATTTCAGGTAAGTCAAACTCAGTTGCTGATATGTTATCGAGAGCTAGATTTGATGATGATCTTGAAAGTGATCTAATAAAGAATGTGAATTTAGTTGACTATGTTCCACATATATATGAGTATGAGAAATTTCATGAGTCTGAGTACGAAGATGAATGGAGAGACATAGGAAAGTATCTCAGTACACTACAACCATTACCTAGCTGGACTACGAATAGATTCCGTAACATTAGGAAACGAGCTTATAACTTTTTCCTATGTAATGGTTATCTTTGGAGACATGCTAAGGGTAAGGTTAAGAATCCACAGCGAGTCCTAGGAAAACGAGGTCTTCAATTGCAAGTAATGAAGGAAATGCATGAGACATTATGGGCCGGTCATAAAGGATTTTTTGGAACATATGAAAAAATTAGAAGTACCTATTATTGGCCTAGGATGTATGTTGACATTAGTAGCTATGTTTCTACATGTTCTACTTGTCAACTTCATTCATCAGTCAAACATAGAGATCCGTTGCATCCTACTTATCCACCTTGTATTCACTACAAGTGGGTAGTAGATCTTGTAACTATGCCTAAAGGTATCGACAAAATGCGTTACATTGTACTTGCAAGAGAAGACTTAACTAATCATGTAGAGGGACGTGCACTACGATCTAAGACCACTTACAATGTTTGCAAATTCTTGCTTGAAGATGTCATAAGTCGCTTTGGGTACATAGAGAAAGTAGTTGCCGATCGTGGAGAGTTAAATGCGAGAGAAGCTAAAGAGTTCTTTGAGCGTCACGGTATTCGTTTGTCTCTCACTACTGCATATAATCCAGAGGCCAATGGTAAAATAGAGAGAGGGCATCCACCTATTGTGAAAGCCATATCTAAAGCATGTAACGGTGACATCAAACAATGGCCTAGATTCTTACCTTTTGCACTTTGGGCAGATAGAATGACATGCACACGTACTACTGGGTATATGCCTGCTGAACTTATGTACTGTCAAAAACCATTGTTTCCAATTCAATCTCATATTTTTGCATGGTCAAATTTGCCTTGGTCTGAAAACATGTCTACTGATGACTTTTTGAGTTTGCGCATTAAACAGTTAGAACAAGGTAAAGTAAGACTTGATGATGCTGTTGAAAAATTAAGAGAATCTAGAATGAAGAATAAGCATTATTTTGATAAAACTCATCGACTGCGTCCTAATCCAATTGAAGTAGGAGATTGGGTGCTCATTTATGATAGTACATTTGACTCTCAATATGATGCACGCAAAAAGCTCACTCAATGGTGGTTTGGGCCATACATTGTATCAAAAGTCAACAACAATGGTACGTATGCTCTTTGTGAATTAAATGGTGTTGCACTAAAAACTTTGATTGCAGGTAAAAGGATAAAGCTATTCAAGAAACGTGATAATGACGAGTACATTTTGGATGAGGACATTGAAGAAGATGACAACAATGAGGCCGATTCATAAACAGGAGTATCCATGCTATAAAAAAATAAAAATATAAATAAAAAAAGGAAAAAAATAAATAAAAACATATAAAAATATCATTAATTTTTCAAGTTCATGTTGCTTTGTTTTTTTTCAAGTTCATTCTATTTTATTTATTTATTTTCTTTTTCATGCTTGTTTCATGCATGTTTTTTTTCAGTCTTTGCATTGCATTGCATATCCACATCACTTGAGTCAAAAAGGGCAAATGATGATTTCTCTACTTGTGTAAAATTTTATCTTAAGTAGTAACTTATCTACCAAGAAATTGTTTATAATCTAGGATTGTGGAAAGATAGGGCATGTAGATTTGGAGGTTTATTTTGGTGACAAGACTTTCATACATAAACATGCATATGTATCGTGTATCGAAAGCATAATTGTTGAAATCCTAGCTCCTGCTACTGCATGTTTCTACATCCTTAGTCCATCTCACAGCACTTGTATCGGAGTTTAAACGACTGTTCTCCGTCATCAAAAATGGTTATACCTTGTATCGGGGTTTAATTTTTCCTCGTCAAAAAAAAAAAAAAAAAAGCTACATGTTACCAAGAAGTTTACACTTTCTTCCACCCCAAAAAAGTGATCGTAACCATAAAGTTGCCGAATCATCATCATCATCATCGAAAAAAAAAAGAAAAAAAAAAAGCAAGCCAAAGGAGGATAAAGAGGCATAGTAGAGTAAATCACGGGCTATATAAGCAGATTTATACATTAGTGGAGTTTAGTTAGATTTCCTTGCATGTTATTAGAGAAAGAGCATATTCATATTTATGTAGGAAAGGAGTTGATCTAAAATAAGCTAAAGATGAAAGATGTCTCTTGAAAATCCTAAATCTTTGTTTATAATCATATTTAAGGTAGATTGCTTTATGAAAAAGGTACAAAATTTTCTTCAAGATGAGAGGAACTGATGCTTAAAACGACTCAATACATCCACTTCCACTTCATATTGATGCTTCTTTTTTTTCTTTCTTGTTGCCAATGTTGTTTGTTCACTTGCATATATGTTGCCTATTTGTTCATGCATATTCATGTTGCCTGTTTCAATTCTTTCTTTCATGCAAATCTTGCTTCATGTCACGTTACCTACTGATTCATGCATATAATCAATTTTCCTTCCATGTTTCTTATGTTGCCTATAAAAGAATTTGATGCCTGGAACATTTTTTTTTTCACAGATGCTAGAGTGGCGCTTCCGGAGGAATCGCAGGTTTAGTGGGGGCGAATGTCGTCGAGATTCTCTCCTCTCTCACTTGTGAGGGCCTACAAAAAAAACATATTTGGTGAAGGTAGCTAGAATTCCCCGAGAAGTCCAGGATGCATCAAGGATGTCAGAGGAAGGTCACATACAAAGTTTCAAAGAAATCAAGAAAGTCCATGGTAGCGGTCAAAGTTGGTCAAAGCTGGTCAAAGTTGGGAAATTAGGGCAAAAATTTCATTGTCACCAAATTAGATGAAAATCCATATACTTGTAAAGATTGTCAAACGCAGTCTATAGCCCAAATTTCAGCAGAAAATGGATTTAGTAGCACATTGATATGCTATGTTCATTTTGTAAAAATGTATTTTTTCTAGTTTGACCCTACAAATTCTTGTATAGAAATTTATGTTAGCCATATGGTTTGGCATGTATAAAGAACATATGTGGCTACATATTTGTATAAAGTTTCAAGGCTATCCGAGCTTCCTAGACACCTTAATGCCACCTTGCAAGCTTCCAAATGTAGTCAAACTTGTACAAGTTAGATTCAGATGGGAGTTTTTTCTGCATATTCCTGAAGGAGATCTTTGGAAACATAGTCCTACAATGTTTCATCTTCATCAAAGCCTATTTGGAGGGTCAAAGAGTACAAAGTCCAGTTTTCAAGGTCACCGCAGTTTTCTAGAATAAGAAAATTGAAGGCTTGAAGGGCTACCACATGTCAAAATATGATTGAACCATGTTGTACGGTCAAGATGAGCTCATATTCAAGGGTGGAGATGCACTTAAGCATAAAGGAAGGAGGATCCACGAATTTTTTCATCAAAGAAGACTTTTTTGACAGTTAAAGATCAATAATGCAAAGTTTCTCCAAAAATAGTGGCTTATCTTATCCGAATTGATGTCAGCACTGATCCGATGGTCCAGATCATCCCCAGATCCAATGGTGGAGAATGAGGGCACCTAAATTTCACTCCTTTACATTAGATTTGATAGAAAGAACAATTCCAAGCCATTGATTTGATTAATCAAATGGTTGTAATCGAAAGTAGTGATCCTAGAGTTGAGAGTTGATTTCTCTAGATCCAAGGGCCCAAATTCATTCAAAAAACTATATAAACCCCCCTCCAAACTCCTAGAGCATCATTGTTAGGCATCCATAGGGCTCATGCTAGCTTACGGTTTCCTTGAGACGATCACCCTCGGCTGAGCGAGTGAGGATCCAAGGTGAGCTAGTATGAGTATAGAACCTAGTTTCAAATTTAAGTTAGAACTCCAATTTAGGATAGGCTCTTGAAACCAGCATCTCTATCTCGACTCACCCTCGGTGGAGCGTGTGAGTGAGTTAGAGCTGATTTTAATGAGTCTTAGACTTCTTTAGTTAGACGTTACGAGCCTAGACAGACATAGGGTCACTGGAGTGGAACTCACCTTCTTACGTGTGACATTCGGTTGAACTGTCATGGTTTGAGGGTCGGAACCACCTTTGATCAGTAGACTGCTTAGCATGACGTACCACGACGATCTTTTACATGTAACTTAATTCAAATTCTTTTAATTCATGTCACTTGTCACTTGTCTCTTGTCACCTCTCTCAGTCTCTTAAGTATTTTTACATGTCTTCTATTTCTTCTATGTGTGAGAAGGCTCCGCAGTATTGCGTTGAACCAGTGAGGATGTTTCTTTGAGCTTGTGAGTAAAATCCATCATCATAATTCACTTGCATGCATATAATCCATACAAATCCATACATATTTATTAGTTTCTGAAAGTGTATAAGAAGCTCCAATATTGGACCATTCTTCCTTTCGAAACTGATTTATGTGTAAGGATTCCATCTATTCTCATCATGCATACATATCATCCAAAGAAGGCTATACATATGGATTAGAATTAGGAAGTGTTTAAGAAGCTCCTCCAATGGACCATTCTTCCTTCCAAATTTGATTCGTGTGTATGGTTCTCTTTCATTCTTATCATTCATGTCATCAATCTAACTTGCACACCTACATTCCCATTCCCATAATTATTTCAACATCTCTCTCTTCTCCATACTCAACATTAATTTCACCTTCACATCTTTAAACCTTCCAACATTCATTAGCTTCATACACCCTGTGTGTGCCATGACCGGACCCGATCCACCCGGATTGCGATCACCTCCACAACGAGTCAGGCTTTACCTCATAGTTTCTGGCTTGAGGCTGTCATGTGTGCAGCATATGTACTGAACAGGTATCCCACTAAAGCGCTGCAGTCTATCACTCCATATGAGGCTTGGCATGACCGCAAGCCATCTGTTGCTCATCTGCGTGTTTTTGGTTGTTTGGCATATGCACTAGTGCCTAAACAACATCGCAGAAAATTGGATGATAAGGCAGTAAAATGTATTTTTGTTGGGTACAATTATGAAAGCAAATGCTATCGTCTGTATCATCCACAGACTAAACGCATTCTGGTTAGCCGTGATGTTGTCTTTGTGGAAGATGCTATTCATCCATTGCTTTCATGTACTAAGGAGACATATGTTAGCTCCAAAGACATGTATGATACTTTGATGCCTCTTTTTACAGGTGGACAGTTTAGTGCTAGTCCTAATGAGGCAACTTCTCAGCCTTTGCAGGTTTCATATGATGTTGCAGATCATTCCATTTCTGATGCAGATTTACATTATGCACTTGTTGATGAGAGAGCTGATATTGAGCAGGCAAAAACTATGCCAAAATGGCTGGTGCAGACTTTGCGTGACAGCAAATTAGATGCACCTTTGTCATATCATACTTGTTCAGGCTCTCATAGTGCCTCCCTTGCATTAGATTGCTATGCTATGGCTGCGTCTAGTCTCTGTGATGAGAATGAGCCTGTTTCTTTTGATGAAGCACAGAATTCAAAAAATTGGATGGCTGCTATGCAATCTGAATATGATGCTATAATGAAGAATGGTACATGGTCTTTATGTGACTTGCCTCCTGGCAAGAAGGTCATTGGTACTAAGTGGGTATACAAGTTGAAGCGTAAACCTGATGGTACAGTTGACAGGTATAAGGCTAGGCTTGTTGCAAAGGGTTATGCATAGGAAAGAGGCATTGATTTTTATGAGACCTTTGCACCTACATGCCGTATGACTACTGTTCGGAGCATTTGTGCACTTGCAGCCCATCATGGTTGGAATGTACATCAGTTGGACATTAAAACAGCATTTTTGAATGGTGACTTGCATGAAGAAGTGTATGTTTTTCAGCCCCGTGGCTTTGTGCAGAAAGGGCATGAAAACTAGGTGTGCAGGTTAAAGAAGGCGTTATATGGTTTAAAGCAAGCACCATGTGCTTGGTATGAGAAGATACATGCCTATCTGATTGCACATGGTTTTGAGAACAGTCCAACTGAAAGCACCTTATATGTTAAGCGTGCTAATGATGTGCTTCTGATCATTGTTGTCTATGTTGACGACATGCTGCTCACTGGTCCTATTGAGAAGCATATTGCTGATTTTAAGCCTGATTTGCATGCCTCATTTGAGATGTCTGATTTGGGGCATTTGCATCACTATTTGGGCATTCAATTTATGCAAGTTGATGGTGGAATGGCTTTGTGTCAAACAAAATATATTGACACATTATTGCAGTGTTTTGGCCTTGAAGACTGTAAGCCTATTGCCACTCCTATAGAGACAGGTTTACGATTGAGTCTTCATGATGTTGGAGATGCATTTGATGCTATTGAAGGGCTTTGGTGTGCAGAACAAGAGGAGGAAGGAGGAGATGGAGGGAGAGAGAAGAGAGGAATGACACGCGGACATGCGTGGGAGCCTCGAAACCCACATAATGATCTCTCTTGAGGCAATGCTCTATATATGATGTATATATATGAATATGGGGGTATGGTCACATGACCCTTACATCCCCAACAATCTCCCACTTAAGGGTCAATGTGACCATAAGTGGTAAAATATACAAAGAATGATGTAGGACTATACAATAATGTACAGGAAGAGTCCGGATCTCTACCCATACTAGATCAGCCTACACCAACTGCCTCGAACAAGGTGTATCCATGCACCTCAAACTGCTCTAGACTCATATCGATAAGAGTCGAGCTCACATCTGACTGATACAAGAACTCATGAAGTTCTTGCAAAGCTCCCACTCGCTCTATGCCTATGTCAATCATCGAACGACTGACAACTCCAAGTGCAAATGCTCCAATAGCAACTGCAATATCTGGTCTCGAGCATAATAACTCGTACATCAGACTCCGGAATGCTGACGAAGCATGTGCTATCCTGGCTAACCTAAGTATGTCAGCCATGCCTCTATCCAAGGCATCCAAAGCACCATCATCAAGACCAACATGTCCTGAGATATCTGTGTCAACAGCTGGCATGAGCAAATCCAAGAATGACTGCATAACTACTGACTCCTCAGCATCTAAATCAGCCATGCTCGCAACCAAGGATGTATCTAGCTATGCATCCTGAAAGCTAATATGCTCTACCATACACTATGTACCATGAGAGCAATCCTGCTCTACCACACCAAGTGTATGATCATGCTCTACATGAGCTAACTGCACAACATCAACACCAAGGTCAAACTGATGATCACACTCTAACTGAGTATCATCACAATGCTCTACATGAGCATCCACATCATGCTCTAAAGCATCCAACTGATCATCCAAAATATGCTCCAAATGAGCATCCACATGATCAACAAAACCATGCTCCATAGAAGCATCATGAGCATCCAAAACATGCTCTACATGTGCATCCATCTGAGCATCAAAATCATGCCATACATGTGCATCAAGAATGTCCATAGACCTATCTATAGGTAGACAGAATGAGACATGACGAGTCTCACATCGCACATAAGGCTGAACTCCCACTGAGACGAGACTGTCTCTCACATGAAGTACCTGCAGTGGATACCTGTGCCCAATCCTAGCACCTCTGACAAGCATAAGCTGTCCCAACCGCAACTGAAAATGATGCTCACCAAGGAATGCATAACATCTGCTCTCCTGTAACTGGCTAACTGAAATCAAGCTCATAGGGAATGAAGGCACATAACGTACATGTCTAAGCATAAGTGATGCTCCACTAGGTAGCATAATGCATACATCTCCTGCACCCTCAATATCATATGTCGTACCATCAGGCAACTCCACACATCCACGACTCTCACCTGAGAATCGATAAAACCACTCACGATATGGAGTAACATGAAAACTGGCTAATGCATCAAGCAACCAAGCCAGATGTGTGCCATCCAATGAATAAGAGGAATCCAAAGATGAACCATAGGAGAAAGTGATATCTCCATCACTAGCATAATCAACTGCCATAGAATCTCCTGAAACCACTACCTGATCTGCATCACGTGCATATCTCTGACATCGTCGTTGCATCCGCCTGAAGCAACATCGTCGAATATGGCCCTCATGACCACAATGCCAACATCGAAGTCGTCGATGTGATCTATGTCTCATATGAGTCAATGGACTCACATACATATCATGTAGTCTCTGCCATAATGCACTACTCGTCTCCTCATACATAACAGACTCATATATAGAATCCACAAGCTGTAATCGGATAGTGGAGCTGCCCAATGCATCCATATCCATCCATACATGGTCGGGCATGTCACGAGGCCTCTATGCATCTCTATGCACATACATATGTAACCCTGCACGAACCAATGTATGCCACATCTGAGCTTTCCATCTCGGAAAGTCAGTGCCATCAAATCGAGAAGATACCATGCTGGCAATCCAATAGACTAGCAATGTAACAAGAGACTAGAAACAATACTCTATCCTGAATAGGATCACACCTGCATATCCATATGCATAACTCAAATCACAAATGTCTCGATGGAGAAGGAACCATGTGAACCACCTATCACATAACCATGCATCTAGCATGCACATAAAACCATGAGCATAAGCCTGCTCACCAAGTCTCCAAAAGTGACCAAGTAGATGTGAAAGAATCCTGGGAAAATTTTGGCAGAGTATCCCCTGTAAACTGAGCAATCAAACAATATAACCAATATCAAAAGAACAATGAGTAATCTGTCACCACCTGTCACTGATGTAATCAAGGATAATGGCGAATACATATGCCCATAAACTAATGGTAATACACGCCAATACAATGGCAATACAACTCCCACTCAAGAATAAATCCTGCAAGATGGTCCAACCTGTCACAAACAACCTGTGACCAAGTCCAAGTGAATGGAGATAGTCAATGATCCAAAGCTATTGCAAAAGCTTCAAGATCCACAAGAGCTCCTTTCTAGCATAAAAGCCGGTGAAATTCGGCAGCATCTCCTCTGTAAAATGGACTCTAAAACCAAAATAACCATGTGGGAATCACCATCCACATATGCCAAGAATCACACTGGCAAATATATATCAATCAATGACCAAATGCTAATAATGATGACAAACAAACGTGTAACTGAGGCTCCAATCTAGATCACGTACCTGCAAAGAAAACAAAGATACAAGTACCAACCAATATCCACAATCAACTCTCATAAAAGTATGTGCAATCCGCAAGTAAATCCATAACCAAGTGGCATAAGCAAGATATAGACCACAATGCCACTATACATCCATGATCGAACTCATGATGACATAAACCTCAAAAAGAGTATACCACAATGTCATCTTACATGTCAAAATACATGACAAGATCATGCTCTACTCTCATATGGAGGAGCTAACACAATGATCATACATGTACAATGTCTTTAAGCTCTGAAAATAAGAGCTTGCACACCATAAATTCTCTCTCGAAGAAGTTCCAAAGCAAATTCAACCTCCAAGTGCAATTAGGGTTCGTTTGATAAAAATCTGCTGCTCTGTGTTTTGCTGTTTCAGTGGTGATAACCTCTCAATCTAAACTTTTGGTCTTCAGCAAACTTCAAGATCTAACTCTTGGCTACGTAACGAGATAAAGAACACCTCAATCGGAGGTGCGTAGCTCAAGATATGCATAAAACAAGCACCTGCTGTCAATTTCACTATCACCTACAACACTGCTACTCTGTATTTTGCAGTTTCGGTGACTTTGCACTGAGAATCTGAATCTGAGTTCTTCTACAAAGTTGTAGCTATCTTTTCAAGATACGAGCAGCAAGTTGAATCATCGCATTCCGATCTGTAGAACTGAAGTTATGAAAAAAAAACCGACCTACTGTCCTACTCAATGTAGATTCGTCTTCTACAATTCTCTGCGTTTTTTCGAATTTTCGGCACTTCAGAAGTCCGAACCAGGTTCTGCGCCCTTCTGTGAAGTTGTAGCTCTCTGTGTGAGCTACACACAGAACTTTAAAACGCGTCAATCCGAGCTTCCTAGTTCGAGTTATGACCGAAATACTGAACAGCTGTCAAGAGATGCCGACCTGCACTTTCTTCTCTTCTCACCTAAGCTTCCATTGAAGCTTCTTGCACACCAGCCTTCAACATGCTCTGATACCAATGAAGAGCTTTGGTGTGAAGAACAAGACGAGGAAGGAGGAGATGGAGGGAGAGAGAAGAGAGGAACGACGCGCGGACATGCGTGGGAGCCTCGAAACCCACATAATGATCTCTCTTGAGGCAATGCTCTATATATGATGTATATATATGAATATGGGGGTAAGGTCACATGACCCTTACATCCCCAACAGCTATTCTCTATTAGCAGGCTGTTGGATGCTTGATTTACTTATGCATTACTCAGCCAGATATTCAGTTTGTTGTCTCACAGATGAGCAGGTTTATGCATTGCCCAGGAGTCACCCATTGGAAGGCGGTTAAGCGCATCTTTTGCTACTTGAGTGGTACTTGGCTACTTGGGTTGTTTTATCCCAAGGGGGGGTCACTATCGCCAGATTTGCATGCTTTTTCTGACTCAGATTGGGCTGGTTGCTATGACACTCGTGTGTCCACCAGTGGTTTTTGCTTCATGCTTGGTGGCTCATGTATATCTTGGTTGAGCAAGAAGCAGCCTATTGTGACCACTTCCAGTTGTGAGGTTGAGTATAGGGCAGCTTTCACAACGACTGTTGAGTGTGTGTGGCTCAGACGCCTTATGGCTGATTTGGCTGTTGGTCAGTCTTCTGCCACCACCATCTTCACTGACAGTCAAAGCGCATTGGCAGTTGCGAGGAACCCTGTGTTCCATGCTCGCACTAAGCACATTGAGGTGCATTATCACTATGTCAGGGAGAGGTTCTCTGCTGGGGAGATCAGCTTGGCATATGTGCCCACGCAGGAGAACATTGCAGACCTTTTCATGAAGCTTTCCGCAAAGCTTTGGGCTTACTTCCTTTTGTGGAGTGATTTCCACATAGCTTGGCACTTCCTTATACATGAGTGCTAGCTCCTTGTTCGCCGCATCACTCCCAGGGGGGATTTGTTGATATATTTAGGTAGTGATGTGTGTGAACACACTAGGACCACCGGGGCACTTTTTTCCCTCTTTAGGAGGTTTTTTTCCCCCGGCTCGTATGTACGCCTATTGCCCTAATGGGCTACTTATCTTTGTACATTCTCTAGTAATACATTCAGTATTGTGTGTTTGTGCTCCAAGCTTCTTCTTCTTCCACGTGATGTTCGCGTGCTCCTACAGACGTCTAACTCCAACAAATGCATATGCATATGCGTACATCCATACATACTTTACATGCATACACACACATATGCATACATAATGCATATGCATATGCATACATAATGCATATGCATATGCATACATACATACATACTTACATGCATACACACACATATGCATGCATAATTCACATGCATACATACACATACATAATGCATATGCATGCATAATGCACATGCATACATACACATACATAATGCATACACACACATATGCATACATAATGCATACACACACATATACACACATATGCATACATACATGCATACACATACACACATAGACACATACACACACATAGACACATACACACACATAAACATATACACACTCATAGACACACACATACACATAGACGTGCACACAAATACACACATATACACACACACATACACACATAGACACATACACACATAATGATGCATTCACACACATACACATGCATACACACGTAGACACACATATACACACACACACACATCCAAACATACACACTCATAGACACACATAATGATGCATTCACACACATACACATGCATACACACATATACGCACACACATTCAAACATACACACTCATAGACACACATTCATACACACACACATCCAAACATACACACTTATAGACACACACACACATACACATAGACGCGCACACACATACACACACATATACACACACATACACACATACACACATACACACATACACACATACACACATACATACATAATGATGCATTCACACACATACACATGCATACACACATAGACACACAAATACACACACACATACACACATACACACACATATATGCATACACACACACACATAGAGAGACATACACACACATACACATACATGCATACATATGCATACATAATGCATATGCATACATACACATACATAATGCATACACACACATACACAAACCTATGCATACATACATGCATACACATAGACACATACACACATAGACACATACACACACATAGACACATACACACACATAAACACATACACACTAATAGATGCATAGTGACACATACACATAGACACATACACATAGACACACACACACACATATACACAAACACATACACACATAGACATATACACACATAATGATGCA
Organism: Ceratopteris richardii; assembly: GCA_020310875.1. Lineage (NCBI taxonomy): Eukaryota > Viridiplantae > Streptophyta > Polypodiopsida > Polypodiales > Pteridaceae > Ceratopteris > Ceratopteris richardii. The sequence continues at coordinate 105,046,778 of CM035417.1, read as the reverse complement.
TACACACACATACACATGCATACACATACATATGCATACATACATGCATACACATACACACATAGACACATACACACACATAGACACATACACACATAAACACATACACACTCATAGATACACACACATACACATAGACACACACACATACACACACATATACACACACACACATGCACACATAGACACATACACACATACACATGCATACACACACATACACATGCATACACACATACAGACACATATACACATACATACACACATACACACACATATATGCATATACACACATATATGCATACACACACACATAGAGAGACATACACACATAAAACATACATGCATATATATGCATAAATAATGCATATGCATATGCATACAATGTACATACATACTTACATGCATACATAATGCACATGCATAGATACATACACACACATACACATACACACATAGATACATACACACACATAAACACATACATACTCATAGATATACACACATACACATAGACACACACACATACACACACATATACACACTCATACACACATAATGATGCATACACACACATACACATGCATACACACATACAGACACATGTACACACACATTCACACACATATATGCATACACACACATAGAGAGACATACACACACATACACATACATGCATACATATTGCATATGCATATGCATACATACATACTTACATGCATACATAATGCACATGCTTACATACACATACATAATGCATACACACACATATGCATACACACACATACACACATATGCATACATAATGCATATGCATATGCATACATAATGCATATGCATATGCATACATAATGCATATGCATACATACATATTTACATGCATACATAATGCACATGCTTACATACACATACATAATGCATACACACACATATGCATACATAATGCATACACAGACATACACACATATGCATACATACATGCACACACATACACACATAGACACATACACACACATAGACACATACACACACATAAACACATACACACTCATAGACGCATAGCGACACATACACATACACATACACACACACACATATACACACACACACAAACATACACACATAGACACATACACACATAATGATGCATACACACACATACATATGCATACGCACACATATGCATACGCACACATATGCATACATACATGCATACACATACACACATAGACACATACACACATAGACACATACACACACATAGATACATACATACACATAAACACATACACACTCATAGACACACACACATACACATAGACACACACACATATACACACACATACACACATAGACACATACACACATAATGATGCATACACACATACACATGCGTACATACATGCATACACATACACACATAGACACATACACACACATAGATACATACATACACATAAACACATACACACTCATAGACACACATACATACACATAGACACACACACACAAACACACATAAGAATGCATACACACACATACACATGCATACACACATACAAACACATATATACACACATACACACATATATGCATACATACACACATATATGCATACATACACACATATATGCATACACACACATAGAGAGACATACTCACACATACACATACATGCATATATATACATACATAATGCATATGCATATGCATACATACATACATACATGCATACATACACATACATAATGCATACACACACATATGCATACATAATGCATACACACACATACACACATATGCATACATACATGCATACACATACACACATAGACACATACACACACATATACACATACACACACATAGACACATACACACTCATAGATGCATAGGGACACATACACAGACACATACACATACACACACACACACAAACATACAGACATAGAAACATACACACATAATGATGCATACACACACATACATGTGCATACACACACATATGCATACATACATGCATACACATACACACATAGACACATACACACACATAGATACATACATATACATAAACACATACACACTCATAGACACACACACATACACATAGACAACACACACATATGCATACACACATACACACATAATGATGCATACACACACATATGCATACATACATGCATACACATTCACACATAGACACATACACACACATAGATACATACATACACATAAACACATACACACTCATAGACACACACACATACACATAGACACACACACACACATATACACACACACAAACACACATAGACACTTACACACATAATGATGCATACACACATACAAACACATATACACACACATACACAGATACACACATATATGCATACATACACACATATATGCATACATACACACATATATGCATACATACACACATATATGCATACACACACATAGAGAGACATACTCACACATACACATACATGCATATATATACATACATAATGCATATGCATATGCATACATACATACATACATACATACATGCATACATACACACACACATATACACATACATACACACACATACACACACATACACACATAGACACATATACACATAATGATGCATACACACACATACACATGCATACACACATACACACACACATACACGCACATACATACACACACATGCATACATACACATACTTAATGCATACACACTTACATATGTACACGTATATATATTGATTTCTAACCATTTTGTTTTATATGTTAGGTATTATGGGTCCTAGTAGAGAGAGAAAGGCGAAACTCACTCTCATAAAAAGTCTTATGGGAGCAAGAGTTCCGTCTGATACTCTAGGGGCCATAATGCGTGATTACTCAGAGATGTCTGATGAGGAGCTGGATTATACGATCCAGATGCTTACCCAGCAATCAGACGAGGGCTCTTCTGCGGCTCCACATGCAGGAAGAGAGCTATCTGCTCATAGGTATGTTTTTTTTTTCATAAACTTTTTTAATGATATTATAACACATATTTTTATTTATTTATATCTATCTATTTTCAGGACACCTATACCACCTCCAAATCGTGATAGCAGAGCAGAGTTGCCTATGAGGACATGCATAGGGACCTTAGGACTAGAGTGCAACATAGAGCCAGAGGGGAACATTGTGTACATAGGGAATGGATTGGAGTTCAAGAGAAGAATGCAGGCACTATGCGACTCTTACCTGCACTTTGTCCACTTACCGTGGAAGTAAGTAAAAGTTTTACATATAAATTGAAATAAATATCTTATGTTTTATTTACATTATGTTTTTTGTTTTTGTAGTGAGCATGGTGAGAGGGATAAAAAATACGTACTTAGTTCACTTGAGACAGAGTTTGGGACAAGATGGTCGCTTAAGTGGTGTCTAAAAGAGATGCGGACACTTATGGCTCATCGTTGCGATAATGCACGGTATGCACTGCTTTTATGTATATATATGTGGATATGAGTATGTGTGTTTATGCATATATGTATGTATATGAGAGAGAGAGAGAAAAGAGTGAGACTAGAGGTAAAAATACACGCATACACACACATATACATCATACATGCACATTTACACACATATACATATACATGCAAATTTATACATACACACACATACATGCATAATTTTACACACACATACACATGCAATGTTACACACATATAATGAATACACATAGAACACATGCACATACTCACATACACGTACACATACTCACATACACATACACATGCATAATCATATGTACACACACATAGACTCATATAATCATATTTACATGCATATATACATATACACATGCATATATACATATACACATGCATATATACACACACAACACATGCATATGCACATATAGGTACACATACATACACAACACATGCATATGCATAAATAAATAAATAAATAAATAAATAAATAAATAAATCCTATTTCAAAAATCCTTAAAAACACTAATTTCGATATAAGGGTTTTAAAATCCCTAATTTAAAAACTCTAATTCAACCTTTTAGCCATATGTTTGAAGTATATGTACACCTCCGACGTCCTACTAGAGAGATGTCTCTCCTCCCAACCTTATGCCTCTATATATAGCTACTCGAATCAAGGAGGATCATAATATATGTAAAGATATATACACATCATGTAGATAGGATACATAAATATAAAATGGAGTAGATATAGTATGCATCACACATACATGCCTAAATGCACACATAAATATATATATACATACTAACATATTTACATGTACACATTTACACATAGACATATATACATATATACATGTACACATCACATATACATGCCTACATGCACACATAAACATATATATACATGCATACATATTTACATGTACATATCTACACATAGACACATATACATATATACATGTACAAAATTATAAACACTTGCATATATTACATGAATACATGAATATTTTACATAAATGCATATGCATATATACACATATGCATATTTAACACATGTATATATATCACACACATGCAAACACATACATATACATGAAATACATATATATGCATACTAACATATGTATACATATAATACACATGAATACACACACATATGCATACATACATGATAAAAAATTGCTCCTCGAAGATAAAGCTATATATAAAATAATTAGGCATACCCCCGAGCTTCATGTTCTAACTTAGAAGAACATGATTTCATCTCTCTAGTAGGATTCATCGTTATTCAAGTTAATGAAAAAATCTATTATCTGATATCCATTCAGAAGCTTCAAGTTATTGATCGATAAATAGAGTAGAATTTACTATCTAATCTGCTCATATGTTTTCATTATTGCCATCATTTTGGTAAGACATCAATATAATCTCATCTTCATTATCCTTAATGATTTCATTTATTTCTTCTATTGTTAAATCTATGTTCTCATGAATCACATCATCTATTGATGGATTAATATCTATTTCTGGTAATTCCTCTTCCTCATCAGTAGAATCAGCATGTAGAGAATTATCCTCTTCATCAAAAAGATTAGTATCATTATCACGTATAATGATTCTAATTTCTATTTCAGATGTTGATGTATCAGTATCTGATGTTGAATCATCAAGAGGACTTTCTTCGATCTCTCTAACAATAAACTTTTCAAACAATGACCTACCTCTAGGTTGCACATGAATGACTTGCCACCAAGGATGAGCATCTGGGTTTTTATAAAAAAATGCTTGTTCAATATGCCGAGGAAGAATATATGGTTCTTTAGTAGATCGCATTACCTTGGAAGAATCAATTGCCCAAAACCCAGATAATTCCTTTCTTAATGTGGAATTACTACCTTTATACTCCGCTCGAAACCAGTCAACCTTCAAAATGACCTATCAAAATATATAACAACAAAAACCCATTATTAGGTGCTTAAAAAGATAACTAACTCTAAAAAAAATATATAAACTTTTTTCTACATGTTTGAATGTACAAAATGAAATTTCGTAGATACCAACAATAGTTCCTACGTAACCAAGTTCGCTATCTATAAGGTTCGTGTCTTTTGAGCTAGCACGTGATAGTTGCTTGAAAGAAGCAACAATACTAGAATCCTCTGTTTTACGTAAAGTATCAATGGCTTTGATTCTAGTATGCTGTCCAAAAGCCCACATATTAGTGAACATTCGGGCCTGCAAAATAAATTCAATTAGTAAATAGAATTTAACATACATATATGAAAAAAATAAAATATTATTTTAATAAAATTACCTTTCGTTCACAACCTATCATTAACTCTCTTTGCTCATCTGAGATTTCTTCATTATTTGCGTTGGCGCGTTGCAAATGACTATATTGCCAATCCGTGAAAGAAGGTGTATCTGTAATCTCATTATTATCGAGATTACGTCTAGATCTTTTGTTTTTTCGCCTTTTACTTCGGAGATTTTGAAGTTCCTCGTACTCGCTAAGGAATGCTTGCATGCATTCGCTATTATATGCTACAAAAGTAGAAACATAACTATTTTCTTGAAACGTAAATAAGAATGGAACCCCCTTACCTGATAATACCTCATCTGTTATTTTTTAAGAAGACTCGTTGGTCCATGCACGTGGAGTTTCTTCATGAACTCTTTCAAGGTACTCACTAACGTAATACATGAACTCTTTAAGCTATATTTATTTACATGCATATTGAATAAAAAAATTACATCAATACTTGAACAAACACCATATCCAGAAAAATCGTGAATAGTCCAAGCCACAATACCACGAACCGTAATATGTCTTTCATTGATGCTTTTCGATGCATCAATGACATTAATACCTCTCCATAACTCTTGAAGATCGTCAATGAGAGGAGCAAGATATACATTCATATCTTTAACTTGTCTTTTGCTTGGGATTAAAAGTGAAAGCATTAAATGTTCCTTTTTAATGCTAAGATATGGCGGAAGGTTGTAGTTTATGACTACCACTGGCCATGTTGACCATTTACTGGATTTCATGGAGAATGGATTAACCCCATCTAATGCAACTCCTAACTTTAGATTCTGTGGATTTTGTGAAAATTCAGGCCATGTAGAATCAATATGCTGAAAAGCAACACTATCATGAGGAATTCTAATTATTCCATCAGTACTTTTGTGATCATGTCCCCAAGTCAAAAGCTTTGATAATTCAGGGCTTTGAAACACATGTCTAATCTATGGAGCTAATGGAAAATGTCTCAATACCTTTTTTGGGATTTTACCTTCTTCACCCTTATATCGAGGAGATTGACATTTGGGACATGTCAAAGAGTCTGCATATTCACCTCTATATAAAATACAATCGTTAGGACATGCATGTATACATTCATAATCTATACCAAGATTGTTGATTATCTTCTTCATTTCATCATGTGAGGTAGGAAGAATATTTTGACTTGGTAAAAACTTTTCAGATAATAACCTGTAAGTTTATCAAAAAAACATATATTAAAAAAGGTAAATAAATAAATATACATATATACATGTAGGTTTTTATTCTTACTTTAGATAAGGTAAGAACAAGAACTCGAATTGAATGGACACTTTTTGTCCGCGCATCTTTTAAAACTATTAATGCATCTTTCAAAATATTCGCGTAAAATTTGATTGTTTTGGATGGCAGGATACGATTGTTTGTTTTGGAGGATATGAAGTATGTACCTTCATTGAATGATTTGTCGATTCACACATATGTTTAGTTTGAAAGTGTTAGAAGCAGATTTATAATTTTTATTCAAAGAATTTGGCACTGTTTATAGGCCATACAATGGTGACCTGGATGAATCGCATGCACAGAGGTTACTCAAGATAGAGCAAGATTTCTCAGGTATGCAGTAAACCTCTTGCATGTCAATGATGAGCATCTGAACTTTAGGATACAAAGTGGAAGTCATGGTGACTTGAGAGGATCACTTTTATACAGCTTATTCAAAGAACTTCAGGTTTATGACATGCAAGAGGCTTACTGCATACCCTAGGAATCCTGCTAGCACTAGTCCATTATAATCAGATTGCTCTCTCTTGAGTAACCTCTGTGCTTGCGATTCATCCAGGTCACCATTGTATGGCCTATAAACAGTGCCAAATTCTTTGAATAACAATTATAAATCCGCTTCTCACACTTTCAACTGAACATATGTGTGAATCGACAAATCATTCAATGAAGGTACATACTTCATATCCTCCAAAACAAACAATCGTATCCTGCCATCCAAACAATCAAATTTTTTGCGAATATTTTGAAAGATGCATTAATAGTTTTAAAAGAAGCGCGGACAAAAAGTGTCCATTCAATTCAAGTTCTTGTTCTTACCTTATCTAAAGTAAGAATAAAAACTGCATGTATATATATATATATATATATATATATATATATATATATATATATATATATATATATATATATATATATATATATATAATTGCATGTATATATATATATATATATTTATTTATTTATTTATGCATATATATATAAATAGATAGAAAATTGAAAATTATACCTTAATAGTGTCAAAACAGATACATTACTCCATCCAAAACGATTTTGAAGGTTGAAAATAAGTAAGCTCGCACTTAGTCGTGTCAAACAACTTCCTTCATATACATGCTTTAGACATTCCTCTCGAAGATATTTCTCATTTTTAGAAATATCAATGCTCTCATTGTCATTTTGATACCAATCCTCAATAAAATCTGCCATGCCATCATCTTCATCATTGTCACACAAATCTTGTACTTTATCATCTTTTGAATATAGATCTTTCAACTTTGCATATTGCACAGGATTAGTTTTGCGTAGCCTCCTCATGGAAGCTTCTGATAAATGAGATCTTACTGGTAATTGTGAATGTTGTGGATGAATATCATCATCATATGTTGGAATCTACACATATAAATAAAACTCATTAGTATTCCATAAATGAATAAAAAGTAAACTTCAAATATAAAATTAAGTATATAACTTATTAAATATGGATAGAAAATTTTTATTCTATCTAGCTAAAAGGTGCTCTTGGAGGTCTACGCCATCCATAATTCACTAATAGTTCATCACCAGCATGTAATGTAGTAATAACATTGACAACTATGTATCTTGATACATCTCTACTCATGTATGGTGATTCATGACTATTTTCACGCTCCTCAAATGTGCAATTAGTCCTTGAACTATTATGTAACCCTCGACTACTATTTATTAAACCTGCTATATTTCCATGTGTGTAAGTTCTTCCATCAATATATAATCTTTCATTTTCTGCATGTAAAATCCTTCTACTAGTAAGGGATGCTGCGTTCAAGCATATTCCATAAGTACTCATGCTTTGAACATAACGTGAAAGTCGATGCCAATCTCCCCATCCATATATAGGACCACAAAATGACATAAGAGTGACTTCAGAGTTCGGAGGCACATACAAATCCTCTACAATAAAGAGACCACGACCAGCATTAGTAATAGTGGATGGAGCAATCATATAGCGATTACCCCAAAAGTTGAAAACCTCTCCATCTAAAGGAAGTGGTCCTCTATTCCATCATCCATATCTTCTTCTATCATATGTTTGTACTAAAGAACGATCACGAGCTGGCAATGGATAATCTCCGGCTGTTTCATTCTCTAAACCAGGAGGTAGAGGATCTCTAGAAACCTCTGCTTGTAATGGATGAACAACAAGTCCATGACGTGTACGAGGTATATTAACATTATGAGAAAAATCATCATCATCATCATCATCATCATCGAGCAAGTATTCATGTATATCAACAATAATTTGATTTTATATATGGTTTTAAAATAAAATAATGACATTAATATATATAGAAAATATATACCCAAGCATTATCATGTTGACTAGGTGATGGTGCACGCTCAAAAGTACCATACTCTGCCTCATGTTCAATACATTCCAATCGTGGTCTTCGATACGTGCCATAACAAGAGTTACACCAACATATAATATGCTCTTCATAGTAAAATTCATCATAATTCCTACCGGAGGACACATGTGAAGTTGTTGCATGGGTAGGAGGTGGTGGAGTACCCTCTGATTGATCAGAAGCTGCACATAATAAGAAACATAAAAAAAATATATAAGTTATGTATCCATCAAATATATTTAAAATTAAATATTTCATATACTTACAGTATAAAGTCGTTGCACGATGAGGAGACGCTGGTGGAGTTCCATCTGATTGATCAGAATCTACAAATAATGGTATTTTATATTAATAATTTGATTAAATAAAGTCGTTGCACGATGAGGAGACGCTGGTGGAGTTCCATCTGATTGATTAGAATCTACAAATAATGGTATTTTATATTAATAATTTGATTATCTACATACACAAAAAATTCACATATACATATTTACACATACACACATATTCACATATACACATTTACACATACACACATATTCACATATACAAAACTACACATTATTGTGGGATAAATGCATGTATTTTGTATGAATGAGTGTATATGCATGCATGTGTGTGTACGTATATATGTGGATATGTATATGTGTGTTTATGTTATATGTATGTATATGTGTATATGTATACATATATGCATGTGTATATGTATGCATATATGCATGCGTATATGTTTGCATGTATATGTGTATGTGGGTATGTGTATGTGTATGTGTGTGTATATATGTGTATGTATTCTGATTTTTTTTTCTGTTTGAGATTAAATTAGCAGGAGATATTGTATGGTCGAAAAAAATAAGAGGCGAGCTAACATACCACTTGAGACGTGGCAGTTTTTTCGTAGAGAGCTACGTCTTCAGGAGTCATTTCCTCAGCAGAAGGTACACAAATTAATAGTTTATATTTATAATTTTTATATATTTTAGTAATTTTTTACATTTAATTTATGTATTTTTTTTCTTGAATAAACAGGCTACTGCAAAGAAGAGAGTGGAGTCGGGCCACACATCGCACCTAGGCCAAATGGGCCATAATGGTTTTGTAGCTACGTTTGTAAGTATATGTGTTATTGTGAGTATATTTTTTATTTTAGTTAAAATGCAAGCAACTAATGTTTTTTATTTGTTTCATTGCAGCGGAAGGATTATGGCCGATATCCTACGAAACATGAGATCGAGTATGCTACACATTTTGAATATCGGCGTTTGGGCGAGTATATACAAGATCATCCTGATGCCTTTGTGAGTATTTTTAAGTTTTATATAATTTTTTTTTTATGAATGGTTTAATTATTTTATTTATTTATGTTTGTTATATGTAATACAGGAGTATTATGGAGAGACAAATATGGATGAGGTGGAGAGACAGACACAGGAGGGACGATCTCGAGCGTCACAGGGTGATCATGACGATGAGGATGAGGAAGATCAGAATGATCATGATATTGCTGATGATGATGATGATGATTAGGATTTTAGTTGATTATGACATTGAACTATATGTATTTACATTGATATATATATATATATATATATATATATATATATATATATATATATATATATATATATATATATATATATATATATATATATATATATATATATATATATTATCTATATATTTTTCATTTTAGTTATGTTTTGAATTGTGTGTATGGTATTAAGTAATGAAGAGTTTTGTTCTATTGATTGTTATTATTGTTTATATTAAGCATGTGTTTTAATACTTTAATTATGTATGTGTGTGTATATGTATTTATGTGGATGTGTATGTGTGTGTATATGTATGTATGTGCATGTGCATGTATAAGTGTATATGTGTGTATGAGTATGTGCATATGCATGTGTATGTACATATGTGTATATGTATACGCATGTATATGTATATGCATGTATATGTATAACTCTATGTGTATATGTGTGTATGTGCATGTATATGTGTATATGTAGGTATGTGCATGTGTGTGCATGTGTATATGTGTTTTGATACTTTAATTATATAATTCATTCATATGTGTGTACCTAAGTGTATATATATGTGTGTGTATATGTATCTATGTGCATGTGTATGCGTGTGTATATGTATGTATGTGCATCTGCATGTATAAGTGTATATGTGTGTATCAATATGTGCATGTTCTTGTGTATGTGTGTGTATATGTATATGCATGTATATGTATAACTCTATGTGTATGTGTTTGTATGTGCATGTATATGTGTATATGTAGGTATATGCATGTGTGTGTGCATGTGTATATGTGTTTTAGTACTTTAATTATATAATTCATTCATATGTGTGTACCTAAGAGTATATGTATGTGTGTGTATATGTATGTATGTGCATGTGTATGTGTGTGTATATGTATGTATGTGCACGTGCATGTATAAGTGTATATGTGTGTATGAGTATGTGCATGTTCTTGTGTATGTGTGTGTATATGTATATGCATGTATATGTATGTGTGTGTATATGTATATGCATGTATGTGTATATGTGTATATGTATATGTATATGTATATGTATATATGTATATGCATGTGTATATGTATGAAACATGCATGTGTATGTCGATGCATTTCCATTTGCATCCATGTGCATGCATGTGAATGCGCATGCATGTGGATGTGCATATACATGTATTTGCATATATGTTAATGTGTGTATGTGTGTATATATATATATATATATATATATATATATATATATATATATATATATATATATATATATATATATATATATATATATATATATATATATATATATATATATATATATATATATATATATATATATATATATATATATATGCAATAATGCATGCATATAAGTCTTTTTATGTGGTTGTAGGAATGTTTGTGCATATGCATGTGTATATGTGTGTATGTCTAAGTGTATGTGCACATGTATCTGTGTGTATATATGTGTGTGTATGTGCATGTGTATATATGTATATGTGTGAAAGTGCATCTTCATCATGTATAAGTGTATAAGTGCATATCAATAACTGTGAGTATGCTATGTAATGAAAATAACACAATTCAAATGATCTACAAAGAATAGAAATTGTACTTACAATTGTTAGCCATACTTTTTGCTTGGTTAGCTTCTTGAATAACCTGCAATAAAGAGAGAAAGAAAAGAGAGAGAGAGAGAGAGAGAGAGAGAGAGAGAGAGAGAAAGAGAGAGAGAGAGATCTAGAGAGAGAGAGAATTCAAAGAGAGAAAGATGTAGAAAGAGAGAAACAAAGACAGAGGAAGACAATAAGAGAGAGCTTAGGCAAAACAACAATTCTGCATATACTTGCTTCAGCTCGTAAGCGCAGCGCAATTGCGAACGTTGGAGAGCTCTTCGATCGGATGCGTGAAAATGCCGATCGTAGAGCCTCCAACGTTTTAATTTTGTCCGTCAACAGACCCTCGTGTAAGCGATGCTATTCGCCATCGTATAAGCGACATCTTTTAGCGTCGCTTATGCGACGGCAAGCATCGTCGCATATGCGACATAGAAAAGCATCGCTTATGCGACGGTTTTAAATAGCGTCGTTTTAGTGACGTTGTATGGGAGCGTCGCAATCCCGTCGCGTCACAAGTCGCAAAAACCGTCGTGTTATACGTCGTTTGATCGACGGTCCGCGCGTGACGCTAATTACAATGCATGTTGCAATTTTATAGTGATGAAATTCTGTCGCCTTAACTGTCGCTATACGCCCGTATTCCTTGTAGTGTATAAGCAGGACCTCTCCCCCTGTTTGTACTTGGTTAGAAGCTTGAGGAGCCTACTCCATGCTCTTGGCAAGCTCACTCTAATCCATGTGAGTTTTCCCATTTCATGGTCTACTCACTTTTCAATCTCACAATCTTTCTTTTTGTGAGTACACTCTTCTTTTAATTTTGCTTCCCTGTGTGTACTCTCTACATGGTATCAGAGCATTAGGTGGAGATCTTAGCAATTCTTTTGGCGTTGATTTTGGAGATTTCGATTATGGTGGTGCTTGAGTTTGGTGGAGTGGCCTTTCTCTCATTGAGAGAAGCATTCTTGACCATCATTTTATACTCTTTTTGGGTCATGCTATGCCCATTTGCCCACCTCCCACCCTTTTCTTTCACTAGTTTCCACCTTGTTGCTCCCATTTTCTCTCCCTCCCTTGATGTGTGTCTTGATTTTTGCATGATCTTCTAACATTCTGCATCATGTTTGGTGATGCACAGCATCCTCTCTAAGTATTTGTATACACTGTTTAGCATTCATATGTAAAGTACCATTCAAGAAGTACGACTCATCTCACATGTGTAAAGTGTTAAGAAACACTTTTATGGTGTAGAACCACTCTTTCGTTCATATGTTTTGAGATGGAACAATGTATGCATTTTTATTCGATTGAATAACATCAAATGCTTCTAGCATTTTTGAGACACTCGAGAGGTGTATGCTTTTTTTGTTTGATTACAGAGCTCGAGCCGTGTATGCATTTTTGATCGATTACTCAAGACAGATATTGTACTGAGGTGCACCGGCTCTTGAAAAGAATTTCACTCTTAGACATTTTCGTATGCGTAGATGAGTGAAGACTCTATAGAACTGTAAGCTTGGTCTCCAGCATCAAAACCTCTGTAGCATAGCCAGATCTCAAGGTGCGCTTCATTGCGAAGTAGATGCGATCCTCGAGATTGACTTGTTGCACCTTCTTCTGAAACCTTGCCCCTTGCATAGATAGCTCTAGGGCATGCCTGCATAGCAAGACAATGTGCATTATCTTTTGGTGGTATCAAAAACACTTTTAGAATGCGCAGAGAGTGAAGACTCTATAGAATTGTAAGCTTGGTCTCCAGCATCAAAACCTCTGTAGCATAGCCAGATCTCGAGGTGGGCTTCACTGCTAAATAGATGCCATCCTCGAGATTGACTTGTTGCACCTTCTTCTGAAACCTTGCACCCTGCATAGATAGCTCTAAGGCATGCCTACATAGCTAGACAATGTGCATTATCTTTTGGTGGTATCAACAATACTTTTGTGCACATAGAGGAAAGAAGTAGCATCAAAAGTGTTGTGGAATAACATATCCATCACTCCTCTGTGATAGAGACATAGAGACAAAGCAGAAGACGCTGAGCTATTACTCTCTTGAATTCTTTTGTGCTATCTCTTGAATGTTCACTCATTCTGATGTGCACGAGTTGGCTCTGTAGCAGCTGTGAGCGACCAAGTGGGGAATGAACACACTAAGTGTCCAAGTGCATAGGAGAGCAGAAGCTAGTTGATCCCCCATGTATAGAAGATATCCCCCCTTCAAGAACAGCTTTTCAATGAAGAGTGATTCGAATTGGCCACCTTTTTGGGCACTTAGATAGGCAACCCCTCTATACTGCACAACAAACGAGAGAGATCTATACTTGGTTGTCAATTTTTGGCTCATGGTATCATCGAAAATAAATTGCAGGCGCTAAACTTCTATTAGGACTGCATGCAAAACTTTGAGTGTGCCAAATCTTCCCAGAGAACGCACCAACGTATCTAGAGAGAGAGAGAGAGAGAGAGAGAGAGAGAGAGAGAGAGAGAGAGATTGGAGCTAATTTGTGAGAAAGGAGAAAACATTCTATCATGAATTTTGTAGAACCAAAGAAGTAACTTGTAAAGTTGTGGAATCAAATTTTGAATTGGAGTTCATGATTTCACTTGGGCTTTGTGCTCCTTTTGATGAATTCGGCATGAGCCTGACCACCAACTTCAAGTGATCGTCCAACTCTTGAGACTCGCTAGATTGAACTTGGATCACAAAAGAAAGTTCAGAGCATCACGCGAGACTCCGTACTTGTTTTTTGCTTCAAAGATAAAATCATCTTACATGTGAATGATCAGCTTCATTTATTACGTGCATAGGATAGAAAGAAAAGTGTCTATGCATGTATCAATTGCATACTTCGAAGTTGTTTCAATGAGAACATTTCATAATTTACGTTACTCATGAGGTTTTCAAGATGAATGTCATGTGCAGGTACAGATGGATTGAAGGAAATAAACTGAAGACATGAACTTTCCACCAAGCTTTTGCCATCAGGACCCCAATTCCAATTTTCAATTTTTGCACCATGTTTTCCATGAATTCTTGCATCTAAAGTATGCACGAGTGATATATGTGAGCACAAAAGTTTCCTATCATTTAGGTGCACATATAATTGCAACAATCTAAATTCTAATAAGAATGACGAAATCTGGAAGTTGACTACATATCATGCCCCATTTAATGACCTTACATCTAGGCACTTCTTTTTTCCTATGCACAATGAATGTTTGAAAATATCTATGTATCTTCACATGGACTGTATGAAAGTGAGTGCACAAGCTTCATCACTGAATGTTGTTTCCTTTATATTTTCACCATACTATTCATACATGCATTTTCAAGTATGCATTTGATAGGGCTAATTACATAGCCTTACAGAGGCACTTTCCTTTCTATCCCATGCACATGAAATATGTTATGAAGCGGATCATTCACATGCAAGACGATTTTATCTTTGAAGCAAAAGCAGGTACTTCTTGGCCCATCTGGAGGATGTGTAGGTTTAGAGGGGATGTGTGTCACAGATATTATCATGATCTTTGACACCATCTTCATCAGCTCCAGTACCTGTATTTGCAAGGATAACATGATGTCTTTCAAAACCTTGTGCAATGATCCACAGTCCTTTTGCACCCAATAAATGCCGCATCATATAAGCCTATAACGGGTAGTTGGTACCATCCAACTTATCCTCAACAACCAACATACGGAATACATCATTGCTTTTCAGCCATGGCCGATGACTAAAATATCTTGATGCAGAAAATTGATTGTATCTCAAAAAGTTGAACAGAACTGCCTAGACAAATTCTTCTAAACCTGTAGTAGACTTCGAGATGCTTATACTGGCAAACCAAAACTGGTATATACCTTTGGCACAAAAAGATGAAATAGCGCGCACAAGCGCCGCAATAGTGCGTTCAAAGGTGGAAACAAGCTCAGATTGCGATTTTGACACCACATAGCAAAGTTGTTTTGATCTCTAAAACACCCAAAATTCATGCAATTTTGAGACTGCAACCGGAGAGGTGTCGATGACACCCTAGATGAAGCAGTGACTTGCTTTGATACCAATTGTTGGAGTTTGATGTCTACGAAAGCACACGAATAGTACAAGGAAGAAGAAGAAGCTTGGAGCACAACACACAATACTAAATGTATTACCACTAGAATGTACAAAGATAAGTAGCCCATTAGGGCAATAGGCGTATATACATGCCGGGGGAAAAAACCTCCTAAAGAGGGAAAAAGTGCCTCAACAATCCTAGAGTGTTCACACACATCACTACCTAAATATATCAACAAAGTGCTGGATCTGTAACACTTTATTTGTATCCATAACTTGATAACTAATCCATTAACCTCTTATTCTAGGCCCTTGGGGTTTTCTTTAGTCCATATAATGCTTTCCTTAGCTTGCAAACATGATTGGGGTACCTCATACTAGCAAATCCTTGAGGTTGGCTCACGTAGACTACTTCTTCAAGCGCTCCATTGAGGAAGGCATTCTTCACATCCAACTGATATAAGCTCCATTTCCTTGATGTGTCCACTAGAATCAAAGTCTTAATTTTTGGTATCTTGGCTATGGGGCTGAAAGTTTCATCATAATCTATCCCATAGCTTTGGAAGAAGCCTTTTGCCACCAACCTTGCTTTGTACCTAGCAATGGAACCATTTGAATTTCTTTTAATTTTGTAAATCCACTTATTACCTATAACCTTCATGCATTCTTGAGCTGGTACCCAGCTCCATGTATGGTTTTCATCAAGTGTCTTGAGTTCTTCCTTCATTCCTTCTTGCCATTCCTTGCAATCCTTAGCTTCTTCAAAACTAGACGATTCTTTGTCCTTAACTACTTGAGTCTTGTATGCATAATGCTTTGCAATGAAATTATCATATGTTAACCTTTTAACTACATATCTTACTCTTGAAGACCTTCTTCACTTCCTTTAGGTGTGGTTGTCATCCTCTTTTTTCGTTTTGCGACTCCTGGGGCTTGAATTTCTTCTTAGACTATGTCTTCATCTTTCAACATGCTCTCATCCACATAGCTTCCTTCTTCAATTGCAATCTTCTCTTCGCCTTTGACTTTGTTTTCTTCAAAGTTGGTCTCTCTTTCACTAAGCCTTCCACTCCATGGTGAGGGTGTCCTTGTGTTGGATGAGTTTCTTGGACCACTTCAATCCATGCTTTCTTGAACTCTATCATCATTCTTCTTATCTATCTCACCTATCTCTTGAACCTGCAATGGACTCATGCATACATACCAAGGCTTCAAATCATCCAAGACAACATCCCTACTTACCTTCAACTCCTTCATGATGGGATTATAGCATTTATACCCTTTTGTTCCATAGAATATCCCAAAAAGATACACCTTTTAGATTTGGCATCTAATTTTGACCTCAACTCTTGAGGTACATGTACATAGCATATACAATGAAAGATTCTAAGATGTAAAATGCAAGGTTTTATTCTTCTTCATGCTTCCTTAGGGATTAGATGATGTATATATGATGTAGGAAATCTATTCATGATGTATGTGGCTATATATGTAGCCTCTCCCCAATAACAATGCATCATATTCATTTCGTTGAACATACACCTTGCTACCTCTGCTATGTGTATGTTCTTTCTCTTTGCTATCCCATTTTGTTGAGGGGTATACCTGCATGTAAATTGTCTTTTGATGCCGTTGACGTGCAAATTCATAAAAAATCATGGGATAAGTACTCTACCCCTCCATTGGATCTCAAATTTTTCATAAACTTGCGAGACTCCTTCTCCACTATGCTTTGAATTTCTTGAAGTAGTGGAACACATCTAATTTGTTTCTAATGCAATACAACCATACTTTTCTTGAAAATTCATCAATGAAGGTTACAAAATACCTATTTCTAGCAAGGGATGATTCTCTTGTTGGACCCCAAACATCCGTGTGAATGAGTTCTAAAACATTCACTCTCACATAGGTACTCTTCTTGAAAGGCAACCTTGATTGTTTAGCTACAAAAATTTCATGCAACATTTTAGATGTAAAATTTTGTAGGCCTCTTACCAAGCTCCTCCTTTGCATGTCCTTGAGATTTTTTCTAGATAGAGAGGAGCAAAATCATGAGAAAATGAGGTAAGCAAGCAAGGGGGCTGCTTGCTGGAGTTTATGACTTCACTAAGCTAAGTGGGGAACTTGTGGAATGCACACAACTCAAGAAACCAAGGTGGGATGGTGCTTATGTAGAGTTTTACCTTCCTACAATCTAGCTATCCACCCACCAATCAGTCTAGGTGCACTTTTTGGTGGGTGATTGATAAGATTTGAATTTGATTGAGTTTGGTGGAGCTTCTAACTTGATTCCATGACTTTGGGTCCTCCTTTTTTATTGGTCCACTTGTAAAACTCGTGGTTGAGTCATTTTGCATGATTGAGACTTGATTGTCAACACTCCTTTGATCATAGAGAACGATCCAAACGTGAATAGTTTTGACTCTTCTCATGGAAAAAATATACCTACCTGCTACACAAAGTCTCCACTACATTTTGAGGCTTATCAATATGAGACTCTATCACATGAGTATATTTGGGGGCCCCATTATCCAAATGTAATGTATGCTAATGCCTACCCTACACCGAAGATGAGGCAGATGTGACCATAGACCCCTAGAGGCCCTTTCTATAGATGCCAATGAGATCACCTCACATGTGAATGTCCACATCCCATGTATGCAGGTTAGCCACACTATCTTACTATTCAAAGATTTTCTTCAGAGAGTGGTAAGGAGAATATTATGTGTGAGTGCCCTAAGTACCCTGCCAATGCCTCAAAGATTACCTCGATTAATGTGATAGGCATAGTGGAGAGCTCAAGTGGAACTCCACCCACATTACTACCCATTCATAGAGTCACTAGAGCACAAGATTTGCAACAAGCCAATTGTGGAAATCAAGAGAGGGAATCAAATTCTATTGAAAGTGGAGATCCTAGAAAAAGGGGAAAAAATCATGGAAAAAATCTAGAGAAAGTGTAAAGAGAAATTGGTCCAAGAAATTAGCAGAATTAGGAAGTAGCTTGAAGGAGATGTTAGTGCAAGGAGCAATCCTAAGGGCTTGACCTATGCTCTTTGATTTCTCATGCATAAATCTAAATTGATTTGAGATTATGTTTATAAGTCTCAAAGGTTGATTCATCAAATTACTTGGAGTCAAAAGGTTAATGCAAAAGGTGGAAGGAATCTCATGATTTGTTAGGCGGTCAGTGTGATTATTTGTAATTATTCATAATTTTGGTAAAGTGTCGTATTGGCCAATCATTGTAATCCTTTCATGAATTAATATAAGAAAGAGTTGCATTTGTGTGAGTCTGGCACAATGAGTCCGTAGGGACTGTTTGCGGTAGGAGGATCGCAATGCTGATGAGTTTCCCTTAACTACTTTGTTTAGTATTGTTGTGTTGATTCTTTATTAGTTAATTATTAGTATTAAGAGTGATGATTAAAGTTAAGTTGCTATAAACATGAAGTAAAGAATATAGTTTAATGAGGTATTGTGGTTATTTGTGAAAGTTAAACCAATTGCTAAGTTATTTGCGCTATTGTCTGTAATTGAATATGGTAGTGAAGTGATAACATTTAACTGTGAAGTGAATCAGTGATAAGATTAGGTAATAATCTATAAGGAATCATGAAGTATTGACGTATTGTGAAGTGTAGAAGTTAAAGTTATAAATAATTTTGGGACTTACCATAAAGGATTATGCTGGAAGTAGTACTATAATTTAGTGTACTAGCTTAACATATCACCCTAATAGGAGAAGTGGGAAAAATACCAGGGATCCTATTTATAGGATTCTGTCGCCCTAAGAACTGTGACAATGTATCCTGTCTACCCTAGCTCTTATCGGAGAGAAACAGTTAAGGAACAGAGGATAACACTGGCGATCCCGTAGGGGAGTGGATTTTAGTTGTTGCAAGAAGCCTAGAGTACATTTCTTAGTGGAGTTTCTTTTTGACATGCTGATAACATGTTCCGGTGAGATTTACCTAAAGTAATGAAGTGATAAGCAACCCGTGTGAGTGAATAGTGCACTAGGAATACCATCACAGATCAGTACTAACAATGAAGGAAGAAGTGTAGCAAGCAGTAGCGATTCAATAGTGCGAATTTTCTTATTTCTAGTCTGCATAACATACTCAAATCCAATATGATACCCTCCAATATTGATTCGGTATCCAGTATGCATCGAACTCGGTGGGAGTCCATTACTAGTCGAAACAACTGAAGAACTCATTGTGGATATTAACAAGCTTACAGAACTTGTTCTGAAGGTAATAGGTCACAGTGCAAGGTGGAGTACCCCTATTGAATGCCATAGTGAAGCAAAAATTCCAAAGTTCTGGAGAGAAAGATTCTCCCATCTGAAGAGTTGAATCCAATTCAAAAATTAAACATCCAACTCCTAGAAAACCTATTTGACAACAACAAACCCGAGCCATCAAGTACCTTTGATTCTAAGGACATAGTAGACACACGTGCAAAAACAATGGCAAACCTACAAAATGATCAACAGGGACGACAACAAGGAGGTATCCGAAGACAGTTGACTATGGGCATGACTTATGCTAAATTTGGGGGATTCCAAAGTTATGACCCAGATGTGCATGTTTGAAATCAACTACACTGCATTAAAGTATCCAAAATACAAGGCCATTGTGTTCAAATCTACATTAGTCAATGAAGCAGCCAGATGGCTCATCGAAATCGATTTAAGTCCTTTATGATGATATGAGGATGTTAAGGATGCATTTTTGCAATGTTTTTTATTGAAGGAGAATGTTTCCAAAATATTTGATTTTTTGGAAACAACAGGTAAAATAGTTACCCCAAGTGCATGCAAAATTACCTAACAATGTCATCACCTAGCGGTTCATCAACGGCCTCAATCCACAATTGCGACATGTCATGATTATCCATTGCATTGATGCCATGACCCTAGATGTTGTCATTGCGATGGCATTGTAGTTAGAACATAAACTAAGTGGTTTTACAAAATACCTTGAATGGTTGAAATCCACCTAAACTAGAAATGATGACCCATTCAAGTAGATATACTACACTAAATGCAAAAATTTCCTTCATGTGGCAACTAATTGTGTGCTAGATCAAATTCACTGTGCCATTTGCAACATAGCAAGTCATTCCAGAGATTCTTACCCATATAATGCCAAAACACAAAATTGATTCACCATTAACACAGTACTTTAGGAATCAAGTGAACTAATTGTAACCTATGTACCTCCTCACCTGCGAAACACATCATACCCCAAGTATACCAATTATGGAGCACCACAAATAGGGAACTACAATCAATCTTGGTGGAACCAGGGCCAAGCTAGCAGTAGTATTGATGTCATTTTTGTGGAGAAGTTGGACACATTCGTCGACACCTCAAGGATGCTCAAGAGTATGACAAACGTAAAAAAGGCTCACAAACCCCCATGGCTAATATGGTTTATATTACAGTAGTGGACACTAGATAGTAGCCATCCATACATGATCTGGCAAAATACTCCATCCAGCTATAGAAGTGTTTGAACCACACTTTAAGGAGCAACAACGTACATTCGCTAAAGCATCAAAATGGTCTTAGGTTGAACATCTTGTCTTTCTTGATTCTATACTAGTTACCCAGCAAAATGTTGAGCAGCCAAAGAACCCTGTACCACAAACGGTAGCATCAGAGCTAGTGGCCTCCTCGAACACCACATTGGAATTGACCAACCCTAGCATGGCATGGGATATTGTTTTGAAGGCACCAATCACTCTTCCATTAGGATAGCTACTGACTCTTATCCTCGGTATTCGACAACAGTTTCAACAACAAGTCAACCCAAGTGTGATTTGGACATCAACTACTGCCACTATTTATCTTGAACCAAACTCCACAATTGACCATGCAATTCCATTAATCAAAAGATGTTTTAAAAATCACAAAATAAAGTAGGTCCTCATTGACGGTAGTTATGATGTCAGCATTGCTACTACATCATTATGTAAAAAGTTAGGATGAAATCATATTGAACCAATCAACTTCTTTGTATGAATGGTTGACTAATCCCAGGATCATCAAATGGGTTTGGTGTCCAATATTCATATTACACTACAAGGAGCAATGTTTAATATGACCATTGTAATCATGAATCTTTTCGAATCCAATCTCGATTATAATCTTTTATTAGGTCGACCTTGTCTCAAGCAGTCCAAAGTCCTCGAAGGTTGGCTATCCCATGAACTCATTTTTAAATGCAATCATCGTAAATATGTTGTCCCATTGGATGACATCAAACCATGTGAAATTCATGCATGTCCCTATGTTCTTGACCTGTACACGTGTTGGATGGCCTTTCCGATGATGAAGAAGAAGCGTTTTTTATAGTTAATCATGACTTATTCTCCCTAGGGATTGTAGATTTACAATAGGTGCTAGACCAATGATCTCCAACAACTTATGTGATACAACCCCTTGTGGGTGAATCCATAAATAAGGTCAAGGAACTAGCAGATTCCATGGATTTTAAGCAGTCTTTTTATTCTAGGAGTGATCCCACAAACACACCTCAATTTTATGTACTAGAAGATCAACTGATGGCTTGTCATCTTGGATATGAAACCAATCCACAACCTATCAAAATAAAAGCCAACATAGATACTACCTTTCAATGCGACTTGTTGAGTCTTTTAGAGGAGCTTACGGACGTTTTTGAATGGGACTATAGAGATATGAAAGGATTAGACCCCCGGATCTATCAGCATCGAGTTGTGTTGAAACCGGATGACCTTTCGGTGAAGTAGCAAACTTATCGGATGAATCCTAATTATGCTCAACAAGTAAACAAAGAATTAGATAGATTACTCCATGTTGGGTTCATTCTTCCATTAGAACATGTCGAGTCGATCTCACCAATTGTTATCTTGAATGCTCCACCACCAAAAACTCCTAAAGAAGTTAAGCAAATTTTGGGCCAAATTCGTTGGCATGGCCGTCATCTTCGGTGGCTAGCCCATCTGACCATCCCCCTCACCCAACTTACAACCATGGCTTCTCAGCATTTTCAATGAACTGAAGACTATCATACTAGTTTTGAGCACTTAAAAACACTTCTCACGCAAGCTTCGATCCTTCATGCACCTAATTGGGGATAGCCCTTTCACGTTTTTGTCAATGCTTTTGATATTGCCATTGACAATCTCTTAATGCAACAACAAGACAAGTGGTATAGTCCAATATATTATGCTAGTCAACCTCTAGCTCCAACCAAATGGAATTACTCGGTCACTGAGCAGAAATTTTCGGGTTTGATTTATTCCATCAAACATTCCGGCACTAGCTATTGGGTCATATGTTAACTTTTCATGTGCACCATTCCGCGTTAATCTATTTAATCTGATAGTAGAATTTGGGAGGCCGGTTGGCTTGATGGGTCTTACTTTTAGGAGAGTTTGATTATGATGTGGTTCATTGCCCTAGCTCATCACATGCTATTGTAGATTTCCTATCCCATTTGGATTTTGGTGAAGCTCTAGTAGGCATTGATGATTCTTCACCTACCATCTACACTACTACAATTCCTCGTGTGTTGTCGATTCCCTTGGCCATTGCTAATTCATATTATGATATGCTAATGATCTTCCTCATCACTGGTGTGCCACCCAATTTTATCTCGACTATGGCTCGACAAAAGTTAGCTGTCTACAGTAGACATTTTCGGATCATTGTTGGACAACTCTATTATGTTATGCTTGGGTGTCTGGCTTCGGTGTATCCCTACACATGAAGTTCCGTCTGTGATTGTAATGGCTCACTCTACACCTTTCAGTGGTCATTTATCTGTGGATCTGACCTATCAAAAGATTTTACAAAGTGGATCATGGTGGCCAACTATGCAAAGAGATATTCTGGCTTATGTCAGATAGTGCGATGCTTGCCAATGAACCGGGCAACTAGTGGAGTGACACTACTTTCCTTTAGAACCCATATTACCATTGGAACCCTTCCAAAAGTGGGGGTTACAATTCATAGGTCCTATCACTCCACCGACAATTTTGATAGCTATCGCTATATACTAACATGTACTGACTATGCCACTAGATGTGTTGAGGCTTTCATTGTTCGTTCTATTATGGCTCAAGTTGTCACCAAATGCCTTACTCATGATGTCTTTCCTTAGTTTGGTTTACCATTGGAATTTGTTTTTTATCGTACCACACATTTTGCCAATGCCTTACTTTAGGCTTTGATGCATTCTTTCCACATCATTCATAAATTGAGAACTCCATACTGATGGGGAAAGATTCTAACACCCCAATGCAACAATGGAAGATGGCTGCCCTCCACTAGGTCCACCAGCAGTGATATATGCTCACTTTTCTAAACTTTTCTCTACACCACTATAGATACTTAAAATGAAATTTTGCAGACTTACAGAAGACTATAAGAGCTACCTAAAAAGCTTTAAATCATCAAAAATGGATATTTTGGCTAGGAGAATCACCCTCTTCAAAATAGGCTACATGTTTGCAACACTCTCTACCTATGTGCAGAGATATACCTTCACAAAGTTGGCAATTTCTCACACCTCACTCAACCAAATAACTTGAAACTTTGGAAAACAGCAAGGCACTGTATGAGAGACCGAATGAAGCTTCAAATCAATGAAAATGAGTAGAATGAGAGAGCAAACATTGCTCTGCAATCTGGTACAATCATATTTGGAAAAGCCTAACTACACCTCTAGATAGAGAGGAGAAAAATCATGCTTGTTGGAGTTTATAACTTCACTAAACTAAGTGGGAAACTTGTGGAATGCATATAATGCAAGAAACAAAGGCAGGATGATGCTTATATAGAGTTTTACTTTTCCTATAATCTAGCTAACCACCCTCCAATCAGTTTAGGTGCACTTTTTGGTGGCTGATTTGATAAGATTTGAATTTGATTGAGTTTGGTGGAGCTTCTAACTTTATTCCACGACTTTGGGTCCTCCGTTTTTATTGGTCCATTTTCAAAACTTGTGGTTGAGCCTTTTTGCATGATTGAGACTTGGTTTTCAACACTCCCCCTCAAGTCTCAATGCCTAGGTCCTTCATTCCAATGCATGCCTTGAAGTGTTGTAGCTTTACTCCATCCAATGCTTTCGTAAACATATCTGCATATTGGTCCTTTATATTGACATGCTCCACCTTGACATCCTTTGACATGATCTTCTCTCCAATAAAGTGGTAATGCACTTCTATATGCTTTGACCTTGCATGGAACACCCGATTTTGAGCCAAGCATATGTGACTTATGTTGTCACAAAAAATAGGTACTTGCTTAACCTGCAAATCAAGATCAATAAACAACTTCTTCAGCCGCACAAGCTCACATGAGACTTGTGCTAAGCCTCTATACTCAGCTTTGGTTGATGAGATAGCCACTGTTGGTTGTTTCTTTGACATCCATGAGATGGTCTTCTTCGCTAGCATGATAACATATCCACTAGTGCTCCTTTTGTCATCTTTGGAACCTGCCCAATCAGCATCACAATAAGCTTGTACATTTATTCCATCATCAAATGGATAATATAGACCTTCATTCACTGATCCTTTGAGGTACCTAAGTACCCTTTTGGCTGCAACAAGATGAGGTACTCTTGGTGCTTGCAAAAATTGATATAACACTCCAACTAAATGTGCAATATCTAGTCTTGCCATAGTAGCATACAAGAGAGAGCCAATTATTGACCTATACATGGTTTCATCCTTCACTTCTTCACCTTCATGAACACTTAGTTTAAAATTTACTTCTAATGGATTTGAAATGGGCTTGCAATCACACAAGCCAAACTTCTTCAAAAGATCTAGAATGTATTTCCTTTGCATCAAGTATATACCTTCCTCTTTATATAGTACTGCAATCCCAAGCAAGTACCTTAAAATCCCTAAATCTGAGATTTTAAACTCACATCCAAGCTTCCTCTTTATGTCCTTGATGTTGACTTCATCATCCCTGGTAATGATCAAAGCATCACCATATATACAAATGAAAACAATTTTACTACCTTCCTTCTTCACAAAGAGTGATGGGTCTACATGACTATGATTGTATCCACATTTTACCAAGTAGTCCACAAGTCTTTGGTTCCAAGCTCTTGGGGCTTGCTTGAGTCCATAAAGAGCCTTCTTTAGCCTGCATACATGATGTGGAAACCTCTCATCTTCAAAGCCTTGGGGCTGCTCCATGAAGACTACCTCTTCAAGCTCTCCATTTAGGAAAGCATTCTTCACATCCAACTGGTACATCTTCCAACCTTTTGAGGCTGAAATTGCAATCGACTTCTTACGGTGGACATCTTAGCTACTGGACTGAATGTTTCCTCAAAGTCAATGTCATAGTTTTGAGCAAAAACTTTGGCAACCAGCCTTGCTTTATACCTAGATATGCTCCCATCTGCATGCCTCTTTACCTTGTACACCCATTTGTTGCCAATGACTTTTATGTCCTTTGTTCTTGGCACCAATGACCAAGTATCATTTTCTTCAAGTGCTTTGACTTCCTCCTCCATGGCTTCAATCCATTCCCTATGCTTATTTCCTTCTTCAAAAAAGTTAGGTTCTTCACAAGCTATAACTTGATTCATGTAGGCATAGTGTCTTGCAATGAATGAATCATAAGTTAACCTTTGAACAGGGTATTTAACCCTATTGGATGACCTTGCCTCACCATTAGGTGGTAGGAATCTCCTCCTCCTTGGTTTAGACGCTTTAAATCCTAGCGTTTCTAATTTTTCCATATCTTCATCACTTGTAGATTCCATGTCTACCCATCAATGGTCTTCATCATTTGCCTTTTCCTTTCCTTTGCTACTTCCTTCACTAGAATGAGCTTCATTCCTTGTCCTTCCATGCCAAGCTGATGTAGTACTCTCCTCTGATGGTGTGCTTGAAGTGGTTGGACCACTTATCATCAACTTATACCACGTCTCTGCTACCATACCAAGGCAACAAGTCATCAAATATTACATCCCTAGATACCTTAAGCTCTTTGGTGCAAGGGTTATAGCATCTAAAACCCTTTTTCTCTAAAGAATATCCAAATAATATACATCTATCTGCCTTCGGGTCTAACTTGTGTCTCAATTCTTGAGGTATGTGAACATAACACACACAACCAAATACTTTGAGATGTGAAAGGTTGGGTTTCTTACCACACCAAGCTTCATAAGGTGTAACTCCATGTACTCCTGAGGTTGGACACCTATTCATAATGTATATGGCTATATTTGTTGCATCAGCCCAATAAGAGTTAGGAACATTCATTTCATTTAACAAAGCTCTAGCCACTTCTGCTATGTATCTATTCTTCCTCTCTGCCACCCCATTTTGTTGAGGTGTATACCTACAAGTGAATTTCCTTTTGATCCCATGGTCATGTAAAAAATCTAAGAATTCCTTTAAAAAATACTCTCCCCCTCCATCCGATTTGAGAGTCTTTATATACTTCCCTGTTTCCTTCTCCACTAGGTTTTTGAACCTCTTGAAGTGGTAAAACACCTCTAACTTTGACTTCATGCAATACATCCTAACAAACCTTGAATGATCATCTATAAATGTTACAAAATATCTATTGCCTCCAATGGATGGCTCCCTTGTAGGTCCCCATACATCTGTGTGTATGAGATTCAACACTTCATTGCTCACATGCGCTCCCTTCTTGAATTGAAATATACTTTATTTCCCTAATTGACAAGCATGTCATAAATTTTGCATATTTTGAGATGTAAGATTAGGTAGACAACTCACCAAGCCCTTCCTTTGCATTTCCTTCATCCTTTGTAAGTTTATGTGTCCATTTCTTTTATGCCATAAGTTGATTTTTGCAATCTTTTTATTTCCAATTGACAAGTAGACAATGTGAGGGGTTGATGGATTTACCTCCATGGTAAGAGTCTTCCTTGCTTTTTTCCTTTTGCTATGAGCTTGTAGTCCTGCATGGGGTCTTCAACAAAACATCCTTGATCATTGAACCTCACTTCATAACCTGTTTCAACCATTTGACCTACTGAAACCAAGTTCTTTGTGATCATTGGCACATGCAACACATCCTTCAACACCTTCGAACTTTGAGATCCATTGAATGCAACATCTCCCACATGTGTAATCTTTTTCTCAGTTTCATCCCCTGTCTCTACATGTCCTTGAGTGATGGGTGAGTGTAAATTAAATAAAACATCTTTATTGCAACTCATATGGTTGCTACAACCACTATCAATGTACCATGTAAAATCTGAATTGACTCTTTCACTTGAACCATACATCATAAGCAAGTTCTCATTTTTTTTTTTAAATTTGTTGAGTAATAGCATAATTACCTTGGTTCCTTTTGTATGCTTGATTGCCTCCTCCTTTGGACCAATGATCTCTTGCATAATGGCCCAGTTTTCCACAATTGTAGCATTCTCCATTGGATGCTTCTCTTCCATGTGATCTTCCTCCTCTTCCTCTACTCCTTCCTCTTCCTCTTGATCCATAGCTTTGGTAGGAGCCCTCTTGGTTGCTTGAGCTTGAGTTCGATCTTCCTCTCCCTTTGTCTTGGGATTTGTGTCCACCTCTTTTTCCTTTGCCTCTACCTGCATAGAAAACTTGGGCTTGGCTGCTCTTTTATTGTGAACCTCCTTGGTTCATCTCCTCGGCCACCATCAATATGACTAATTGATCAAATTTTGGTAGGGCATCCATCACATAAACTGATGTGGTGAATGATTTCCACCTTTCATCCTCTCTCAAGCCATTGAGAGTGAGCACAACAAGATCGTCATCTTCGATTGGGCTCCCAATTGAGCTTAGGGCATCTACAAGCTCCTTAACCTTCAAAATGTACTCAATTATGTTAGTACTTGGTGCTTTCCTAATATTATTTAGCTCATTCTTGAGTTGAATCTTCCTTGCCTTAGTTGATGAAGAGTTACAATCTCTCCAAGGTCTCCCAAACCTTCTTGGATGTGTCCAAGTATTGTATATGCCCTATCATGCTATTGCTTATGTGTTGGGATAGAATGAATATGACTCTTCTATCCCTTTCTATCCATTCATTTAGTGTCTTGCCTTGCCCTTGAAGTGGTGGATCATGTACATGAGGCATTGGCTCCGTGCCACTCACTAATCCCCACAATCCTTTGCCCATGAGGTAGTTGCTAACTCTAAATTTCCATGGTTGATAATTGCCTTTCTCTAACTTCTCTATTTGTGGATTATACTCATCCATACTGAGCTCTAAGAAGCTCCTCTAGCTTTTTATCAAGTGTTTTTATGCTTTAGAAAGTGTGGATGTTACCTTTTGATAGCTTCTCCCTTGCTAACCTGCGACTACTTGAGATCTCGATAGATGTAGCCCTCTTTCGATGTCTTCTTGCTATGATAATCCCTCCTTCTGCTTCCACAAGTTGTCTTGATTCCTTCAAGTCTTCAATATGATGCCCACTAATGTCTCCAAGCCTCCAAAATGGCTCTGATGCCACTGATGGGGGAAGATTCTAACACCCCAATGCAACAATGGAAGATGGCTGCCCTCCACTAGGTCCACAAGCAGTGATATATGCTCACTATTCTAAACTTTTCTTTGCACCTGTACAGAGACTTAAAATGAAATTTTGCAGACTTACAGTAGACTATAAGAGCTACCCAAGAAGCTTTAAATCCTCAAAAATGGATATTCCAGTTGGGAAAGCCACTGCAAAACAAGCTACCTCTTTGCAACACTCTCTGCCTATGTGCAGAGATATACCTTCACAAAGTTGGCAATTTCTCATAACTCACTCAGCCAAATAACTTGAAACTTTGGCAAAGTTCAAGGCATTATATGAGAGACCAAATGAAGCTTATAATCAATGAAAATGAGTACAATGAGAGAGCAAACAATGCTCTCCAATCTGGTACAATCAGATTCGGAAAAGCGTTACGACACCTCTAGACATAGAGTAGCAAAATCATGAGAAAATGAGGTAAACAAGCAAGGGGGCTGCTTGCTGGAGTTTATGACTTCACTAAACTAAGTGGGAAACTCATGGAATGCATACAACTCAAGAAACAAAGGTGGGATGATGCTTATATAGAGTTTTAGTTTTCCAACAATCTAGCTAACCACCCACCAATCAGTTTAGGTGCACTTTTTGGTGGTTGATTTGATGAGATTTGAATTTGATTGAATTTGGTGGAGCTTCTAACTTTATTCCATGACTTTGGGTCCTCCTTTTTTATTGGTCCACTTGCAAAACTCGTGGTTGAGCCTTTTTGCATGATTGAGACTTGATTTTCAACACATACTATCCTCATGCCAATTGTCTAGTAGAAAGTACGAACAAAACTCTACTTACTATGCTTAAGAAATTGATCAATGATTTTCCTAAATGATGGGATCAATTGCTCCCCTTTGTCCTCTAGGCCTATTGCATGACATACAAAGTATCTACAAGGTATACACCTTTTAAGAAAGCTTATGGACTAGAAGCAATTGCCCCTATGGAATTGGTAGCACTGAGTCTGAGAGTAGCCATTGACAAGAAATTATTGCCTACTTAATCTTTTTATGCATGACTTGAGGATTTGTGTTCACTCAATGAGCAGCACTTTGAAAGTTTCCTGTTAATCAAGAACTTCAACTTCGTCAGGCTCAGATGCATGATTGCTTCCTATGGACCCCTATATTTGAAGAAGGACAATTAATTTTGTTTTACAATTCCAAGCCTGATAAAGTTGTAGGAAAGTTTAAACTTCGCTGGTTTGGACCGTACCAAATTTTGGTAAAACTAGGTCCAGCAAGATTCCAGCTCAAGACTCTCACCAGAGTCAATAGGTAGGCTATCACACAAACATATCAAAAACCTTACCAACAGGGTAGGTATTAGAAACAATACCAATAAACATATTATAGGCCACAACAGCAAATCAACCTCAATACCAAAAGCAATACCAGACACCATATAGACCATAACTGGTCCTAGGAAACCAATTGCCATCTCCTTCCAATGTGATCCCAATTAAGTATGAAATGGTATAAGAGAACCCTAATAGAGAATTTGTGTTGATGACCCCTTTGGTCTTAAAAAATGACCCTCATGCTCAAAGTTTTGACACACCCATGAAGATAGTCCTCGAGCTTATTACACAGAGTCACCCAAGCATAGTGAGACTTATCCATATCAATATGAGGCACTACCTATGGAACCAAATTGGGTGCTAGAATACTCCAATTTCACTCTTTCATGACTTTGACCACTTCATTTTCCATTAATCGGGACACCAATAGTGCCCGTTCCTTCTGACCTATTTCTACAGTATATGGCATGGGATGATCATCACAAGGTTCTACCATCTGCTCTTTTATTGGAGAATGATAGATCGGGGGAGATAGAGGACGTACCTCTACCTCGTCAGTAGGATTCTTTGGTTGTGGCTCTACTGGTGTCCCGATGGTTACTTTTTGTTCTAATTGAGCTTCAAGTTATGTAATACGTTCAGTCTTCTCTTTAACTTCTTGAAGAGCTGTCTGGAGCACGTCTTTAGCTGCGAGAAGATCATTACCGATTTCTGTTATTTGTTCTACATTTCCACTATAGCTCACGACGAGTTTTGTGTTGGCGGTCTGTAGTTGTTTCTTGTGCTCATTCGTTTCGTTAATGTTCCCATTCTTCTTTTAGGGCTTGCTCTTGTTTCAGCAAATCGTCATATTTTGTTATTTGGTCGTTCAATTCCTTTTTGTCAGTTGTTGTTGTCTCTTGTTTTTCCATAGGTTAGTCATATAGCAATGCCTTCATCAATTCCTTATTCCTGTTGCGTAAGTTATCATTTTCCTCCATGTATGCTTTTAGCTATATTTCCAACAGATTGCTTCTAGCTTTCATTCTCTCTTTGTCTGCTTCACTTGCTTCATGTTGTCTTTGTAAGTCCATCATTTGTTCCTGGAGTTTGTGATTCTGCTTCATTAATGTATTGCATTGTCCTTTGACTTCGTTTATTTCTGTTTCCTTAGCTGAAACATCTTGTTGGGCCTGAATCAGCTGTGCAGACAATTGCTCACTCAGAATTGGTTCTTTTCTCACATGGCCCTGTCATAATCTGCATTTGTTTCCATCATCTGTTGTTGCATATCCATGGTTGTTTATATCATCTGCTTGACTACGGGTTTTAGTTGAGTAACATCCACATTTAACCATGTGGTCGGGATGTTAGGTTCTTCACCTGTGGTAACATCTTTCCCTTGTGCCACATGTAGTGTAGTGTCATGGGGCTGTTGAATATGAAGTTGTATCCTTGGCTCAGCCTCCCTGTATTCAGTCTTTCCTTGTGGTGTATCATCAGGGACTTCAATCACAATTTGCTTCATATTTTGTTGTAAACACTCGTCTTTTCCTATGTGTGTTTATATTTCCTCGAGGTGGCACTGCATCTTTATGTGTGATTGGAGCTTCCTTTATGCTGATTTTTGATGTGTCATTCAATTGAATGAGGTGGGCCTGTTCAGTGGATGCTTCTTGGTTCTATACCTGTGATTGTTGATTGTCGGGTGCGACTTCGACCTAGTTTATCTCTGTCCATTCCTCATTGTTCGTTTCTGTTCCTATGTCCGTGTCTAAGGTATCCTTGTCGGGGCTAGAATCTTCATTCGAACTTGAATCTTCCAGTCCCAATCATTTGTATCTGGAAGGTAATTTTGGAGTATGTTCTTTTTCCTTTAGTTACTGTCCTTGGCTTGCCTGTCTGTACTGATGTCCTTGGACATTGAAGTTTACTTGTCCCAGCATATATGTATGCGTTTCTTCTAGGGCCGCTGATAGGTCCCTTTTTGTGATTGGCTGTTGTGTCAGAGGAATCTTTGGTAATATGTGTGTCCTCTTGGACTGTGGTGTTGCTTGTGCTGCTTCCTCCCTAGCATGCTAAGTTCCTCTCATTGGTTGTTTGGAACTTGTTCCCGCTTCCTCTGTGGAAATAACTCTTTTCTTTTTCTTTGGAACAATAGCCGCTTTTACATATTTTTCCATTTCTGTGGAGGTTTGCATCACACGTAGACATTCTTTCAGCTCGAGTGCCTCATAGATTAGCAAGGTTAATGCCGAACTTCCATTCAAAGACTTCTTCTGACTCCACTTCTTCTTGGCTTCGAATAGGCAGTCTTGAATATATGGAGTCAGATTTACTTTATTTCCAACTTGCCTCATTGCATGAGAAAGCAATTGTACTATGATTTTCTGAGGTGCTGTATATCTGTGCATACTGGGAAAACAAAAATGTTGATGCACTAATCGAAACGATTCTTCTATATCTATCATGTTTATTTCCAGAAAGGTTCTCTTTTTTGGATCGTGACATTCATCTTTAACATTAGTGAGACCTTCCTGACTCCAACCAAAAGCTTTGTTGATCAGTTCATGGGTGAATCAGATTGTCTTCCATGTACCAATTTTATCGAGCACTTTTGCTTTTGAGATCGATGGCTTATTTGCTGCAGATTGGAGTGTGTTCATGACTTGTGTGCATCTTTGAAAATCTGGCAAATATATAGGAAGTCCTAAAAATGCATCAAGTCCAGCTCTTCTCCAAACATCTGTGATGCAAGGTAATCCTTGTATTATAGTTTGGAAATCTTGTGACATAATTGGGAAATAGTGATCCCTATCCATAATCTTAATGGTGGCCATGAAAAGAAGTTCTGACACTAGCTGATCTTCAAGGAACCAATGACCTCTTGCTTTTGCAATGGATTCCAAGGGAAGAAGTAGGACCTCTTCCTCTTGTGTAGCCTCAGAATTCGAAGATGCCATCTGCACTCAATACATACTAGTAATCAGTGTAAAGTTGGTATTAAGAGTTATCCTTTGTTTATCCTCAATAAATTTGGCAACTCTCCGAGTGATGTGAGTCATCCCTTTCCCGTGGGTGTGAGAAAGGTAGTACCTGGGCTTTTCTTCATCTATATATTTTTTCTATAATTTTGATAGAAAACAAAAGCATTAGTACCTAGCCGAAGCTTTTATTGTAGTATGAGTTATTTTTTGTTGAAGTTATTGTACAAGTGCTCTCCTATTCCCTAAGAGGGAAATGTGCTTCGCTATCCAGTAGTAGAAGAAGTAGGTGCTGAATGCACGGCCTTGTAATGTGGCCCTATTATGCATACTTTGGACTCTTGTAACTCATGATGTGTGCAAACTGAATCATTTGGTCGATGAGGATATATTTTTTTGCCTGTTGGCATCCAAATCTACTTTACTCCACTCGGACAGACTGTTTCTCTAGCATTTTTGGTGAATGTTGTGCTTCTCACGTTGTACCTCTACTTCGTCCACTGTTTGAATCTTTGAATGTGTTTTGTTTCGTATTTTGGCTCCTGCGATGTTCTGTATGTGTTTGTTTACTGTAGGTTTGTCTTCATATTGTGTTGATTCTCCTTGTGTCTTGACATGTCCCTTTTAATGATCGTCATTTGTGCACATGATTTGGGAATCCATATTTGTGTTAGGGCCGGCTGGGCGGTTATCACCTTCTTTGGAATCCATATTTTAGCAATCCTTTGTGGACCTTGGCGTCCAACTTCACTTGCATTCTTGTTCTGTTGTTGTTTCCGATGTTGAGAGTGGTGCTGTTGTTGAAGATATGTTATCACTTGATCTTTTCTGATCCAAGCCTGTCTAGTGTGAGGAATGGAGTATATTCTAATGTGTGCAAGTTTGTGATAGTCTTGCTGAATAGTCCCTCTTGTGCTTGGTTCCTCACTGAGGCTTTTATTGGATAAGACACTAGTCGTGTAATTTACTGGCTTAGGAGATTGGGTGAGATTAAGATTCGGAGTATGCTCACACGAAGTACTGATGGTGGGGTTTCCATAGTGGGAATGAATGTACATTCATCATCATGCTTGTGTGGGTGATCTCTAGGGCCTATACATTTGGCTTTGACAGGTCATTTGTCTAACATGCTGAATACCTCATGGTGTCCTATCTTGGCTCATATGTATCTAGGGCCAATTGGATAGTCACCTCGTAATCATATATCCAATCTTGACCCAACACGAGTTCTTCTAATAAGTCTTGATGATGACACACTAAGAGTTTCTATTCCATAGTGTTGTTTCTGAGATATAGAGGTAAGCTAATCTCACCTATGCATTCACTAATTTTTCCTCCTATTCCAATCAATTGTGCCTTAGATGGGCGTAATTCTCCCTTGTGTTTCTGGGTCAATGAAGACTTGATACAGCTTATGACTGCTCCTGTGTCAATGAGAGCATCCACCAAGTGGTACTCTTCCGATCCAACACCCAAATTCAAATATGGCTGCTTTGTTTGCTGCCTTAGGTTTTCAGAGGCTCTAAAGTTAGCCATTGGGGTGAGTTCCTCTCTTTGTCGATATCTCTCATCTCTCTCTCTCATCCATTCTTTTCGTTTCTTGATTCGTTCTAGAGCTTCCTATCTCGCTTCTTCTCGTATTCTTTCGTCTTCTTCTTGTCTATGTTTAGCCATTAATAGTCATGACATTATCTCTTCTATCAATGGCTCTAAATATTTTTTCACTCGGCAACCGCTTATATAGTTTGGCAATACTTCTCCATCTAGGGTTGCTAAGCTGATAGCTCCGCTGGTAGATATACGATTGATTATCAAGGGCCCATATCCTCTTTTTTGTAGTTTTTTTGAATGTTGCCTCAAAGTATAGACCAAAACTAAATCTCCTTCCTTCATGTTTTTATCTTTCATATGAGCATCAAAATATGCCTTCTGTCTCCTTTTTGCAGCGTAAATTCCTGCCACAGCTTGTAATCTTGTTTCGTGTAACTTTTCTATTTGATCCAATTGAGTGGCTAACTCATGTCTAGTCCACTCATAATTTGTTGCTAGTCTGAGAGTAGGTACTAAGAAGTCAATTTGCAAGATGGCATTCTATCTGTACACTAAGTTAAAGGGAGTAGTTCCTATGGTTGTTTTGTAGGCTACTCGGAATGCCCATAAAGCATGATGTAATTGCTTATCCCAATCAGATCTACCATTGTTAACAATTTTAGTGAGGACTGTACATAAGATTTTGTTTGAACTTTCAGCCTGCCCATTGGCTTGTGGGTGACATGGGGCTGATTTCTTATGAATCACTAAGAATTCATTCATTAGGGCTTCTATTACTTCATTCACAAAGTGTGTGCCCCTATCACTCACAATTTCTATAGGCAATCCAAACCTATGAATATGTGCTCAAAGAGAAACTTAGCTGTAGTCCTTGCATCGTTTTTCTTGGTTGCTTTGGCCTCTACCCATTTGGTCAAATAATCCATCGCTACAATTATGTACTTGGCATGAGAACCTTTGGCTAGTGGACTGATAGGTCCTACAAAATCTATTCCCCATTTGGTATATGCTCTCGCACTCATCATAGGTTTTAGTGGCATTTCATCTCTCCTCATAGGATACTTGGTTCGTTGACAGGTGTCGTATGTTTGGACGTAAGTGGCTGCATCTTGATGGAGATTTGGCCACCACATTCCTGCGAAGAGAATCATTTTTGTAGTTTTATCTGCCAAACAGTGTCCTCCTGCAGCTCTTGTATGTGCCATAACTAAGACAGAAAGATACTCGTCTTCATGAATGCACATTCGTAGATGATTTTCCCTTCCTCTCTTGAAGAGTTGTTTTCCTATAAGAACATAGTCTTTACTTTGTTCTATGAGTGCACATTTTCTTGCTAGAGTAGCTCCTTCTTGTTACTCTTGGGTTTTCAAGAATTTTACCAGAGCCATACTCCATCTTGGTGCTACAGTGGAGTAACATAGAAAAGAGTTCTCTTCTGGCCTTTGTTCTTGAAAAGTTGGGTAGGTTGATACATAGTTATGTGTATTCCTCTGCATGGTTGGCCAGTATATGCCTAATCTCTACAGTGTTTGCCATGTTCCATTCGCGTTTAAATGAGTTTTCCATTGGTTTACATGTGCTTTTTGAAGACACATCTCTTGTTCCTCTTCTTCCACGCATCTCATGAGTAACCCACTTGAGTCTTGATGATATAGACTTCCAACAATGATGTGGAGGTTTTTAGTCGTCCATAATTCTTGGTTTCTGTTTGTTGTGATCCCATGTTTAGGTCCATATGTGAGGATAGGGATCAAATTTTCTGCCCATTGTGGACATACTTCGAGATTGAAAAGATAAGTATCTGGTAGATCATATGGTACTCCTAAGGGGGGTTCTCCGAGGGTCATTCTTGATAGGTGATCTGCTCGAATGTGTGTGTTCCCTTTCTTTACTACTACTTCAAAATCCAATTCCATTAGCAATAGAAACCATCGTACTAGTCGTCCCGTATTACAAGGCTTATTGACTAAGTACAGTAGGGCTTGATGATCGATGAAGAATTTGAATTTGTTTGCCAATAGGTAGTGTCGAAACTTCTTCACTGTGTACACCATCCCTAAACCTTCTCGCTCCGTAGTGGTATAATTGCACTCTGCTTGATTCAATTGTCTACTGGCATAGGCTATAGGGTGGTCTAACTTCCCTGTATCTTCTGGCTGGGCTAGGATGCATCCAATGGCAAATTTGGAAGCATCAACATGAATGTGAAATGGTTTATTCCAATTACGAACTTTAAGGATCGGTGCTGAACTTAATCGATTCTTCAATTCATTGAAAGCCTTTTCATATTCTTCCGTCCAAATAAACTGAGACAATAATGCATAAAGAGGTCTAGCAATTATGGCATACATGTGGATAAACCTGTGGTAATATCCACAATGTCCCATAAAGACTTGGACTTCTTTAGCAGTTTTTGGTCTAGGCAAATCCAAACTCACTCTGATTTTTTCTTCATCAGTGGAAATTCCATTTTTAGAGACAATGTGCCCTAATATCTTTCCTTGTCAAACCATGAATACACACTTCTCGGGATTAAGACAAACTCTATATTGTCAACATTTGGCAAAAATCTTTCCTAGTTCTGGGATATGTTCTGATTGTATCGCTGAATAGGTACATAAATCATCCACATATACCTCCATGCTCTTCTTTAAGAATTCCTTGAACACATGACACATCAACCTTTGAAAAGTGGCTGGGGCATTAGTTAAACCAAGAGGCATAACCCTAAATGCGTTCACTCCCCATTCAGTTGCAAAGGCTGTCTTATGTTGGTCCTCCGGAGCAATTGCTACCTGATTATACCCTGAAAAGCCGTCCAGAAA
This sequence comes from Ceratopteris richardii, assembly GCA_020310875.1. Lineage (NCBI taxonomy): Eukaryota > Viridiplantae > Streptophyta > Polypodiopsida > Polypodiales > Pteridaceae > Ceratopteris > Ceratopteris richardii. The sequence continues at coordinate 105,007,958 of CM035417.1, read as the reverse complement.
ACTATAGACTTCCTTTCCTGCAACCCTTTCCAAAAGATGTTCGGTGATAGGTAATGGGTAACTATCTCGTATGGTGGCAGCATTTACTTTCTTTAAATTAATACATACCCTTAACTTGCCATTCTTTTTAGGCACGAACACCAAAGGTGATACCCATTCCGTGTGTTCGATCTCATAAATGAAGCCTGCTTCCAACAACTTATCTATCTCCTCCTTAATTTTTGCTGAGTAAACATCATTATATGTGTATGGTCTTTGTTTGGAAGGTTTGGCTTATGATTTCATAGGGATTCTATGGGCACAAATAGAGGGATGTAGCTCAATGATGAGTAGCACCTCCTTTAATGTCAATCCGGGAAGACGTGAGGATGGTATGAAGACCTCGAGCAAGTGGCGACACAAGTGCGTGAGTGAGAAGCACACAAACATGCACACACATACACACACACGCGCACACACGGCAAGACAAAGAGAGAGGATCAAGGAGTTCTTTAGATTACTTTCAAAAGCTCTTACAAGTTCGTTTCAATTACAATCTAACCTCAAAAATGAGCTCTCTAGCTCTTTTTATAGTTTTTGACTAGCTTTTGGCCCTGTCCAGACCTAGTGTCCGGCCTAGTTAAAAATTAGGTTCCAGGGCTTATTTGAGGGCTCAAACGAAGTCTAAAAATTATGAAATTTGGTACGATGGTACTTCTAATACTCCTCAAGCTCGAGGACTCCTCGGCTTGCACAAAATGGAGTCTAATCTACCAAAAACGGGATTTACAATGTTTGTGTAGTGATTAAAATCACTTGGGTTGTACATAATCTATGGGAAAAAATGATCTGGCCTTGTTGCCGTATTGTGCATGACTCCTTTATTGCTTTGTATGCCAACACTCCCCCCTTCCTAGCGTCTGTCGCCCCTGACAGACCTTTGTTCCCTCGGGTGGTCGATGTAATATTGGATGACATTGGTGGCCAGTTCATGTTCTCCTATCCTTAAGCCTCTTGCTAGATCGGCTTCCAATGCCTCCCAATTTATTGCACCGGGGGTCTCTGGTTGCGGGGTGGTGTAGTACTCTGAATACATTGCTTGTTCACAAGCAAACAGTTGAAGCAGATGTGTCGGCTTTGGCGCGAAAATCTCCGAGTGGTACTCCCAGAACCCTGATCTGAACATTTCTTCGAAGGTCTGTTTGTAGCAGGCGGGGAGGTATTTGATGCGTGCATGCCAAGCGTAAGCCACACGGATACTGGGGGTGGTGCTCATGTCATACACCAAGTCGTAATTTCCATTGCTAAACCCCGGAAGGCGTACCTGTGGTGCGGCTGCATTTCTAAAGGTCTTCAGCACCACTTGCATCATATCTAAGATTTTAAGCATCATTTGCGCTGCTACATCTTGCATGGGCTTCAAGCGCGGCATCCAGTGGCGAATGGTCCCCATCATATATGCTACCGATGGTGGTCCTTGTGGTGGCACTATGTACGGGTAGTTCAGCCATTCCTTGCATTGCGCATTGTTCTGTACCTTGATATTAAATGCCTTCCACGACCTGCGGCGGGGGACTGGACCGTAGCATGGGTTGTACAGGAGGTGCAACGGCGCGTTGTTCCATGTGCGTAGCATTTCTGGATAAGTCTCTAAAAGTTTCTGCCGCCATGTTGGTTGACGAATCTTGCCTTTTCGCACCTCTGGAGGAAGGTCTTCGGGTTGAAATTGGGTCGCAAAAGTAGGAATCTGACCCGTGACTCTTTGTATTTCTGCATTATAATCAGCCAAGATAATATAATATGGCCTGTACTGGAGTTTCGATGAGAGAATCAGGCGTCTCGATGACAAGTTCTTGAAGTAATCTGATTGTAAAACAGTCTCCTCTATGACCCTCATAGCCTGATTTTGCACTACGGTGCGCTCTTCATGCGAGGTCCCTATTTCCTCCACTTGTCGTAACCATGGCGGCCGTGGTGCCTCGAACGTGTCCTGCGCTTCTTCTGTTTGTTGGCCTCCTGGGAATGGTTGCGGATCATATTCTTCATCAAACGTTTGTTCCACAGGAATTTGCACAACTTCTTCGTCCGTGGGAGCCTCCGGAGGGGAAGATGGCCTCTCATATTGTAGTAGGCGTGTCTGCAATTCAGTTACCTGTTGCTGGAGATCTTTTATGGCCTCTGCGTCGGAGGGAAGCGAAGCTGCAGAGGGGGTGGTTGTAGGGGCAGCTGTTGGGCCTTGTTGGTGTTCCTGCTTCAGTTGTCCTAGCTCCTCCGATAGCTTATCATGTGCTTCGAGTAGCATGGCATAATCTTCCAATATAATCTTGATATTATCGGGGGTCACTGCTTGAAACTTGGATGGGCTGATGGGTGCCCCCGGTGTGCTCTCAATAGCTGCCTCCAGGTTCTCTTGATTTTGTATTTGCAGACGTCTGTTCTCTTCCTGAGCAGCCGCAAGATGGCGTTTAAGTAGCGCCATATTTCGCTGAAGTTTTGAGTTGCGTTCCAGTTGTGTCCGTAGGTGACTTTCTACCACCTGCACTGCTTCCTGATCTACGTTCTGTAGCTGTACTTCCAATATATTATGGGCGTCTTGGAGGGTTTGGAACTGTGTGTGGAGGCGAGCATTCTCCTCTTCTAGTACCGCAAGGCGGAGCTGTAGTGTCGCTGAGTGCTCTTGCAGGCGTGCGTTTTGTTGCTGGAGCTGAATGTAATCTGTTCTTAAATTTGATATACAAGCCAACATGGTGTCCAATGCATTACCTATAGATGAGTGGGGGGTGTTTACTGTGGAAGATGCATGGGAAGGGAATTGGGGAAGGGAGACAGTGAATGATGTGTCTACGAAAGTTGTGTGTGTGGGTGAAATTGGTGGAGGGGGAATGGGAGGAGGTGAAACCGTGGGTGGAGGTGCCGTGGGTGGTGAAATGTCCATACCTTCAGGAGTGGGTGTTAGTGTGGGGCCTGCCATATATATTGGTATGGTAGGTGGTGTGTGTGTGGAAGTGGTGAATAGATGTGACGTGGGGTGGGGAGCTGAAAAGACAGGGAATGGTTGAGGGCCTGGTTGAAAAGCCCTAGCAAAGATGTCCTGGAGGGATTGTAGAAATGGAGAGAGTGATATCGGGGGTTGGGGTCGTAAATTTGAGGAGGGCTGAAAGGGTTGCGTGGTAGCAGGGAAGCCCATGAATGTGGATCTGGGGTCAGGATGACCGGTGGCTGAAGGCATTGGGGATGGTTGTCCTAGGGCAAGCTCGGGAATGGTTTCGGTGGGTGGTGTAGTGATGGGGTTTGCGTCAAAGACCGGGTTATCAGTGGTAGAGAATAGGGTGGCACTGGAGATCGGAGTACGGAAGGTGAAGGTGGGGTCGGTGGGTTGAGCAGTCGATGTGGTTTCCACTGTTTCTCTTCTAGGAGGTGATGGTGGGGGAGTGGATGGTAGTGGTTCGGTGGACTCCTCATGGGTGGCGGGGTGCTGTTGACTAGCTGTTTGGGAGGTTGGTGTAGTAGTGGGCTCTTCTGCAACTGTAACGGGAATTTGGATATTTTTACCTGAGCGAGGTCGTGTCTGGAACCTTCGTGGGTCATATTGAACTGAAGGCCTCTGAATGGCAGTGCGCACAGCTTCTACAACTCCATATGTTTCTGCCATCAATAAGAGACCTTCCCTGTACTCTGAGTCAACTCCCGCTTCTTCCAACAACTGAGTCATAAGTACTCTGCTGCTCTGTTCAGTGAGTAACTGCTGCGATCGCACTCTTTCCATAATCTGATACAGCCTTCGGAGTTCTGCTGTATATGCTGGGGCTTCAGTGGTCTCTTCTTCATATGCTTCTTCTTCTTCCGGGTGTCCGTGTTGTTGGCTTTGCTGAGCGTCACTCCAATGGACATGTCTACCGTCTGTAGACTTTCTTCTTCTCCGTGAGGATGTGCCCTGCTCCTCTGCCTCTGAATAAAACTCCACATCAGAGAATTGTGTGCTTTGTAGGAATGCTTCGAAATCCTGGGGGTCCAGTCCTTCAGCCTCTCCAGTGGCAGCAAACTCGAATTCAGGTGTAACCGGAGGAGCCGATGGGGTGGGTTGTGTCGTAGTGTCAGATTCCGACCTGGGTATCCTAATGGTAAAAGGAGGTACAGTGCCCTCTCTTAATGGTGATGCCTCAGGAGTAGTCAGGACTTCCCTTGTCTGGACACACGGAATCGCGCCCCTCATGCGCTTGGACTGATGTGTGGATGTCTTGAGCCTTTTAAACATTTGTAATTGTGCCCAAGTTAAGGCACGCTCAATGGGGACATCATATGCTAAGCATCGGTAAATGATGCGTGTGAGTGCACAGCATCCGTTCACCACTAATTTCCTAGAAGCCCGTTTGTTCGCTTCATACAACTGATCTATAATCCACACTGGTAGCTTAATAGGTAGCGCACCTGCTTCCGCCAAGTAGAGAGCAAACCAGATCTTCTTGTGTGGTTGCGTGAATCGGTCTTGACCGGGGAAGGCGAAATGTTGCATGCACATGCGGAGAGGGATGGACACATTTGGGGTGAGGGCTGCCATGTCTTTCAGCTTCACTACTTTCCTGTCCTTCATGTTGTTGGGAATGAGAGCATCCTTTTCTGAGGGCACATGCGTGCCATGCATATTTAAAGCATCACTCACCAGCTCCACAGTAAGTTCAAACCTCTTCAACTCGTTGTTGCCCAGCAGTGAGGGGAGAACAAATGATCCGGGTTGGTCCTTATCTTCATGAGCTTGTAATGTGGAGACCAGATAATAACATCGGAGGAGATCGGGTTTAGGTAATGGGGCTTCAAAATATTCCGCCAATCCTGCTCGTTGCCATATGATCTGTAGATCTTCTGTGTTCTGTAGAGTCTCGAACTCCTTGGAGAAAAATTGGAATCGCACCCATGATCTGTCATACTCGCATTTAGACTCCCAGATATACTTGGCCTCACCTAATGGACCGGGCATGCCATTGAACCAATGAGAATTGGCATGAACTCTTTCCGTGATGCCTGTAGGTGGATCTGGCACCGGGAGTTGCTGAAGGTGTTGCATCTCCACTGGTCGTTCAGTCGGAGGCACGTCCACAGGTAGGCTATCCACATCAATTCCTGCAGTAAGTATCCCTGCTTGTGAGCCCGAACCTGTCGCTTCTGCCATTTTACTGCTTGTCTTCTGATTCTGTGAGAATATAGAAGCATGTGTTAACATCGTAATGGACAGAATAAATCCGTTGCTGTCCCCGTTACAACATTAACATGAGGCAGGTGATGAGTTAGTGGTTAGTAAGTGCACGAAGACAGTGAGTGTAGTTAACGTTTGTGTATTCCTAGGAGACTAATGTCGTTAGTAAGTGGGGTGGATTTACAAATCGGGGTCGGGGGTTTATTACAGATCTTAGACTGCCAAATGCAGTGGATGGGCTTTGCTTTCGGTTTCGTAGAGACTCCAGAGAGCTGTGTCGGTGTCGCTGTTTGGGAATGGGGCCTTTTAGGGACCCACTTATAAGTGATTACATGCATGCTCATGGGTCTTGGTGTGTTCCTAAGTGTTGAGCACGAGGGAATACTGGTTGTACTCGTAGATGGGTTATGCTGCATAGGTTGTGGCCTTGGCGTAACTACTTGTGCCCTCAAGCAAGCCTTAGGCACCCAAATTTGTCTAGATTGTGGGCTTGCCTTCATCGACTTCTTGGGCACCCAAATAGATTTTACTTTAGCAGAAGAATTTCTGACAGACTTCTTATTAGCGTCGTGTTGTTGGTTACTAATAAGAGGCTTTGCCCGTGTAGTTGACGGTGGTGCACCCGGTCGTTCGCCTTTCCGCACCCACACCTGGTTTATTTTCTGGGACATTCTGCTGCGCAGGTACTTTTGATCTCGGACATAGGTAGTACTCGGCTTCTTCTGCTTGTGATCCGCCTTTGGTTGCTGCCTCCTTCTGGCCTTTGGAAAAGAAGGGAGTTCCGTTGCATCCCTGATTCCTTTTTTGCAAATATCATTCCTCTGCAACACAGGGTTTTGAACAAGAACAGCATGGTCATCTTCATGTGTACCCCTGGAAGGACCAGGAGTTTGTGCCTTTCCTAGTTCCTTGAGTGCTCCATTGTCTAATTCTACTGTAACTCGACTATGATTGACCCAAACCTGGAGAAGTCCACTTCTTAGGTTTAAGTTAATTGCTTGGTCATAGATCCAATCTTGACCCAAGACTAGAGGTTCAGTGAGATCCTCATCTTGACACACCAGTACTTTAACTGTCATTGCCTCATCATGAATGTAAAGGGGAAGTTCCGCCTCACCCATGCAAGGGGTTTCCACTCCTCCCAATCCTATAAGATATGCTTCCACAGGATTGACAGTCAATTGTAATTCTTGGCAGTAAGACAATTTAACAGCACTAGTGGCTGCACCTGAGTCAATCAAGGCTCTTACGGTCCTTGCACTCTTTCCTTGTCCTATATCTAAGGTTACGAAAGGACGTCTATCAATTATCCTATGCGAGCTTGTTCCTGCGACTTCACACATGGCCATAGGAAATCCTTGGTCTGCATAGTCATTCGCTCCAGGCTGATCTCTACCTTGCCTTCGTAATTTCATCCTTCTGATGCGTTCTAAAGCTTCAGCTTGAGCTTCTTCTCGAACTCGCTTTTCTTCCTCTTTGCGTTTCTTAGCAGTGCTGAGTCGACTGAGCATTTCCTCCGTGAGGGGTTCCTGATACAACTTGACTCTGCAACCGCTAATATAATTTGGGAGAACATCACCCTCTAATGTGGCCAATTGTACTGCTCCGCTCGTGGAGATCCTATTGATGATCATAGGTCCGTAGCCTCTCTTTTCTAGCTTCCTCGCGTGTTGTTTTAGTGTATAGACTAAGACTAGATCTCCTGCTTTCAAGCCTTTATCCTTCACGTGGGCATCAAAGTATGCCTTCTGTCTCTTCTTGGCTGCATATATCCCTGCAGCGGCTCTCAGTCTTGTTTCTCCTAATCGTTCAAGGTCAAAGATCCTAGAGGAGAGCTCATGACCTGTCCATTCGTGCTCTCGTGCTACTCTCAATGTAGGGATCAAGAAGTCCAAGGGTAACACAGCGTTTTGACCGAATACCATCAGTGGCTTGGAGTACCGTTTTGTAGGCCACTCGGTATGCCCAAACAGCATGGTGTAGCTGTTTGTCCCAATCAGAGCGTTTAGTGTTCACTAATTTCGTCAGTACATTGCATAAAATCTTATTGGTGCTCTCAGCTTGTCCATTAGCTTGAGGATGATAGGGGGCAGACTTCTTGTGTATTACCAAGAATTCTTGGAGTAGATTTTCAATCACTTCGTTCAAGAAATGAGTGCCTCTATCACTTACAAGCTCTATAGGTAGCCCATATCTCGTGAATACATTCTCAAACAAGAATTTGGCAGTTGTTTGAGCATCGTTCTTGGTTGTAGCCTTTACCTCTACCCATTTGGTGAGATAATCTGTTGCCACAATGATGTATTCCGCATGAGAACCCTTAGCTGGGGGATTAATAGGACCTACGAAGTCTATTCCCCACTTAGAGAATGCACGTCCACCCATCATAGGTTTCAGTGGCATCTCATCTTTGCGTATAGGATACTGGGTCCTCTGACAGACATCACACCGTTTCACATAGGTATGTGCATCCATGTGAAGGGTAGGCCACCAGAAGCCCGCAAACATTATTGCCTTGATCACCCGATCTGGTCCAAAGTGTCCTCCTGCTACCCCTTGGTGAGCAGTTTCCAAGATCTTGAGATATTCACTTTCATGGACACATAACCTCAGGTAACCATCTTTACCGCGCTTATATAGATTATCACCTATGAGTGAGTAATCCAAAGCTTCTTGTTCTAAACTCCTTTTCCTAGCCAGAGTCATGTCTGGAGGGAATGTGTTTGTCCTCAGGAATGATACTAGTGGTTCGCTCCAATCTGGCGCAATGGATACTTGATAGAGAGTGGCATGTTCCACCGGTTGTTTAGTGCAACAGATTGGGCATTCCTTGCACAACTTTTGGACATCCGCTTCCATAGTTGGCCAGTGCACTCCGAATCTCTTTAGAGTCTGTAAAGTTCGTTGCTTTGAATGGTGTTGCTCTAATGCACCTACATGTGCTAATTGCAACCATTTAGCATACTCATCCTCTTCTACGCAACAAGCCAAGATCCCTTGATCTGTGTGCTTGTACATGCTTCCTGCCATGATGTGGTATTTTTGGGCGTTTACAACCTCTCTGTTCCGTGTGTTTACCACAGGATGGTTAGGCCCGTATGTCAATACTGGTACTATTGGCTTGGCCCACTGCGGTATAACTTCCAAATTAAACAAGTAAGCATCAGGAAGGTCATCTGACACTCCTTGTGGGGCTTCTCCCGATGTGAGCCTAGAGAGATGATCGGCTCTCAAATGAGTCCTACCTTTTCTTACCACAACCTCAAATTCGTATTCCATTAGCAAGAGAAACCATCTTACTAATCTACCTGTATTGCATGGCTTGTTTACTAGGTACAACAATGCCTGATGATCAGTAAAAAATTTAAACTTATTTGCAAGCAAATAGTGTCTAAATTTTTTGACTGCATAAACCATGCCTAATCCTTCGCGCTCTGTAGTGGTGTAATTCCGTTCAGCCGCATTCAATTGTCTACTAGCATAGGCAATTGGAAGATCCATATTACCTTCACCAGTAGGTTGTGCAAGCACACATCCAATAGCATAATTGGATGCATCAACATGAACATGGAATGGCTTATTCCAATCTGGTGTGGTCAAGATTGGTGCTGAACACAATCTTCGTTTAAGCTCCTGGAAGGAATTCTCGCATTCATCCGTCCACTCAAAGTTAGTCAGGAGTCCGTACATGGGCTTTGCAATGACAGCATACATGTGTATAAATCGTCGATAATAACCACAATGCCCCATGAAAGCTTGTACTTCCTTGACATTCTTTGGCCTAGGTAACTCCGCTATGGCTCTCACTTTTTCTTCGTCAGTAGATATGCCATTCTTTGACACTATATGTCCTAGGATCTTGCCTTGCCTGACCATAAAAACGCACTTTTCTGGGTTCAGGCAGACTTGATATTCTCTACATTTGTCAAAGATTTGTCTGAGTTCAGGAATATGGGTTTGTCTAACATTGGAATGAGCGCAGAGATCATCAACGTAGACTTCTAAACTCTTCCTCAAGAACTCCTTAAACACGTGGCACATCAGCCTCTGGAAGGTAGCTGGTGCATTGGTAAGCCCAAATGGCATTACTCTAAAAGCAAAAATGCCCCATTCTGTGGCAAAGGCTGTCTTATGCTGATCCTCTGGAGCTATGGCTACTTGATTGTAGCCCGAAAATCCATCAAGGAAGCTGTACACTTCCTTGCCTGCCACTCTTTCTAAGAGATGTTCTGTGATGGGAAGCGGATAGTTATCTCGGATTGTGGCTGCATTAACCTTCTTCAAGTTAATGCACACACGCAGTTTGCCATTCTTCTTGGGCACCACTACGATGGGGGATACCCATTCAGTGTGCTCAATTTCATAGATAAATCCAGCTTCGACCAGTCTATCTATCTCTTCTTTGATCTTAGCGGCGTAATTATCGTTATATGTATAAGGCTTTTGCTTAGAGGGTTTAGCATCTGAGGTCATGGGAATAGTGTGTGAGCATATGTCCGGGTCAACCCCTTTCAAATCCTTGTAACTCCAAGCGAATACATCTCTGTATTCTCTTAGCAAGGCAATCAATTCATGCTCTTCTTCTTCTGTCAGGTCATGGCCTATATACGTGCATCTCTCCTCTCCTTCTTCTATGGCCACTACTATTTTCTTGGTGGTTTCTTTGTTATCATAGGCCTCTCCTGATTGTGCTTCTCGTTTAGGCATTCTTATCATGACTCTCCTATCATCTATCTCATACTTCTTAAAATTTTCTGGGACCTCAAACAAAGACTCTTCCTCCTCTGGTGAGACTTCTTTCTTCTTTCGTTTCTTTCCTTCTTCCTTAGAGGTCATATGCGTTGCTAATCTTACATCATTTGTAACCTCTCCATGCCTCTGGGGTTGAAATTCTATTTCATGGAAATATTCTTCATCTGACGCAAATGGTGGGTCCATAATGATTGACTCTAGATCGGAGTCACTTGCATCCTCAAATGCATCAGGGCTAGGTTCACATTCTTCTAGAACTGCCTCTCCCATGATTGGCTCTATGGAGAAGACTGAAATATCATAGCCATCCTCATCACAGTGAGGTGTCCATTGTTCTTCGTTGATGGCTACGTCCATTGTTGCTAAGATTTCTGCCCAGCCATGGGGTTCAAATTCCTCGTCTGGAAAAACTACAGGTGCATAGGCTGGGTCTTGAATGGGTCTATGGGTTTCGTTCGCACCTACCTCTCTGGCTTTCTCTCTCTTCTCTTCTTCTACTGCTACCTTGCACATCCATAAGTGAGTGTCTTCGTGCATCCAGGAGGATCCTGATCCTATGGAATGCACAGATTCTGTATCATCTTTGGCTCTATGGATGGGATTCCATTGGATAGGAGGGACATCTCTATGAGAATAATCCTTGAGATTGACTTTGGTCATAACACCCAAGTGTTGCAAATACAAGGAGTTGGTTCCCCAATCCTGTACTACTTGCAATTGTCGCATAAATGGTCTTCCCAAAATCATCTCATAGGCATGATTTTTGCTGAAGTCACATATAGCAAAGCTATGTTCAAACTCGACACCACAAGTGGTGAGAGTTATCCCTTCTAGCAATCCTAGGGGTCTCTCTATGTGACCATCGGCCATCTGCAATTTCATTCTCGTCGGCCTGAGTGCCGGCTTGCCCCAACGTTTCCATAAGGAGGTTGTGGCAATTGCAACTCCTGCACCTGAGTCCAAAATCGCTTTGGTGGTGTACTCCTGGTAGGTGATGGGAAGGTAGGTGTTCCCTTCTTCACCTTCGCACATATCTCCTATCTTATCCAAGGGAATTTCTGGCACTGTCCTATGGGATCCTACCCGGGAATGAGGTTTTGCAATTTCAGTTACTTGACTAGCTACATATTTCCGCACTTCTGGTCTGTCCTTGGGCAGTTCTTCCAAAGTGAGATCGCGCTGTACTTTGGTGTTCTTTACTATCTCCGTGTTCCTAGGTATGACTGAATCGTCGTTCCTTACCATGACTGTGGGTGCTCTCATACATGTGGACTTTGCTTCCCATGGGCCTGTGAAGTGGGGTAGCTCTTGTATGGAATTAGACTCGAAGTCTAATCTCTCGTGAGACTGAACACTCTCATGCTCCCCGTAAATAGATGGGATGTCTTGTGGGAATTGGTCGTGTGCATCGTCCACAAGTTCAAAAGGAGGGGCGACCTCGCTTTCGTTATCCCAGTTGTCTTCTTGAATCTCTCGTAGGAAGTCTGGTGCAAACCGATTCATAGAAGAAGAAGTGTCTGGCTCCGTAGAATTGGGCGCATAAGCAACCTGTGTAGGAGGGCTGATTCTATTGTTGGCTCTCTCCTCGTTCTCGCAAATGACTGGAGCACAAGCTTCTTGGGGAGGATTACTTATTCTATTACTTTTCCGAACAGGCTCATACACTCCCTGAGAAGGAATGTAGGCAACCTGTGGAGGTACTTGAGCTTCCGAGGGAGGCTCATCTGCCTTTTGGGGGGGAAGATAAGCTTCTTGAGGAGGCCCACGGGCTTCCTGAAGAGGCTGGCTTATCCATTCTCTTGCCCTTTCCTTTCTTTGAGGGGTAGGTTCCTTTTCTGGCTGTGCTATTGGCCTCTCTATTCTTTCTAAGGATGGGAAGTTGTAAGGTTTAGTGGAATTGGCCACATAAACTTCCGATGGGGGATGGTTCATGTTATTGCTTGCTTTCTCTCCCTCTTGATTTTTTTCTTCCTTGGCAGATCTTGCAATTATCCTCTCTAACTTTTCTAGGAATCCATCCAAGTGTAATTGCGTTTTGGCTGAGCCTGAGTAATTGAAAAGGCGACTGGCTTCAAACATAGTCTGAGCCAATGCGACCATTTTCGCGCATAGTTTGGTTCTTTCTATCTCTAGGTCAGCTCTAGGATAGCACTTGTCATGATCCGTGACGTTTGGCCCTTCTTGGATTCTGGCCTGATATGCTTTAAGCATCATGTCTATGTCTTCGGGAGTGGGATCAGCTAATACTGATCCTGTTTGGGGTGGTGGGTGGGTTACGTAGGGTGTCTTCGAGGGTGAAGGGATGGAGGGTGATGGGGATGGTAGCGGTGGGAATGTGTGAGAGTGCGGTTGAGATGTGATCTCTATGATTTTAGCCTTGGTTTCTCGTAGACTTTCCTCAAGTTCACTCATCTTCTTTGCCCATTGCCTTTTCATGCGTTCGCGGCTATCTCTCCAAGCTCTTGTTCTCTTTTTATTTTGGCTCTCAGTATCGCTAGCATCTGGGCTCTTTTCCTGGCCTACCCCTTGGTTTTGCTGCAATGCCTGAGCCCTAGTGACTACCTGTACTGGTGCAGTGGAAGTGACACTTCCTGAGGAGTCTACCACTAACCCAACAACGTTGATAGGGGTGATTTTTGGCATGCTATTGGGGTTCTTTGGGCAATCTCGTAAGAGATGCTCTTTTCCGCAGTCTTGGCAAAAGCCTTGGATAGTCAAGGACTGAGGTTGTGTGGGCGGAGGCAAGGGACAATCACGAATGAGGTGATCTCCTTGGCATCTGTAGCACGGTCCTCTTGGGAATGGAGGTCTTACTTGCCTAGATTGAGGCCTAGGATTGGGGTTTGCATACATGACGTTCGTGTAATCTGATTCCCAACTAGGTTCGTTTGTCTCTTCGCTATAATAGGACTCACCATGTTCTGGAGACTGCATGTAGTAAGCCTGGGGACTATCCACATGTGTAGAATCAAAGCTATGGTCACTCGGGTCACTTTCAGAAAGCAAGGATGTTACAGGGACTATAGCTCTATTCAGGTTCTCTTCTGCAGCAGTATACTTTACTGGAATCACATTAGCTGGGGCTGGGGGTTGTTGTGCTAGCACAGGCTGAGGCCTTTGTTGGTTTTGATATTGAGGTTGGAAATTTTGTTGTGGCCTGCCATATGGTTGTGGAGGGTACTGGTTCTGGTATCTGCCTTGTTGGTAGGGCTGAGGGTAGGGTTGCCTAACCGCCTGCTTGTTGTATGGGCAATCTTGTGCGGTGTGATTGGTGTATCTCCGTTCTATGGTGCAGTACTGGCTACTAGGGTTTACTTGGGGTTGAGCCATAATGGGACAGACGTTTGCCATATGGTCACCACCGCATGTATAGCACCTTTTTATAGGAGCAAACCTTGGAATTTGTTTGCTAGTTACTCCTAATTTCTGGGCCACTTTCTCTGCGAGTTCCTCAATTGATGTGGATTGTGTGGAAGAGTGACTGGATGCACCATCTGAATCTTTATAGATTTTGGAAAGCTCTAGTTCTTCTCCTAGGTTATCTTCAATGTCGATGCACATTTGTACACACTCTTCTATAGTCCTAGGGTCTTTCAGATACACATAGGATCTCAATTTTGGACTCAACAATCCGTCAAGGAATAAGGCTACTTGTTTAGCAGATGTGGGTAGCTCCGAAATAGGGCACCTTTCAAGATATTGTCTAAATCTTCTTCCTGCAAGTCTCACAGTCTCTTGAGGGGTTTGTTTGAAGCTGTGAATCAGTGAGGAGGTGTTGTGCCTTATGCCACTCTTGGAGAACTCAATAATAAATGCTTCTAGGAGTTGGTCTATGCTCCTGAACTGGCGCTCATCTAATGGCTGAAACCATGTAAGTGCCGTATTCCTCAGCGTTAGACCGAAGGCATTGTACTGCGTGAATAGATCCTCAACTTGTTCAGCTCTCAAGACTTGCTTGAATTCCGCCACATGATCATAGGGATCTCCTGTGCCGTCAAAGTAATTCTTCATGGACTTAACTAGCTGGGTGGGTCTCAAAGTTCTTGTGTGCTCCCTAGGTCTCGGTAGAGGGAATCCATCTACATTTCTTTGGTTCCTGTGGGCTCTATGCATCTCGGGTTCTACCCTATTCGTCTCGGTTCTCGTTCTTTCTCTGCCCACTGGGTTGGCAAAACTTACTTCTGGTCTATCCCTACTTCTATCTCTTTGCGTACCATGAGCTTGGGAAGTTCCAGCCCCAGGGTGACCATAGGATACATTTGATCTTGGTTGGGGGAAAATAAATTCGCCCTTCCAAGTGTAGGCATGCCTATCATTTTCTGTCACCACAAAGATCCGTTCTGAAGCATGATCTAAGTAGGTCACTCTGCCTGGGCTATCCGGATCCTTAAACTCATAGATCATGATTGTTCCTATATCAGTTGGGTGATCCGGTTTATATCTCCAAAAGGCTTCGTCCGTTTCTCGATTGAGAAGCAAATCTATGCACTTGTTATCTTGGGGGACCCACTCAGGCGTGATAATCCTAGTGAGAACTGATTTACCTCGAGGGGTTCTAGGTTCCACTCCCATGTTTCCTTGTTCCAAGTCACCTAAGTCCGCTTCTGAAATTACATTTCCAAATTCATCTGTCCTATCTGGATGACTGGTGACTACGTATATGGTTCCTTCCTTGTCCAGGTATGCACCGTTTTCAAACTTGACAGCTGGGTGCTCTAGTCCTATGGATTGGTCAGGGTTTTTAATCTGGACCACAGATCTTCCTAGGCCGTCCTCATAGATGCTAGCACCTAATCGGTTGGTCCTAAGGTATTCCAACTGTGTTTTGTAAGGGCCTTCTACCCTGTACAAGTAAGGCACACCTGAACTTCCCGTAGGCCTGTCCATGCCTTGAGACATCTCTGACTCACTGGTATCAGAGCTAGGGTAATGAGAGTGGCGACTCAACTGCTGAGTCCAAGACCTTGCAGTGTGATTGACACTAGCCTCTGAAGACCTAAGGCTTTGTCTCTCTCTTACTAGGTGTCGTCCTGATCTAAGGTTCATATGCCTAACTGATTAGCCCAATTCTTTGCCCAGAGTACAACCTCGTTGCCGATCAATTGGTACCAGTCACTTGATTCTTTTTAGTTATTCCTCGTGTTTCAAGTCTTGTCTGCTATTACGTCGTCAGGAATACTTGAATGTTCTTCGTACTTTCAGGTTGATCGTTCCACGTTAGGTTCTTTCCTTTATGTTGTCGACAGTACAGAGATTAAGTTTTTAGCTTGAACTTGAGTTTTTAGGTAGTCTTCAACTTGATAGTGGCCTATCGTCGCCCTGACTTACTCCTACTTCTAATCGTTCTTAGCCTAAGCTAGGAATTGACGAAGAGGAGTTGAGAATATTCCGACCTTTCTTGCCGAACCTTGCTCTTTAGTGCTTGAGAAGTTGATTCTCAAGCGTGCGCAACACCCTTGCTTGGATGCTCTCAATTGTTTCTCAATAGGCCTGCATAAATCCCAAGATTAGCTCCAAGTAGATCTTTCAATTGACAGACAATTTATTTCAGACACTTTTTTAATGACCCTTGTTCCCCCTTTTGCATTGTTAGAAATTTACTCTAGAGCTCCCTTGGTGTTCCTACCCCTCAGTGTGTCAACTTCCAAATATCCTATCTGAAAATCAACGCGTTATTCTTATAAAAAACAGTTGAGGGCGTGTAGTATATGTCACGAGCTTTCCGACAAGCCCTAGAGCTCAGAAAATGGATTTCGTATGAAAAAGTTATGACCGTTCAGGGTTTAGGGGGTTACTAGACAGACAGAACCTTTCGGGGGTTTTAATGCATTTTCTAAGGCCTTCGTAAGTATATGAGTACATGAAAGTGCAAATATGCCCAAAATTTAGCCTAAATTTCCAAAAATTCACACCTTAATTTTTTGCCGAAAATGCCTGTCTATCGCGATAGACGGTGTCTGTCGCGATAGACACAATCTATCGTGGGGGCTGTCTGTCGCGATAGACGGTGTCTGTCGCGATAGACGGTGTCTATCGTGAAATTCTGTCTGTCGCGATAGACGGTGTCTGTCGCGATAGACGGTATCTGTCGCGGATTTCTGTCTGTCGCGATAGACGGTGTCTGTCGCGATAGACGGTATCTGTCGCGGATTTCTGTCTGTCGCGATAGACGGTGTCTATCGTGGGGGCTGTCTGTCGCGATAGACGGTGTCTATCGTGAAATTCTGTCTGTCGCGATAGACGGTGTCTGTCGCGATAGACGGTATCTGTCGCGGATTTCTGTCTGTCGCGATAGACGGTGTCTGTCGCGATAGACGGTATCTGTCGCGGATTTCTGTCTGTCGCGATAGACGGTGTCTATCGTGGGGGCTGTCTGTCGCGATAGACGATGTCTGTCGCGATAGACGGTGTCTATCGTGAAATTCTGTCTGTCGCGATAGACGGTGTCTGTCGCGATAGACGGTATCTGTCGCGGATTTCTGTCTGTTGCGATAGACGGTGTCTGTCGCGATAGACGGTATCTGTCGCGGATTTCTGTCTGTCGCGATAGACGGTGTCTGTCGCGGATTTCTGTCTGTCGCGATAGACGGTGTCTATCGTGGGTCTCTGTCTGTCGCGATAGACGGTGTCTGTCGCGATAGACAGTGTCTGTCGCGATAGACTGAAAAAATGCAAATTTTTGAAAAACTTCTAGTGATCTAGAGTGCCCACAAGGTGTAGGTTACAGTGCTAATCATGCATTCACAAAATGTTAAGATTTTCTGTCTGTCGCGATAGACAGAGATTGTCGTCCCGGGACCTGTGCAGAGCCTGTCGTACCTGCGCACACTGCTGGGGATGATGGTACAGCAAAAACCTGCAAAATAGCTCAGAAAACAAGCAAAAATAGCACATGCAAGTTCGCTCTCTCGCTCTCTCTCACAAGTGAAATGAGGGAAATGAGGTGGAGATGGGGATATAGTCAAAACTGAAATTTTCGCGATGATGGAGATGGACGTGGGAGATGGTGATGATGATGATGAAGATGGTGAAGAAAGTAAAAGAAAACCGATGAGAGTGAAGAAAATACCTACAACTCCAACGCGTCAACTCTACGTCTTACCATCACACGCTCGTCCTCAAAGCTCGATCCCCGGCAACGGCGCCAAAATTTGGTGTAGCTCAATGATGAGTAGCACCTCCTTTAATGTCAATCCGGGAAGACGTGAGGATGGTATGAAGACCTCGAGCAAGTGGCGGCACAAGTGCGTGAGTGAGAAGCACACAAACATGCACACACATACACACACACGCGCACACACGGCAAGACAAAGAGAGAGGATCAAGGAGTTCTTTAGATTACTTTCAAAAGCTCTTACAAGTTCGTTTCAATTACAATCTAACCTCAAAAATGAGCTCTCTAGCTCTTTTTATAGTTTTTGACTAGCTTTTGGCCCTGTCCAGACCTAGTGTCCAGCCTAGTTAAAAATTAGGTTCCAGGGCTTATTTGAGGGCTCAAACGAAGTCTAAAAATTATGAAATTTGGTACGATGGTACTTCTAATACTCCTCAAGCTCGAGGACTCCTCGGCTTGCACAAAATGGAGTCTAATCTACCAAAAACGGGATTTACAATGTTTGTGTAGTGATTAAAATCACTTGGGTTGTACATAATCTATGGGAAAAAATGATCTGGCCTTGTTGCCGTATTGTGCATGACTCCTTTATTGCTTTGTATGCCAACAAGGGATCTACTCCTTTTAAATACGTATATGTTCAAGCAAAGACATCCTTGTATTCTCATATGAGTCGTATTAACTCTTGTTCTTCCTCCATCGAGACATCTTGTCCTATAAAGGTACATCGTTCTTCTCCTTCCTCCAAAGCTACTATGATTTTCTTGGTCTGTTCTTTGTTGTCGTATGCTATTCCTGGTTGTGCTTCCCGCTTCGGCATTTGGATAGCAATCTTCCTCTCTTCCACTTCATATTTCTTGAAGTGGGCAGGCACTTGGAATTGATCTTGAGGCTTGTTTTCTCCTTCTTCTTTATCTAGTCCAAGTTCTTCTTCATGTGTCATTCCTTGATTCAACTCATTAGTTATGACACTTACTCTTTGATTTTCACTCTCTGCCTCAATTTGTTCCTGCTCCAATCCAATGCTCTCATAATCCTCCTTCCATTATTTTTCAATTACTTCCCTCCTTCAAGTTTTTGTTTTTCTTCTTGACCTTGTTCATTATTTTCGTTCTCCTTCCTTTGTTGTAGTTTCTTTTCCTTTATCCTTTCTCTACGATTCTTCCATCTTTGGGTCCGTTTGCTTGCAATACTTTTCCCTGACTCTTTTGAGTGTGAAACTACCTGAGATGAAGGTACATTCAATTCTTTGTCGTCCTGATCATTCTCTCTAGTTTTTTCTGGAGTTTCTCTAGCTTTAGATCTAGTTATGGCTTTTAGTGGCACTGTGTACTCCTTGTCGCTCCCTGATGACTCTATCATTTCTATCACATTGATCTGCACATTCGAGTTAACTTTGTTGGGGTTTTTGGGGCAATCTTTAAAAAGATGTTCTTTACCACAATCACTACAGTATTCTTCCCAAACTCGATGTGGTGGTGGTGGGTTTGGTAATGTGCATTCTCTGATAAAATGATCGCATCCGCATCTATAACACGGTCCTCTAGGTGTAGGTGGTCTATTCATTGGTCGGGAGGGTAGGGGTGATCTGGGAGCTGCATACATTAATGACACATAATCCTGCTCATATCTATAAGAACTATCCGGTCCTTCCATACCATATGCATATGGCTCGTAAGATTGTCCATATTCAATTATAGAGTTCTCATATGCAGAATAATTTCCTTGACTATGGTCATAAGATGGGTCATACAGTTCGTTACTAGCCAAAGGCGTGGCTGGGACTATTGCTCTCTCTGGGTTCTCTTCAAGTTGGGCTATTTTTACTGGAACAACATTCTGAGGGTGGGGTGGTTGTTGTCCTAACACCGGTTGTGGTTGAGCGTACCCTTGGTAAGCATAAGGTCGTGGTGTTGGAGCCTGTTGTTGATATGTGGGATATCTAAGGGCTTCTCCTCCTTGATCTCTCGGAGGGTATCTGTAAGGTCTCATGGGCGGTTGTACTGGTCTTGATTGCCGATTGTAAGGACAGTTTTCTGTGTTGTGATTTGTATACCTTTGCTCTAAGCTACAAGAATGTATAGGGCCCGGGACGGGTGGTCTATCGTAAGCATAAGCAGGTGGTGGGATTACTCCCCTAGTGCACAAATGAGAAGGATGATCACCTCCACAATGCACACATCTTCTAATCACGGGTACTCTCATAGGATTGTTGGGGTAGTTCCTCGGCCCTTGAACATTCAGTTTTTTTGCCACTAAGTTGCCTATTTCCTCTACGTTGTTCCTAGGGTTTGACGTGCTGCTGGCGGAGTCTTCACTTTTCACACTACCTTGAGTTATTTTCAAATCTTCTGCTAGATTGTCTTCTAGATCAATACATTCTTGCAAATTTTGAACTCTTTTCACATATACCAATGATCTCAGTGATCCATTCACTAATCCTTCCAAAAATAATGACACCATTTTGTTTTGAGTAGGTCTCTCTTCAACAGGGCATCTGTCCACATATTGTTTAAATCTTCTTGCTGCCAATCTTACAGATTCCGTAGGAGCTTGTTTAAAGCTATGGATTAATGAGGAAGAGATATTTTTTATTCGAGACTTAATGAATTCTTCAGTCAATTCTTGATAGACTTGTTCCATGTTTTGAAAGTTATTAGGGTCTCAGGGCTGGAACCATGCTAAAGTTGTGTCTGTAAGAGTTAGTCCAAAGGATTCATATTGAATCAAGAAGTCTTCCACTTGTTTGGCTCTTATTACTTGCTTGAATTCAGCTATGTGGTTGTAGAGTTTGTTAGAGCCATCATAGTGGTTCCTCATGCATTTGGCAACTTGGATCGGTCTTAATCTTCTTCTTGGTTCAGGTGGTCTAGGCATTACAGGGAATACTGGTCGTCCTATTGGTATTCTTGGTCCTCTTCTTGCTTGTGGTCTCTCCTGTACTGGGATTCTAATCCTTGGTTCAACTGGTGGGTGAGGCTGATAGTTAGGGTTATGGCCTACTGTAGCAAACTGCACATGTGGTCTGATTGGAATATGTGTTTGTTGTGTTTGTCTAGAGTGCTGATATGAGTTATCTTGATAGGTTCCTTGGGGGTTTTGTGAAGTCGTGGCTTGATCCCTAGGAGGGAACACTGGAATGTTCTGATATTTCAACCCTGCTCTTTCTAATTCCGTTAAGGGCCAATACCTCCTTTGATTCTTGTCCAGATACGTGATAATAGTGGGGAATTCAGGATCTTGCAATTCATAAATGGTGACTGGGTTATTGGCTTCTTCCCATAATGAAGATTGTGCTCTGAGAAGATGCTCCATCCCATTGATCAAATAAACATCCATTAGGGAATCATCTTGGGGGACTAGGTCTCCTCTCCAAACCCTAATCACAATGGTGTAGACACCTGTTCTTCATGTCCCTCTTCATTAAGGTTGTGGTTGTTGACCTCTTCCCCTTGTTCGTTGATGTTTTCAGGATGTTCTGTGACTATATACTGAATATCCCTTTTATCCATGTAGAATCATCCTGTATATTTAACTGTTGGCCTAGGTACTATGTAAACATCTGTAGGTTTCTTCAGCCTAGCCACTGATCTGTTTATCCCATCTAGGTAGATAGGTAACCCGTGTTGGTTGGTGTTCACATATTCTAAATATGTTTGATATTCCCCGTCAATAATTGACATCAGGCCAATTATTGGCAGAGAATTCTGCATATCCTCTGAAGCCATGAGAATTTCTTCCTCAGACTCACTAGAGGTTTTAGAGTAGTGTGAACGACTACTTGGTTCGGCTACACTTCTCACAAAAGAAATTACACTTCTTCGACTCCCTAGGGTTCTTCTGGATCTTAGGTTCATCCACTTACAAGTTCTATTCTAGTTTAGCCAACCTCCAGCTCCTAGTGTTCTTTTGCTAAGGATTTGAGTTCTGTGAAACATTTGGTTGACTTAGAAACTCACTCTGAATCCACAATACACGATATTTAACCCAAAAGAAATTGCCACAATACTCGATACTTGACCGACTGGACAATGCCACGATACTCAATGTTCAACAAGTAGCGCAAAAAGAACCTCACGGTACTCGATCTTTCATAAATGTCGCGAAAAGCATCCTCCACGATACACGATATGGCACAAGTATCGCCAGAGCCAATTCAACGATACCCGATATGCCACAAGTATCAAGAAAAGAAATTCACGATACATGATATTGAACAAATGTCGCAGAAAACTTTGACGATACTCGATATTCAACCAAGAGAAATCCCACGATATTTGATACTAGCCAAATATCGTTTTTAGAGCTCCACGATACTCGATATGCCCCCAATATCGCGAGAAATACTCAGCGATACACGATATCTCCCAGGTATCGTGGAAGAAACTTTCACGATACACGATATGTGAACAGTATCGCGAGAAATACTCAACGATACACGATAGCATACAAGTATCGCAAGAACTTCATCAATGATACTTGATATCTCACAAGCCTAAGTATCGCGATACTCGACCATAGGAGTTCACGATATCTAGATATCGCGATACTCAACCGCGGGAGGACATGATACTTGGCATTTTTTCAATTTTTAGCAAGTGTATATGGATTTCAACTGAATACAAATGGTGCTAGAGCCTATCTACCCTCTTCCCTCAGCCTGTATTAAGAAAATAAACCTCCTCTACCTCGGGATGGCCCTCACGATATCTGCCGTAGATCGCGTTTTCTTCCACTCATTGATATTTGAAGGAATTTCTAGCAATGTAGGGATGCATTCACCTTTCCAAGGTCCTCCAGCTCTTTTTTCCGCCTCTAGTCACACTCTTTGCTCCACACGCCTTGTTTCATGCTCACGTGATATCTATCTTGCAATCTCTCTCTCTCTCTCTCTCAATACTTGCTTGGAGACAAGTGAATTGTAGAGGACAAGTTTTTTGGTTTTTATACTTTTGAAAAAATTTCCTAACTAAAGGGCTAACAAGAACAAAGTTTGAAAGCTACTCTATCTTCCTAACCTACTCACTTATTCCTCCTACCTAATCCACTCCTCTCCCTACTCACTTTCCTAAACTACCAACTCACTACACACACTACAAGAGTGAGAAGTAGTAAGTGCAACTGAGAGTGACTTACCAGAGAAGAGAAATTCACAGCTCCTCTACTCGCTTCAATGCTAAGAGCTACTCACCATCACACAAATGCCTTGGTTTGATTCGACTCTCCCCGGAAACGGCGTCAAAAACGTATGTACCTAAGAACCAACTTAGGGACTTGTGGAGAAAGAGACTATACCGCAATCCCCCTCAAGTGCATATAGTGGGGATTCACGCTTTATTTATCAATCTGAGGAGTATCAAAACCTAGCCAAGTGTATGAAGATGTGCATTCAAATGATGATCAATGTGAATGAATGCTAAAAGGGTGCAAATAAGTTTAAATCTATTCCAAACAAGCTTTTAAGGTCAGCAATGGTGTCATGATACTTGGAGCAGCAGTCAACAGTAATTTGAGCTTTTCTCTCAGCTTTCAACTCCAAATATAGCAAATACCGGGTTCGTTTCGAAGCTGCTGAGAAGATGCATCCCTATGGTTGTCTTTTCACTCAATTTTGACGCTCCTACTTCAAGTTATGAGCAAAATATTGAGTCGCGGGAATGACCATCCTACACTCCAGCACTTCCTACACTTCACACACACCTTACCAACAGCAAACAACCACTTTCATAGATAGACAACACTTCTAAGCACTCTTTCCAAGCATCACACATGCATACAAGCTCACAAAGAAGAAGATACAGAGTGGAGAAGACACAAATTCGAAATTCTCTGCTCTTGATTCTCAGAATGGCCAAAAATCTCTACAAAGAGTCACAAATTGACCTATATACATGTGCCCTAAAAATGGTCCTTTCACACAAGAGACCGGCACTTTATTAATTGAAGGGCTAATTTGCTACTAATTTACAAAGGTAAGCTACAATTCTCTATGGGTATGCATCTAGAGGACTCCTCTAGTGCATTTACATCGGAAAATATATTACAAAATGGTTATAATGCAAGAACAATGTATCCAAATTGGAAAAATTTTGGGGCCCCTCTTTTTCTCTGCCTCTTTGCTCTTCTTAGCTCTGCAACACTCTCCCCCTCTTTGTCTCTGTCATCCCTTGACATGATTTACTTCTTGTCTCTAGTGCTGTGCCTGTAGTCGACCACTGCCCGCTTCTATGGAAGTTGTAATGATATCGTTTTACCAGTGGGCAAGGAACTGATCATAACTCGGGACCTGTTGCATTATTCGTGGCCTCTTCTTCTCTTTTCTCCGTATGCAACCCATGGATATTTCTCCAATCGCTCCTTAAATCTGGGTTGTTGTGTAAAGTCGGGCTGCCACGCACGCAACGAGCGAAAGGTATGAAGGTGTGGTTCTTCAGCCTTCGATCTGGACCTTTCGAAGACCCAGATGCTGAAGGACCTCCTTAAGGATCAAGATCTTCCAGATATCTTCTTGCACTTCTTCATGGATACTTGTTGGCCTTGATCCGCCCTTGTCACCGATGTACTTTCCCCTGATGTATGCCCCTGCGGGGCTCTGTGCAGAGATGGGAGTTGCGTGCCCCCGCGGGGCTTTCTGCAGAGATATGTCTTTAGATGGAATACTTTTAGTGAAGCTTCTTTCTTGGTCTTCTTCTTTTCTTCTTTTTGCTGGACTCTCCCTCAACACTAATGAGCACAAATAATCATATATGTAGCTTGCAAGATGATCCACTAATAGATGGATCAAAAGAGATAGGTAGGAAGTTGATCCAAGAACAAAAACTTTCTATTTTTGTTCTTACACATGTTCAGTGTTTTGATCGATTCTCTGAGTATAGTAGCAATTGACTTAATTCATTTTGAGGAACTCTAATTAACTTATTAAGCTATCATGAGTGATTTCATAAAAAATGATGGACTACATGTAGAGAAAGATGTTTAGCAAGTCATAGCTCCATCCCGACATTCATGGGCTGCTACAATTATCAGACAATTGAGCAAAGATACATTAATATCTCAAGATCCTTAGAAGCAATGCTAATGAAACTTTGTAGGCCTGCAATAGACAGTATGCTAAATCTAATATGCTTTAAAGCGTGGCAAATGGTTAACTACACACTGAGAACAAGCTCTAAGAAGATCACTGTTCTCATGGAGTTATAACAGAGAAGTGAAATGAGAATGTAACGATCATATATGTATTAGAACATGTAAAAATACAATGACATTGGCAACTATGCATTGCTCAATGTGTAAGAGGTGAAGGAGCTATGATGTAAGCCTCACTTCACAATGATTGTCTTCCAAAATTATCTCTCGAGCTCGAGATGCACGCGGGACATTTTTATCCCATTTTTATAGTTATGCTTGGAGCCAAAGTTTGAATTCAGATTCAAACTTCTACCTAAAAAGGTGAATCCTAAAGTGTAGGATAGATTCTCTCATGACTCAGAAACCAAGAGATTCGTGATTTTGGAGCTTCCAAACTCCACGCGGGTGTAATCCACTTTTACAAGGATAAATATGAAGGCTTTTTACAAGAGAATAATCATAAGAAGTCTTGCATAGGTTATGTCAATAAGTCAAACTTAAGCTAATTAACCAAGTATGTGGTCTTGGGTTTAATTGCACCAACAAGACCTGGCAAGAGCATGCTTTGCATGCCATGTGGTCAACCATTCTTGTTCTTCCCTTGTGGGTTGATGCTTGCTTCTAAATGTTGGCATATCTTCATCTCCTAAGATGTATCCATATAGACCTCTCCCTTGAAGGTAGGCTCATATCCTTAGTGACCATGCTGAGTAGTTGTTTCTTTCCAATTTGTCAATGAAGGATGGAAATCCATCTCCCATCTTGATTGTTGTTGCTCTGATCCCACTGTTGGAGGAGAAGGAGGATAATCTTTTGAGATTAATAGGTTTTTCTAGAACTTGATTCACATCAGCCAAGAACAACTACTAGAGAGTGTAGTGGGCCTCTTGAGCATTCTAATGATCATAAATAATTGCATATGTTGCTTGGAACATGATCCACTAATCAGTGGATCAAAACAAATAGGTAGGAATTGAT
Source organism: Ceratopteris richardii (assembly GCA_020310875.1). Classification (NCBI taxonomy): domain Eukaryota; kingdom Viridiplantae; phylum Streptophyta; class Polypodiopsida; order Polypodiales; family Pteridaceae; genus Ceratopteris; species Ceratopteris richardii. The sequence goes on along the minus strand of CM035417.1, from coordinate 104,982,816 downwards.
CCAAGACCAAAAACTTGCTATTCTTGTTTCTACACTTGTTCAATGTTTTGAACAGTTCTCTGAGAAGAGCAGCAATTAGCTTAATTCCTTTGGGAAACTCTAACTAGCTTAGATAGCTACCAATCATGAGTGATTTCATAAAAAATGATGGAATACACACTGAGAATGGCATTTAGCAAATCACAAAACCTTCCCGACAATTAGGGGATGCATCAGTCAACAGACCAGAGAGTAAAGATGTGTTAATATCTCATGATCCTAAGAAGAAATGATAATGAGACTTTGCAATCATATACTAGTCAGTATGCTGAATCTACCATGCTTTAAATCATGACAAAGGATCAATCATACACTGAGAACAAGCTCTTAGAGAATCACTATTTTGATGTAGTCATTGTAGAGAAGTGAAATGAGAATGTAATGATAATATGTATATTAAATCCAATAGAAATACAATGCCATTGGCAATCATATATTGCTCAATGTGTGAGAGGTGAATGAGTTATGAGATGAGCTCTCACTTCACAATAGGTAGCCTTCACAATGATCTCATGGAGTCGAGATAACACACGGGTCATTTGATCCTCTTTTTATATATGTGTTTGGAGCCAATGTTTGAATTCAAATTCAAAAAAGTTCACCTAAAAGCGAATCCTAAAGTGTAGGATATATCCTCTCATTACTCAACAACCAAGAGTTTTGAGATTTGATGCTTCCTAACTTCGTAGTGGTTGGAGGACACTTTTACCAAGATAAATGCAAAAGGTTTTTACAAGAGGTTGATCTCATAGGGTTCTATAAGAGATGTGTCAATTAACCAAGTATGTGGGCTTGGTTTTAATTGCACCAACAATCGTGTCCACATAACTAGTGATGATAAGAGTCATAGCCACTAGAGTAATCTTTTTCATGCAAAAGTCCACAACATTTGGGTAGCATCTCCTTAGCGAAATGGACCCTAGAAGCAATCATGCGCAATTGGGAATATAACATCCACTAATGCAAAACCCTAGTGGTAATCACATAATAATAATCAATGGATAATATGGCTCAATGCAAAGCCAAAATAGTTGAAAAAAAGGTATATAACTGAGGGTTCAACTAGATCATATGCTTGCACAAAAAACAAGAAGACACATACTAAGCAAGATCCAAAATGAGCACTCATCAATCGTGTGAAACCAACAAGTAAAGTCACAACTAAGTGGCATAAATAAGATATAGACAACAATGCGACTATACATCCATTGACAATACTATCATAAAAAATCATGATGGCATAAACTTGAAAGCCATATGGCAATGCCATCTTATATGCTAGAAAATTGACAAGATCATGCTCTACTCTCATATGAAGGAGCTACCACAGTGATCATACAAGGTCAATTAGAAACCAAGATCAAAACAAAGACCTCTCACATTCTTCTCCCAGCTATCTTTGCAACAATGAAGCTCTTAACCAGAAGCTTCTAAGAGATTTGAAGATAATTTCAATCTTCAATATCTTTTGGGGTTGCACATGAAAACTTTGGTAGTTTGTATATTGCATTTTTGGTACTCTAAACTCTAAAACTCATGTCTATGTTCATCAAGAAACTCAAAGTTCTTTATCATAACTACAACTTTCATGTCGAAAGTTTCTCCATCCGAGACTTGTACATAAAGATATGACCAAAATACTACACTCCTATCAAAATGAATACTGCATGTTTGTATTCTAGAATTTTAGAAAACTAGAACTTAGAATCTACACTTATGATCTTCTGTATACTTGGAGATATCTACATTCTCTATAAATTTTCTTTTTAAATATTTGCAATCAGATGTTCATAACTCACATTATGAATGAAACATGAACCTACTATCAAGACTAACATCAACTTGACTTAAACACACCTTTGTAGTTTTTCGAATTGATGGTGCCCTTTTTATCCAAATAAGTTTCTCCACTCTAGTGCAAACTTGTAGAACCCTTTAGAAGCTACGAATAAAACTCTTAATCATGTAAGTCTGAGCTTTCTATCTTGCTTTATGGCCAAAATATCAATGTATTGTCAAGAAGATGCCAATGTGCAAATTCACCTCTTTTTCATGATGTTAAATTGAACTTCTTGTACCTCAGCCTTGAGGATGCTCTCATACCAATGAAGGCCTAAAACCCACATAATGATCCTCGAGGCATTTCTCTATAAAAAGACATATCTATGAATGTAGGGGTAAGTTTACATTACCCTTAAATGCCTAATAATACCAAAGGCAAATTTCATTGCAATATATGCACTAGAGAATGTAAAAAAAGTAAACCTTGCATCATTTCTCTGTTCATCGCTTATGAACTTTATAAAAAATGCAAATGAAAAGATAAAATAACCCATATTCGTGTGGAGATATTTTGGTAGTGATCTCTGTGAACGTGCTTAGGACCGTCGGAGAACTTTTTTCCCACTTTAAGAGGTTTTTCACCCCAGCTTGTATATATGCCTATAACCCTAACATGTGACTTATATTTGTACATTCACTTGGTAGTACATTTAGTATTGTGTATTGTGCTTCAAGCTTCTTCTTCTTCCTCATGCTATATGCATGCTTTTGAACAACTCAAACTCCAACAATTTGTATCAGAGTAGGTCGTCGCTTCATCTAGGGCATCCTCAACACCCGTCCGGTCATAGTATCATAGCCAAATAAAAATTGGTGAGCATACTGAGGTGATTAGGAGTTCAAAACTGCTTCGCTCTATCATATCAAAATCATAATGTGAGCTTGTTTTGGCCTCCGAATGCACTATCCTTGTGCTTGTGCAAACAATTTTGTCTTTTTGTGCCAAACATATATACAGGTTTTCGTTCGCTAGTACAAGCACCTCGAAGTCTACTACAAGTTTAGCAGAGCTCAACAAGGTACTTCTAATTCAACTTTTTGAGATACAATCATTTTTATGCTTCAAGATATTTTAGTTAGTGATCATGGCTGAAAGCACTGATGTATTTCGTATGTTAGCTATTGAGGACAAGTTGGTTGGTACCAATTACCCATTGTGGGCATATATAATGCATCATGCATTGGTTGCAAAAGGACTTTGGAATATTGTCCAAGGTGTTGAAAAAATGGCCTACTACACCTACAAATACAATTATTAAAGGTGATGCAGATGGCATTGAAGATGAAAATCTTCAAATTCTTGTTTGTGCTGCGATTTCTACTACACCTAGTGTAAAGCAATGCCATTCGGATGGCAGAGATGCTTAGGCACATGCATTGATAACTTTTTCTATCAAATGTGCCACTATCCTGCACGTTCCCTCTTGCAAAACAGGTAAGGATGATTGGGATACACTTACCATTTATACCAAGAAAGAAATAAGGTTTGTGTTTCTTACCTCCAAAAATAGAAAGTGAGCACAGGAATGAAGGAGATTCCATGGACAATTTTTTGACAAACATTAAAGATTTGAAGGAGCACTTGATTTTTGCTGATGACGTCTTGTCATATAGTTCACTTGTGGAGATAGTTCTGAATGATCTTCTAGATTCATATTAGAGTTTTATTTCTAGTCTTTGATTGATGATGAAAGTCAATCCAAATGCCTTAACATTTGAGGAGTTAATAACTTTTTTTTTGCAGGAAGATAAGTTGAGGTAGAACAAGTTCATTATGCGCGTTGGAGATCAAGCTTTCCTATCTATTTAGAAGGGCAAAGGTAAATGGAGCTCATCCATTAGTAAGCAACACAATCAAAGAAGGATGACAAAGACAAGAAGAAAACAGAAAACTAGAAATTGTTTTGCAAATACTGTAAAGGAAATGATCATGTCATAAGAGTTGTCCAAAAATGGCCACAAAAGAGGCAAAGGAAAAAGAGGTTAGAACGGTTGTTGGAGAGGTCTCTACATCTAAAAGAGAGTCTAATAATCTTGTATAGAATGAAGAATGGGTGTTTACTACTATTTGTAGTTATGATCCATCTTCTCATGAGTAGTGTATGTCTGCAGTAGACTCAGGTGTTTCGTACTTTGATAGAGGGGTAGCCAAACATATTACCTTGCAGCGTAGTTTCTTCGCCTCACTTGAGCCTACCCCTAGAAGGAATACTATCACATGCTCCAAAAATGCCTTTTATCCTTTCATGTGAGATGGTAAGATCATTCTGACTACTACTGATGTTAGTTCTTTTACATTGTTGGATGCTTTATTTGTGTCACGTGTTGGGAAAGATGGATGGACACTTCAAGTGATGAGTTGGTACAACCAAATCCTGCTTAGTACTAGCCCTTTGTGACTTTAGAGTTGATATGTGGACCCTCTTAGCTTTTCAATGACACCATAAAAGTGCCCATGTACTTTGGAAATGATGTGTGAAAGGATTGAATCAAAATAGACTATTCCAAATAGTAGAATCCAAGAAAACCTTCTTTTTTTTATCACACACCTGCTGCTTGTAATGCTTAGTGCTACCAGTATAGTAGGAATTGGAAAATTCCTTTTAGGGGAATCTAATCAACTTGGTAAGCTAATGATTCCAAGTGGAATCACTTCAAATGATCAACTATACACAGAGAAATCAATTTAGCAAATAGATCATTACCCCCGATTTTTTAGGACCTCTATAGAGTTTGACCAGTGAATGCTTCGATGCGCTTTTCTCCAAATTGGCCAAATGGATTTGCTTCAAACCTTGTCAGCATGTAGATAGCTTGGAGCAAATTCCAACAAGCTATCGATAATTGAATTTGATGGAGAAATGAGTGAGATATGAGCATCAAAGTTGACAGTTTAGAGATTACTATAACAAAGATATCATAGATGAACAATGTAGATATAATGTATTAATGAACAATGTTGTCTAAGATCATAGGCTTGGTAATCATAGCCCTATGATGGAGAATAGTGTAGGCTACAGTGTAGGCCTTACACACATACAAAATGACAATGGAGAGCTCGGATAATGAAGCCACTACCGCGACTTTCTCAAGTGAGTTTATATAAGTGTTCCTTTCATATTTGAATTTGAATTCAAATTTTGGCTCTCTCTAAAAAGTGAACCTTCATTCTAGGAGATATTCCCTCAATGTATTCTTACTTTCCTAACTACCAAGTCCACGACTTTTGGTTAGGTGATACAAATATTCTCAAGTCAAAAGGAAATGACTTTTACAAAGGTAAAGAAGTAAACCTCTACTAGCAATGGTTTCCATCGAGCTTCATATGTATATGTGCTACAAGCCAAATGTGTAGGCTTGTGATTTGTGCCAATAACTCCCCCTCAAGACAAACATTTTGGCTTGGTCTTCATCTTCAATCTTCATGAATATCCTGCAACCCAAGATCGCTTTAAACCTGCAAAGTTTTGTACCATCTAATGCTTTAGTCAACATATCTTCACCTTGCATTTTAGTTGATACATATAACAACTGAATATCCTTGCTCAATAGCTTCTTTCTCACATAATGATAGTGGACCTCTATATGCTTGGTCCTAGCATGATAAATATGATTAGCTGCAAGGCGTAATGAACTTGTATTATCCCCAAAGATCATTGGAGATGTAGTATGCAAGCCCAATTATGTAGACAACAATCTGATCCACATGGCCTCTTGAGTAGCATTGACCAATCTTGTATACACTGCCTGTGTAGAAGATAAAGCAACAATAGGTTGCTTCTTTGAAGACCATGATATTGGCTTATCAGCTGCAAATGAAAGGTATCCTGAGGTACTCTTTCTATGATCATCTTTGCATCCTGCCCAATTTGCATCTGAATAGATCTTAATGTCCAAGTCTGATGTATAAGGGAAATACAAACCATGATGTTGAGTACCCTTAAGGTACTTCAAGATCCTTTTGGCAGCCTCCAAGTGAGGTGCCCTAGGCTTGTGCATAAAACTGACTTAACACACGTACTCCATAAGCAATTTCTATCCTTGTCAAGGTAGCATAATTCAAGCTTTCCATTATGCTTTGGTAACCTGCAATGTTCTCAAGTACATCCCCTTCATGAGCACTTAATTTTAGGTTTACCTCCATTGGAGTACTTGCAACTTTGGCATCCTGCGAATGAAACTTCTTCAACATATCCTGTATATACTTTCTCTGAGTAATGTAAATTCCAGAGTTAGTATAGACTAACTCAAGTCCAAGAAAATATTTTAGTGATCCAAGGTCACTAATTTTGAACTCCTTCATCGTCTGGTTCTTGATCTGTTTGATGCCATTAGCATCATTTCCTGTAAGTATGATATCATCAACATATACACATAGGTATATTACCTCTCAATTACTTCTCTTGATGAATAGAGAAGTATCTGCTTTGCTCATGACAAAACCTTGGTCCTGAATATATGTAGCCAACCTATGGTTCCATGCCCTAGGTGCCTGCTTCAATCCATAAAGAGCTTTGTTCAATTTACATACATATGTTACCTTGTTTGGATCCTCATAGCTAGGAGGTTGTGACATGTACACCTCCTCTGAAATCCAACCATTTAGAAATGCATTTTTTACATCCAACTAATACATGTTCCAATTCTTTGATGCAGCCACACTTACCAATACCCTGATGGTTGGCATTTTGGCCACAAGTGAGAAGGTTTCTTCATAATCAATACCTTGGGTTTGTGCAAAGCCCTTAGCCACTAGTCTGGCTTTGTGCCTGCTTATTTACCCATCAAAATTTCTTTTTATCTTATAGATCCATCTAGGGCCAATTACCTTCATAGACTCCTTCTTTGGTACTAGTTCCCAAGTATCACTCTACTTGAGTGCTTCAATCTCCTCATCCATAGCTTCCTTCCATTCTACTTTGTTCTTTGCCTCCTCATATGATGCTCGTTCTTCAATTGAAAAATCTTTGGCAAGATAAACAGAGTGCTTAGTAACAAGAGAAGTGTCATACCCATATCTGATTGGCTTCTTGCTTTCCCTTTGAGATCTCCTAATTGCTTAGTTGGAAGATTCAGGTATATCTTCCAATTTCTTCATCTTGAGTTTGCCTTTGGACTTCCATGCTTTTAACTCTTCAAGGTTGATGATGTCCTCATCATCTAAATTTTTGTCTTCATTCTGAGTAGGCTCCTCCTTAGTGAGGCTTGGAAACTCCTCTTCCAAGTCATAAGGTAGTTTTATCTTCCTACATTCACTATCAAACCAAGAGTCATTTTCATCAAAGACACTACTGACCATGAATCCCTTGTTTGAAGGATTGTAGAACCTCTAACCTTTCTAATTTAGATCATATCCAATGAAGATGCACTTCTCTGCCTTAGGGTCTAGCTTACCTCTTATCTGAGAAGGGATATGCACATATGCTACACATCCAAATGTCCTGCAATGATCAAGTGAAGGTCTTCTACCATGCCATGCTTCATATGGGGTCATCCCATCAAGAGATTTGGATGGCAATCTGTTAACCAAATAAGTGGCAGTAGATACACTCTCTGCCCACAAGTAGCTAGGTAATTTTTTCTCATTTAACATTGATCTAGATGTCTCAACAATCAATCTAATTCTTCTTTCTAATTCCCCATTTTGCTCAGGGGTATACCTTGTGGTAATTTCTCTCTTGATTCCTCTATCCTACAAGAATGCATCAAAATCATTTGAGAAGTACTCACCTTCTCCATCTGACCTTAGCCTTTTTAGGTTTCTCCCTGTTTGATTCTCAACAAGTGCAAGATACTTTTTAAAGAAACTGAAAACTTCATCTTTGTGTCATAAAGTACAATACAGTCCACCCACTATAATCATCAATGAAAGATACATAATACCTTAATCCAGAGATTGAGGGATCCTTGCTTGATCCCCATACATCTATATGAACAAGTTCTAGGTAGTCCTCATGCATGTAGCCTTTCCTTGAGAAGGGTAACCTGTGAGACTTTCCAAATTGACAAGCACCACATTTATAAATCATGTGTTGCTTGGATACATTAGGTATCCCAAGCACACATTGATCTCTGCATATTTGTTTCAAGGTTCTTTCACCTACATGCCCTAATCTTTTATGCCAAATTTCAAGCTCTGATAATGTTTGATCTTTATAACTATAAAGTGCAATGTTCCTTGTATCCTCAAGTTCAAAAGTGAAAAGTCTACCTGTCTTTTCTCCTTTAGCAATTCTCTTGAACCCATGCTTGGGATCCTCCACAAATGCTCCATATTGGTTGAATCTAACCTGCAAACCTTTTTCCACAATCTGTCCAACACTCATCAAATTCTTGGTAATACTTGGTACATATAGAACCCTACTTCATAGATTTTTGTTCCCATCAGAGGTCTTAACATTTCCAACTTTAATCACTGAGTGCTTGGTGTCATCACGTGTTTGTACCTAATGCTTACCCTTTGGTATCTCAAGGTCAGAGAGAAGAGTTACATTGCCTGCCACATGATTTGAGCATCCTAAGTCAATGTAGAAGAGATGGTCATCATTTATACCTGGTTTTAAAGTCATATTCATAATCAGAAGAGGATCTTCTTGCTCCTCTGTGTAGTTGTTGTAATCCTTCTTGGATTTGTATCCTCCTTGGTAGTTGCTATTGTAGTTGTTGTTGTAGTTGTTTTTGTATCCTTAGTGGTGATTGAATCTGCCTCTTGATTGTGTGTATCCACCTCTTTGATAACCTCTACCTCTCTGGTTCTTGAAGTTCCTGAAACACTCATCTTTAGTATGATTTGATAATCCATAAATGTTGCATGGTGAGGAGTTATAAGGTCTTCCTCTACCTTGCTTACCTCCTCTACCCCTTCCTCTTAATGATCTACCTCTCCCTGCATAGTTGGCTTGGGAGGTAATTCCTTCATCTTCTACCTTCTTGTTCTTGCCTTTCTCTTTAGACTTATTCTTATCAGTGTATAGGGAAAAAGAGTTATTACGTCTTGATGAGTCTCCATTCTTTTTGAGCTTGGCTTCATGGGTGAATAGATGCCCCATGAGTGTGGTAAGGTATGGAATCTGCATGTCCATGTACAAGTCCATGGCAGTTGTGAAGCTCTCCCATTTGTCATCAACCTTAATGCCATTGATTACTTGCCTTATAATCTGCTCATCTTCAATTTCTTCTCCTATGCTTGCCAACTAATCTGCTACATCTTTAACTTTGGTCACATACTCTGAGATAGCTTGCTTAGGTTGCTTTCTTTGAGTTGTGAATTCAATCCACAATTGATTCTTCCTGGCCCTTGTGTTGGAAGAGAAATAAGAAGACAATGTTTCCCAAGTCTCTTGGGATGTCTTACAGTTCCTAATATGAGGAAGAAGAAAATCAGAGATTGAGTTAAGTAAGTAAGACCTTGCTAATGCATCCTTGACACACCATGTGTTCAGTCTTTCATGTTCTTCCCTTGTAGGTTGTCCTTTGCTTCTGAATATGGGCATCTACTCATCTCCTGAGATCTATCCATAGAGGCTCCTTCCTTGCAAGTATGTCTTCGTCCTCAAAGACCATGCCTGATAGTTGTTCCTGTCTAATTTATCAATAAAAGAAGAAAAACCATCTCCCATTTTACCTTAGCTTTGCTCTGATACCACTGTTGGGAAAGATGGATGGACACTTCAAGTGATGAGTTGGTACAACCAAATCCTGCTTAGTACCAGCCCTTTCTGACTTCAGAGTTGATATGTGGGCCCTCTTAGCTTCTCAATGACACCATAAAAGTGCCCATGTACTTTGGAAATGATGTGTGAAAGGATTGAATCAAAACAGACTACTTCCAAATAGTAGAATCCAAGAAAACCTTCTATTTTTTATCACACACCTGCTGCTTGTAATGCTCAATGCTACTAGTATAGTAGGAATTGGAAAAAATCCATTTTGGGGTATTTAAATAGCTTAGTAAGATAATGATTCCAAGTGGAATCACTTCAAATGATCAACTATACACAGAGTAATCAATTTAGCAAATAGATGATTACCCCCGATTTTTTAGGAGCTTTGCAGAGTTTGGCCAGTGAATGCTTCGATGCACTTTTCTCCAAATAGGTTGAATGGATTTGCTTCAAAACTTTGTCAACATGTAGATAACTTGAAGCTGATTCGAACAAGCTATAGATCATTGAATTTGGTGGAGAAGTGAGTGAGATATGAGCAGCACACGTGTTAAAAGTGCGCTTGCCATCACAGACACCTTTAAACTCTTTTCAGGTTCTTGGGGATGGTAGGGGTCTGATAAATCAGAGACCCTGTATATTATTTTCCCATTTAACTCATCAGCCAAGTAGTACATTAACGTTCAGTATCGAATTCTTTATACAGGTTTACTGTTTATGATCATGTTAAGTTTTTTTTACAGTACGTAACGCAGGAAGTACTACTTAACGTCGCACAGACTTATTATCAGCAACATATCATTACTGTGTTAATCACCAATTAATGTAACTTAACAAGGTAAAAGTAACAGTACTCAGAGATAAGGAATGATGCACTACGGCGTCTCCACAGGCCGCAAATCGCCTAGACAGACAGTCTGGCGATCCCGTTCCTCTTTATCAGAGCGCCACCGTAGTGTCTTTTCATTAATTCGTAGAAAGATACAACACTTCGCTACGACCTTTTGGTGCGCGTGGTAATAGAAAATAGGAATTACATAATGCCAATCCGGCAACCTTACACTGGCACGCATGGTGGACTTGAACCCGCAACGGAAACAAAATTAAGGCTCGTCTACGATGCCTTGTATATACATGGTTCTGGCTAATTTAAAAGTTCTGGAGATCTTCTGTTTCAAAGAATCCAGCATTAGCTTTAAGGTTTCCGGCTCTAGTAATTGTGCGTCAGTGCGAAGAGAACTGGCCGCAATGACTTGACTCATCAAAATTTCAGCCTGAGTCTACAAAAATGCCTCTTGCAAATAAAAATCATTGGCAAGGGCTGTGTCACAGCTCAGTCTCATATCTTCAATTTGTTTATCGATGCGCGAAAGATGCTCTGCTTGATATTCCAACTACTTTTCTCTTCTCTCCAGCTCTTGAGCTTGATACTGAATAGTCTGGTAATATGCATCTCTTTCCCTCTGAATCCTTGCTATCTCCTTTTGAAGTTGAATAGTTAGAGTCGTTTTGGCTTTAAGATCAGAGTTCCCCTGAAATTAAATCAGCAGTTGCAGTGTGAAGTTCTGCAGTAGTTTGTTTAGCTAAATCAGCCATCTCCTGTCCTCTCTACACAACTTCATCAAGCTGTACTCGAGTTTCTTCCAATAAATTCCCAAGTGCCACGCGAGCATCTTCTTTATCCTGTACTAACTGTTTTAACTATATAATCTCTGCATCACGAGCATTTAACAAATCATTTTTGGCTCTTAACTCAGCCAACACAACATCTCTTTGGGCAATCAAAGAATCCTGTCCGGCAATCTGTGCGTGAAGTTGCTGAATCTGTACGTGTAGGGCATGATTTTTGGCTTTCACTGCATCTACTTCTTCCTGTAATGGGGTAATATCAGCTTCTAATACATCGACTTTGTGTTGTAAGTCTTGACGGATACAATTGGTTGCCATCTTCAATTGTATTGGTAGTTGCTGCGAAAATTGGATCAACATACGACCCATCGATTCTAATTCAGTAAACATTGGGATCAGAGGAAGTCGCTGGGATGACGAAGCTGATAATAGGCGAGGGGAAGGTGGTGGAGAATAATTGGGTGAAGAAGATGAGGTAGCGGGTTCTTCAGGAACAATAGATTGAACATGTACAATGGGCTTGACCGGAGTCATTGTTGGAGTGGGTATAAGAGTGTTGGGCACCAACACTATTCCGGTAGGCTGCTGCGTAGTCACGTCAGTTTGGTCAATTACAGCATCGACCAAAGTAATTACTTCATTGGCAATCTCAGCAACAATGGCTTGCACATCATCTTGGGTCTGCTGCTGAGAATCCTCCTTAGAAGAAATTGCTTCAGATTCGGTGGTGGACGCACTTTGTTCCTGCTGCTGATTCGGAGAAGAAGGACCAAAAGACTCCACGTGAATTGAAGTGGCGGTGTCGTGGAAGACCTCTTTGTCATGTCCGACGGTGGAGCCCTGTACTTGGCTCTCAGAGGGGCTTATAGGTCTGCGTTTCCGGTGAAGAAGTTGGAAGAGATCTTCATCATCATCTTCTGTGTCTTCGAGCACTTGGGCAGATTCTTCATGGAACAAGATTGGAGCTTTTGGCGGGGGCTGTGTGGCTTGAATGGCTGGGAAAAGAAAGGTAAGGATATGTGGTAGACACGAACGCGGAAGATCACCCTTATTAACGTGTTTAATAACCGTAACACATTCACGGTGAATGCGCCGGAAAATAATAAGAGGCAAAATTGACAGGCTCACGAGAAGCCATGTCAATCATCGAATAAAATGGATGCAAAAATGCCGTAGGTACGTTTCTGCAAATTCAAGATAGCAACTAAAAATTGTAATGCGGTCCGTTCAAGATCAGGGTGACAGAGAATGGCGTACTCGTTAGATGAGTGCCGTGGGAATAATTCGGTCATGGTGGCTATCGGAAGGAGAGGACCATTTTCCAATCCTTCCAAAGGGAGACGGAAAGCTGCAGCAAACGATGCCAGGGTGATAACGACACATGACGGCAAACAAAGAATAGGCCAACTCTGCTCCGTAGCAGGTGTGGCAGCGATGGCGGCAATAATCTGTGCATAAAATGGGTGACACTCCACTGAATGCCAAGGCAATTCAGCGAAGTTCAAAAGGCCTCAGATATGCAAAAACTCACTCACGTCCGGGGTGAGTCCTTCACGGAAGGTAGCAACGTGGGCTAGTGCTTCCATGAAGCGCTCACGAAACTAAAAGAACACAGAGAACACAGAAAACACAAAGCACAGAAAGACACAAACACAATAGCGATTAACAGTGAAAGAATTAAGATTAAGTAGACACACGACAACGTGAGGCGATCGGAAACCCTACTCATCGTGCGGTATTGAATTAATAACCACCATAATTACGGCGTGCATGCATGAGCAGAATTAGTAACACAAGGTGGCAATTAATCATATTTAGATATTAAAACGAGGAGAGTTACAGTCTGTATTCACTGAAATACGGAAATAAAAAGAAAATAAGTGACACGCGGAAAAACAAAGAACACGTCAGCGATGATCCGGATGTTGGTGATATGGGCGTAGCTTTGAACCATTAATTACTTTGGGAAGGGGAACTCCGGTCAAGGTAGTCAACCGAAAAGTAGCTAGACCCACTTGCTCACTAATCTGGTAAGGACCGAACCACCGTAATTTAAATTTCCCAGCAGAACGATTTGCTTTAGCATTATAAAATAGCACAAGTTGGCCCACCATAAACACAGGAGTCTTGAGGAAACGATCTTGAGTCCGGGCTTGCCGCAACTGAACTTCTTGAAGAGTTAGGAAGTTTTCCCAACGGTGTTCATCCAAGGTTCTGAGTGCTTCCAACCGAAATGGCAAAGAGTCTTCGGGCAACAATTTCTAAGTGAGGGCCATGCGTAGACTTGGCACTACCATTTCCATCGGCGCGATTACTTCCAACCCATAAGCAAGCTTGAAAGGCATCATTCCGGTTGCCACTTTGTATGTAGTTCAGTATGCCCATAAAACTGCGGGAAGTAACTGGTCCAACGTTCTGGAGATTCCACGATCAATTTGCGAAGCATAGTCAACAGAGTCTTATTGGTGCTTTTAGCCAATCCATTGGCACGTGGATAGTATGGTGAACTGAATTTATGCAGAATTTGAAAAGTGTTGTGTTAGTACTCGCATTAAATTGTTGGCAAAATGTGTGCCTTCGTCTGTCACAAGTTCCAGAGGTAATCCATAACACGGAAATACATCCTTCATCATGCATTTTCCCACCGAAACAGATGTGGCTGACCGTAAAGCCCAAGCTTCCACCCACCTGGTAGCGTAATCTGTACATGTCAGTATATATCGATTGTTGCTAAGGGTGGCTGGTGGTGTTATTGGCCCAATAAAATTGAGACCCCACTTCTGAAAGGGTTCCAAAGGCAATACAGGTTGCAGAGGAAAGAAGTGGCACTGTAATGGCTGTCCAGACCGTTGACAAGTGTCACACTGCTGCACAAATTGAGTCACGTCCTTGTACATGGTAGGCCACCAAAGCCCACTTTGCAGAATTTTCGGGTGAGTAAGATCGGCTGCAAAATGTCCACCGGAGGGTATTAAATGTGCCATAGCAATAATCGAGTCTGCTTCATATGGTGGAATACAATGAATTAAGACACCAGTATGATCCATGTAGTATAGCTGACCGACAATCAACCGGAATTTGCGACTATAAACTGCAATTTTCCGCCGTAGAGCAGGAGGAGTATGAGGAGGAAGACACCCTTCAGTTAGAAAATTGAGTAGCATATCATAGTAGGTAGGCGGCACAAGAGGTTTTGTAGATTCGTCACGAGCTAACTCGGTAGCATAAATTGCGGGTGTAGTGTCATCAACCCCCACCGGAGCTTCACCGGAATCCAATTGGGAAAGAAAATCTACCAAAGCATGTGCTGTGTCGGGTCGATGAATAACTTCATAGTCGAACTCATGTAGTAATAAAACCCATCGAGCCAAGCAACCACCTAAATGTTGTTGCCGGACCAAATACACAAGCGCGGCATGATCCACGTGGAAGGTGAATTTTCAGCCCAACAAATAATGTCGGAATTTCTTCACAGAGTACACCAACCCGAGACATTCTCTTTCGGTCACTAAATAGTTTCTTTCAGTAGGAGCTAGAGGGCGACTTGCATAATAGAGAGGCCGAAACCACTTGTCAGTTTGCTACATTAAAACGCTTCCAATAGCTATGTCTGATGCATCGATAAAGACATGGAACGGGCGTTCCCAATCCGTGGGTTGCAAAATTGGAGCCTGCGTTAATAACCCTTTTAAGCGATCAAATGCAATTTGGCATTCTGGAGTCCATTTGTACTTCCGTGGAGTACTAGTCATTAGCCGATTAAGTGGTGTTGCTAAATGAGCTAACCACCGTAAATGTCTGCCATGCCACCGGATTTGACCCAAGAAGCACATAACTTCTTTCGGTGTTGTGGGGACTGGAGCCTCCAACACGGCTGCGACTTTATCCGGATCAACTTGGATTCCTTGTGTAGATATAATATGTCCGAGGAGTTTACCACAAGAGATCGCAAAAATAGACTTTGCCTGATTCAAGCATAACCGGTATTCGCAACATTTTTGAAAGCATCACCGTAAATGATACATGTGTGCCGCAATTTTCCCAAATAAGGAAAATTCATCCAGATATACTTGCATAAAAGTAGTCAGGTAGGGTGAAAAGATTTCTTGCATACACCGTTGAAACGTGCTAGGAGCATTCCTTAACCCAAACCACATTATCGTACAAGCATAAACACCCCAATTCGTGATGAAAGCTATTTTCGGTATGTCGTGTTCTGCCATTGTAGCCGTCGAGAAAGGAGTACATCTCATGTCTGGCCACCCTGTCGAGCATTGTGTTGAGAAAGGGGAGAGGAAATGGATCAGGTACCGTGGCCGCATTCAGTTTTTGGTAATCCACACAGATACGTAGCTGTTTATTTCTCTTCGGAACAATCACGATCGGAGATATCCATTCAGCGTGCTCGATTGGTACAATGAATCCCACCTTCAATAACCGATCGAGTTCTGCTTTAACCTGTGCTGCATAGTTGGGGTTCATTCGGTAACGGGATTGTTTAATTGGCTTTGCCTCAGGTTTGAGCACTACCCGATGTTGATAGATTCACGGATCAGGACCTTTCATATCGCAATAGTCCCAAGCAAAAACATCGAAAAACTCACGCAGGAGTCGGATCAAATCTTCTTGGAATGCCCTAGACAATCCTGCCTTAATCTTAACAGGTCGCAGGTTAACCTCATCACCCAAATTATATGTTACTAACTGATCTTCCGGGACATAAAATTGTCGAGGTTTCACCAGATCGTCAGCTGACTGTAAAAGCTGATGTAGGGTGGCTCCATCCATAGCAACACTATCATCTACATTCGCCTCTCCGATGACTGGAACAACCGTACACGCTGTCGGACTCCACGTGTCCGCTACTGACTGAAGATCTACAGTACCTAAGGAGATCAGATCTTTATTGTTCTTCAGAAATGCCTCTTCCTCATCATCAGATAAGCCATCCAACATGTGGACCGGCTCCGCTACATATGGTCTGGCATGAAGCTCGCAGGGTTGGATGGCATCCAGTTTAACAACATATTTACGGTGATTATCTTTGAAAGTCAATTCCTGTGCTGACCAATCCTGTATAACTTTGGCTTATTTCAACCATGGCCGATCGAAAAGTAGATTGTAGTCAAGGCTGGATTCTGGCAGTTCTAAGACTACAAAAGTCATTTTGAACGTGGTACCCTACAAAGTAATCGGGATATTCCGTACGAGTCCCACCGGATGGACGCGAGATTGGTCGGCCATTCTTACAAAAAATTGGACGGGCTCGATTTGGGTCCACCCTAATTTCTTGCAGAGAGCTGCAGTTGCTATATTCACACCCGAACCGCCATCAATTAGCGGTTGTATTGTGACCATCGCCGGAGTACAGGAAGTTCCAGGACTAACCTGTTGTTGGAACTGCTGCCTGACTCCTGGCACCAATGCGAGCAATTGTCCCAAAGGGAGAGTAATTGAAGCCTTAGATAGAATTTCCCATACCTGCTCTGTTTGAATCGGACTCCTCCCCACTTTTGATGATGATTCTGCTGTTACTGGATTAGGATTCTGTTCATTCGCTCTCGCCTTTGGCAGGGGAACCTGTGTTACTGGAATCGGATCAGGAAACACAATTTGCTCTTTAGCTGCCCATTGGCTAGCTTTGGTATACATTCGCTACTGCTCACGGATACCAGGTTCGAACACCTCAGCTGCTGGTTGTACCTTCTTACCCGATCGTGTCTAGACCACTGCAGCTTGTGATTCCACTGGTGAGATATAGACCATGTTGGTCATCGGATTTTGGCGTTCCTTCTTCCTTTTGTCGTATTCGGCAACATCCTTGCAAAATCTTCGGATGTGGCCAATCTCTCCGCAAAAATGACATCGAGGTGGTGGCAAAGAAGTACCTTTCACTGATGTACTTGCCTGCCATCGATTTGCATTGAAGTTAGTATTCCGCTGTCCCCGGTAATTTCGGTATCCTTGCGGCTGATTGTTTCGTATCTGCGATGGCACATAGTGGGTTGCTAGCTGACCTGGTTCTTGTATAATGGCGTTTACAACTGCTCGTCCCTACACCTTGGCATTATATGCACAATTTTCTGTTGAGTGTCCGGTGGTATTGCAGATGGCACAATATATCTGATTAAGGGCGCAGGTAGCACTAGTGTGCCCTAGATTTTTGCACTTGGTGCAATACATCTGTTTAACCGGATCATCTATAACGTTTTTACTAGCCTTCAGCCACTCCAAGTCTTCAGTGAATCCTCCAACTTTATGCTCTAGTTGTAGAGCCATCGCAATAACAGCATCTAGTGTCACAGCACTCACGCAGCGGATGATCATGATTTGTCTTAGCTGTGGGGTCAAACCGTTAATGAACCATTGAGTTATCACATCATCCGGAGGCAATTTTCTTAAATGAGTTCTAAACAATGTTGCGTATTCCTGAGTAGTCTGATGCGGCTTCTGTCCATTGTTCTGCAAATAATCAAAGATTTCGGTAGGGTTCTTCTTCAACCAGAACCTCTGGAAAAACGCATCTCTTACCGCATCATAGTTAACGAAATGGTTGAAATCATACTCTGTTTTAACCACCTCGCTGCTTCATTGACTAATATTGACTCAAATATGATGGCCTTGTACATCGGATCGGGTGGATGGTTCAGCATTGCATAGCTTATCTCAAAGGTTCGCACATGTGCATCAGGGTCGTCACTTGGAAATCCACCGAACTTTGTGTAAGTCACCCCTGTTGGAATCGGTCGAAGTGGAGGTGGCTGTTGCTGCTGCTGCTGTTGTTGTTGCTGCTGTTGACCACTCATTGTGCTATTAGTGGTACCTTTGCTGTCTCCTGAATTTTGAGGGGGTGTCTCTTGTCCTTTGGAATCTGTATTATCAGATTGCTCACCTTCGGGCTCGAAAATAGCGTTCAATCTTTTACGGATCTCCAAATCAAATAGTCTATCCTCAACTTTGGTATCAAAGGTAGGCAAGTTTGCCCTGAACAGTGGTGTACGTAATAAAGATCCCCCAGGGAGTATCACACTGTAATCGAAAAACTGTAAATTCCCACCAACTAGTACCGAACTTTCACCGAAACTTGTCAAACTTTCACCAAAACAGGGTATACTTCCTTCAGCAACGACCTCTCTGGGTAACACAACTTTATCCTCGAAAAGGTTCAAATTCTGACCAAATGGTATCGAATCAACTAAGCACTGCGTCCCTATACACTCCAAAGTTATTGCACCTTCTTCAGAACGTATCAGAATTACACCCGAATCTACCGAAATCTCATCATTCATCACCGAACTGGTACCGGAATCTCTACCAACTGGCTCCGATTCTTCGGCAACTGGGTTTAAATGGCCTGCAGTTCTACCACCTGGGGGTGTCCCTAACAAACTTGGTACTGTCTAGGAATGTTGGTCTCTCCTGTACTTCGGATATAACTCACCGGATCGAGTAACCAGCATATATCACTTCTGCACCACTTGCCTTACGTACTGCTCTACCTTACTGATTATTCTCAATCCATTGCCATCTTCCCACAGACGGCGCTAGTGTTAAAAGTGCGCTTGCCGTCAGAGACACTTTTAAACTCTTTTCGGGTTCTTGGGGATGGTAGGGGTCTGATAAATCGGACGCTGTGTATCTTATTTTCCCATTTAACTCATCAGCCAAGTAGTACATTAACGTTCAGTATCGAATTCTTTATACAGGTTTACTGTTTATGATCGTGTTACGTTTTTTTTACAGTACGTAATGCAGGAAGTACTACTTAACGTCACACAGACTTATTATCAGCAACATACCATTATTGTGTTAATCACCAATTAATGTAACTTAACAAGGTAAAAGTAACAGTACTCAGAAATAAGGAATGCTGCACTACAGCGTCTCCACAGGCCGCAAATCGCCTAGACAGACAGTCTGGCGATCCCGTTCCTCTCTACCGGAGCGCCACCGCAGTGTCTTTTCATTAATTGATAGAAAGATACAACACTTCGCTACGACCTTTCGGTGCGTGTGGTAATAGAGAATAGGAATTACATAATGCCAATCCGACGACCTTACAGTTGACAGTTTAGAGATTACTACAATAGAGATATCATATATGAACAATGTAGATATAATGTATTAATGAACAATGTTGTACAAGATCATAGGCTTGGTAATCATAGCCCTATGATGGGCAATAGTGTAGGCTATAGTGTAGGCCTTACACACATACAAAATGACAATGGAGAGCTCGGATAATGAAGCCCCTACCGCGACTTTCTCAAGTGAGTTTTTATAAGTGTTCCTTTCATATTTGAATTTGAATTCAAATTTTCACTCAAAAGTGGACCTTCATTCTAGGAGATATTCCCTCAATGTATTGTTACTTTCCTAACTACCAAGTCTACGACTTTTGGTCATGTGATACAAATATTCTCAAGTCAAAAGGGAATGACTTTTACAAAGGTAAAGAAGTAAATCTCTACTAGCAATGGTTTCCATGGAGCTTCATATGTGTATGTGCTACAAGCCAAATGTGTAGGCTTGTGATTTGTACCAACATCAGGGATCAAGAAAAAATTGTTATCAATTTCAGTAGTAGCCAAGATCGATTTGGTTGTGAAATTTGTTGATGACAGATGTATAGTTCATGATTTGTCAAATGGCAAATTCGTTATTGTTTCTGGAATTTTATATTGTGGGTTGTATAAGCTCATAGATTATGCAAAATCTTTGAATGATCCAACATGTGCAAATCAAGATTCTCAGGCTATGTCAAAAGTGACGCTTTGGCATGCACACTTTGGACGTCAGAATTTTGCTGGTTTCCTATACCTCCCAAAATCTAAAATGGTCCCCTCTCTACAAAAACTTGAAGCACCTTGTAAACATGTTTGTGAAGGCTATATTTTGGGAAAAATGCAACATTCCTCCTTCCCAAAAGATCGTTCTATTTGAGCTACTAAAAAATTTCAGCTTGTTCACATTGATGATTGTGGTCCTATGAAGACACCTTTTGGGAACTACCTTTACTTTGTGACTTTAATTGATGATTTGTCCATACATGCATGGGTGTATCCACTAAAACTAAAGTCTGAAGTGATATTGTTGGAGTTAGACGTCTACGGAAGCACACGAACAACACAAGGAAGAAGAAGAAGCTTAGAGCACAACATACAATACTGAATGTATTACCACTAGAATGTACAAAGATAAGTAACCCATTAGGGTTATAGGCATATATACAAGCCGAGGGAAAAAAGCTCCATAAGAGGGAAAAAAGTTCCCCGATGGTTGTAGCTCAGTGATGAGTAGCACCTCCTTTAATGTCAATCCGGGAAGACGTGAGGATGGTATGAAGACCTCGAGCAAGTGGAGGCACAAGTGCGTGAGTGAGAAGCACACAAACATGCACACACATACACACACACGCGCACACACGGCAAGACAAAGAGTGAGAAGCAATGGAGTTTTTTAGATTACTTTCAAAAAGCTCTTACAAGTTCATTTCAATTACAATCCACCTCAAAAATGAGCTCTCTAGCTCCTTTTATAGTTTTTGACTAGTTTTGGCCCTGTTCAGACCTAGTGTCTGGCCTAGTTAAAAATTAGGTTCCAGGGCTTATTAGAGGGCTCAAACGAGATCTAAAAAATATGAAAATTGGCAGGTAGATACTTCTAAAGCTCCTCAAGCTCAAGGACTCCTTGGCTTGCACAAAATGGAGCTACAAAAATACGAAATGATATTTACAATGGTTTTTAGTGATGAAAATCACTATTTGTGTAGGGATTTCCTCTATTGATTTGTCATACATGTCTTTGAGCTCCCTACTTGCTCTGTCTTCTTGTGTGCTCAACTCCTTGATGTCTGAAAAATTTAGATGGCCTACTTGCCAGATCTTCTTTGACTGCCATGTCTGCTTGTGTTGTCCCTTCGCTCTGAATCTCTTCGTCTTGTGGCTCCTTCGGTTCCTTGACTGCTGCCAACACCCCCCCCACTCTCGCGTCTGTCGCCCCTGACAGACCCTTGTCTAGATGTTCGT
Organism: Ceratopteris richardii; assembly: GCA_020310875.1. Classification (NCBI taxonomy): domain Eukaryota; kingdom Viridiplantae; phylum Streptophyta; class Polypodiopsida; order Polypodiales; family Pteridaceae; genus Ceratopteris; species Ceratopteris richardii. Next base: position 104,961,614 of record CM035417.1, on the reverse strand, counting down.
TGAAGGTAGTATTGGACGACGTCGGAGGCGAGGTGATGTTCTTCTAATCTGAGCCCCCGTGCTAGATCTGTTAATAATGCGTCCCAATTCACTGGTCCTGGTACGTCTGGGTGTGGCACCCGCAGTTGTTCTGAATGTATGGTTCTCTCCACAGCAAATAAGTGGAGGAGATGTGAAGGCCTGGGTACAAAAATTTCTGAGTGATATTCCCAGAATCTCGTTATGAACATCTTCTCGAAAGTCTGTTTAAAACAAGCGGGGAGGTACTTTATTCTGGCGTGCCAAGCATATATTACTTCTATTGATGGGGTGGTGCTCATGTCGTAAACTAGGTCTTGGTTGCCTATAACGAAGCCTGCTCCTGAGAAGTGGGGATCCTTAATGTTTTTAAATGTCCTGAATGTGATCAGCATTAATTCAAATATTTTCATACACATTTGTGCCATCACATCGGGTGTATTGCGTAGTGGAGTGCTCCAGTGTCTGATAGTAGAAATCATGTAATTTACAGTGGGAGGTCCTCGTAGAGGTGCTAGATAAACATAATTTAGCCACTTGGCACAGCCTTTGATGTTCTTGACAGCAATGGTGAATTCGGGCCATGTGCGTCTTCGTAGGACTGGGGCATAACAAGGATTGTACTTAATAAAGAGGGGCATGTTATTCCAGGTTCGTACCATTTCAGGATAAGTCTCCAAGAGACGGATCCTCCAAGAGGGTTGATGAATAGAACCTCTTTTTGCACTCTCTGGTATATCATCGGGGCCAAACTGGGTGGCAAAGGTGGGGGCCTTCCCACATTGTCGTTGGATCTCTGCGTTGTAATCAGCCAATAATATGCAATATGGCACATACAGATCATCATTGGTCCCTATCCACCTGTGATGGGACATACGTCTGAAATACTCGGACTTGATGACAGTGTCTTCTAATTTGGCTAATGATTGGATCTGTATTGCTACTCATTCATCGTGGGTGTTCACTGTCTTCTCTAATGACTGAAGCCATTCAGGTGCTTCCACTTCTAAGGTATCCATTCCCTCTGAGGTTTGTTGCCCGCCTGGCATTGGCATAGGAACGTATGGTTCCTTGTACGAATCATCTACCTCAATGGGAACCAAGTCTTCTGGCTCAGGTTCTATAATTGGAGAGGGTTGCCTTTCATACTCTAGTAACTTTTTCTGGAGCTCAACCACCTGTTCTGTCAATGCCTTCACTTCCTCTGAAGTCGAGGCCGGTTCTATTACCTTGGTTGGAGCCTCCTGTTCCTTGAGCTGGCCACGTAGCTCATCACGTTCCCTTTCCAACTCATCATGAGCATCTAATAGATCTGCATAGCTTTCCAAGATGGTCTTCATTGTCTCTGAGGGTACGGCTTTAAACTGCTCTGGATCAATTTCGTGGGGAGAGCCTTCCATTGCTGCTTCTAGATTTGCTTCATTTCGCTGCTGTAGTCTCTTGTTCTCTTCAAGGGCGGTTGCCATGTGTTTTCTGAGGAGTGCCAAGTTACGCCGGACTCTGAGATTATCAGCTTGGTATACTTCCAGCAAGGCCTCGAGTTGTTTGGTGCCCGGCTATTGTGATGGTTGGGGAGTTTCTAGGAGTGTTTGGTGGGCATGTTCGAGCGTGGTGTAACGTTGGTTGAGTTCTGCATTTTCTTCCTCGATCGCTATGAGGCGGCTCTGAAGTTTCTGATTGGTAGTGATCACTTGATGATAACGATCGTCGAGAGCTCGATACTCGTTCTGAAGTTGATAGACACATTGATTTAAAGCTAGAAATATACTATTTACATTAAATGATGCAGGGAGAGATGAAGATGCAGGGGGAATGGGGACGGGAAAGGGAGTTGTGAATGATGTGGAGTCAAGTGGAGATGTGGGTGGAGGGGGTATGGGAGACGGAGGTTGCATGGGGGAAGGGAGTGGTGCTGTGGGAGGAGATGTTTCCATAGTGTCAAACGTTTGAGTGACCGTGTAGATGGGGACCGTGGGTGGGGTGGATGTGACGTTAGTGAAGAGAGTGGTGAAGGTGGGCATAGTGACTCCGCCGAATTGGATTCCCGGAGAGAGTGGAATTCCCATGACGATTGTGGTGATATTAGACGTGGTGGCAATAGTGTCACGTGGTGGAGTGAGTTGTGTAGTGAGGGGTGGGGAGGGTGGTGACAGTGGTGCTTCCTGATGTTCGTCTGTTTGCGTTGTATCTCCTGGTGCTGATACGTTGATATGAATTTGTTTCCCGGATCTCATGGGACGGGCGGGAACTCCTTTCTCAAATCGGTGAATGTAGGCCATTGCCTCATGAATGGCCTCATCCAATCCTACTGCATCTGCATGTAGGTTGATGGACTCGATGAACATATCATCCACACCTTCCTCTGCCAGCAATTGGTTCATGAGTTTCTTGCCTGCTTCAAGTGACATTTTATGCTGTTCTTGAACTAGCTGCATGGTTCGATATAGTCTTTTTATTTGTGCCGAATACGCGGGGGCACTTGCTAACTCTGAAAGTTCATCATACTCTTGTTCTTTGTAGGCTTCTTCCCCTTGTTCGGTCTCTTGTTCATCGACGTCGACTTCTACAACTTGCGGTTGGGTGGGGGCTGACGTTGTTGTATGGGTTTGTGGTTCCTGAGCTCGCTCTGTTTCCGTTTCGAGATTAGAGTCGTAGATTAGTCTAGCCACTTCTTCATCAGTGAGATCATTGAGAGTAAAGCCCTGTGGAAATTCCAAGTCCGATGGGACGGGTGGAAACACCAGATTGGGTCCCTCTGTACTTGGTCTTGGTAGCCGAATGGTGAATGGTCTAATGCGTCGTGTCTGGGGAGGGGTAATCTCTGGTGTAGTGGTGGCTCCCCTTGGTTGAGCACAGGGTAATTGGACTCCCCCTCTCATCTTCTTTGATGGAGGACTTGCCGCTGATAGCCTTCTCTGGAATTCCTGGGCCCGGGACCATACGAGTGCCCGCTGAATAGGCACGTCATAGCTAGACATCGATAGATTATCTTGGTCAGAGCACAACACCCGTGGAGCACATTTTTCTGCTTCTTGTTCCACCGTTGATGGGCTAGGTGGATCTGATCTATGATCCAATGTGGTACGTTGATAGGGAGGTTTTCTGTCTCTGCCAAATACAAGCTAAACCATATCTTCTTTGGGGGCATGGTGAATCTTTCCTGGGCGGGGAAAGCAAAATGCTGCATGACGGTCCGTAGGTGAAGAGCGATGGTCGGTGTCATTGCTACCATATCCTTCAGCTTGTTGAGATCTTTATGTTTCATTCTGCCTGGAACCATTGTTTCCTTTTCAGTAGGAATGTGCATACCATACATGCCCAATGCTTCTCGTACCAGATTGAGGGTCAGTTTGAATCTTTTAAGTTCGTGGCCCGACAATAGTGAGGGTAACACAAAAGTGATGTCGCCTCCCTTGGCCCGGCTAGGAGTGATGGTACTGATAAGATAAGAACAACGTAAGAAATCTGGCTTCGGTAAGTGGGCCCTGAAATAACTGTCCAGGCCAGCTTTGGTCCATACCGAACGCATTACTTCGGCATTCTGATAGCTCTCAAATTCGCGCGTGAAAAAATGGTAGCGTCCCCATTTACCATTAAACTCCAATTCAGCTTCCCTAAAATAGGTTCCATCACCCAATGGTCCTACAACATCACTGAACCAATGAGCGTGTTTGCCCACCTGAGAGGTGTGTCCCTGAGGAGGATCCTGAATTGGGAGCACATGCATAGCTTGAAGTTCTTGCGGTCTTTCGGTGAGATGTGGTTCGAGGAGGAGGGTTTCTATATCCACAATCTGTGCGCGGATCCGGCGTGAGAACTGGCACCTCCGGCTTTTGCCATGGCCCTGCTTGCTTGTTGGTTCTGTGAGAATATAGAACCAGGTGTTAACATCGTAATGGACAGAATAAACCCGTTGTTGTCCCTGTTACAACATTAACATGAGGTAGATGATGAGTCAGTGGTTAGTAAGTGCACGATGATAGTGTGTGTAGTTAATGCCTGGATAGTCCTAGGAGCTAGATGGAAAGATGCACTGTCTGACTAATGCAGTTAGTAAGTGGAGATGAATTCACAGATTGGGGTCGGGGGTTTTATTACAAGTCTTAGGTTGCCAAACACCATGAATGGCTTTTGGTCTTGGTTTTGTGGACATTCGGGAGGGTTGCATGAGTAATTCTGCTGGGAGTTGTTGTGTCATTGGGACCCATTTACGAGTGAGTCCGTACGTGCTTCTAGGTGGCAGTGTGTTCGAGTGTATCAGACAAGAGTGGGTAGCGACTGCTTGAGCGAGTGAACCCTGTCGTGTATGATGTGAATTGTGTGGGATTAGTTGAGCCCGCAAGCAAGCCTTAGGCACCCAAATTTGTCTTGATTGTGGGTTAGCCTTCATCGACTTCTTGGGTACCCAAATGGATTTCACTTTCTCAACAGAGGTTTTAGGAGTCCTCTTATTAGCATCAAGTCGTTGATTACTAATAGGAAGTTGAGACCGTTGTTGCGACTTAGTTATGGCCGGCAGCTCGTCTTTCCGCACCCACATTTGTTTCATCGGCTGAGTTGTTCTGCTTCGCGCGTTCTTTTGGTCTCTCGCCTGGAGAGTCTTCAGTGATTGATCTGCCCTTAGTTGCTGCCTCCTTCTGGCCTTTGGAAAAGAAGGGAGTTCCATTGTGGTTCTGACTCCTTCTTTGAGATCTTCATTCTTCTGCATCACATAGCCTTGGACAAGAACAGCATGGTCAACTTCATGTGTACCCCTGGAGGGACCATGATTCCGTGCCTTTTCTAGTTCCTTGAGTGCTCCATTATTTAACTCAATTGTAATTCTAGTTTGATTCACCCATACCTGAAGAAGTCCACTTCTTAGGTTTAAGTTGACTGCTTGGTCATAGATCCAGTCTTGACCCAAGACAAGGGGTTCAGTGAGGTCCTCATCTTGACATACTAGTACTTTAACTGTCATTGCCTCATCGTGAATGTAGAGGGGAAGTTCCACCTCGCCCATGCAAGGGGTTTCCACGCCTCCCAATCCTATGAGATATGCTTCCACAGGATTGACAGTTAATTGCAACTCTTGACAGTAAGACAATTTAACAGCACTAGTGGCTGCACCTGAGTCAATCAAGGCTCTTACAGTCCTTGCACTCTTTCCTTGTCCTATATCTAAGGTTATGAAAGGACGTCAATCAGTTATCCTATGTGAGCTAATACCTGAAACTTCACACATAGCCACGTCATATCCTTGATCTGCATATGCATCTTGCCTAGGGTGCTCTCTACCCTGTCTTCTTAATTTCATTCTCCATATGCGCTCTAGGGCTTCTGCTTGAGCTTCTTCTCGAATTCGCTTTTCTTCCTCTTTGCGTTTCTTAGCAGTATTGAGTCGACTTAGCATTTCCTCTGTGACAGGTTCCTGATACAACTTGACTCTGCATCCGCTGATATAACTTGGGAGAACATCGCCTTCTAATGTGGCTAGTTGCACTGCTCCACTTGTTGAGATTCTGTTAATGATCATGGGTCCGTAGCCTCTCTTCTCCAATTTCCTCGCATGTTGCTTCAATGTGTAGACTAAAACTAAGTCGCCTGCCTTTAAACCTTTATCCTTAACGTGGGCATCAAAGTATGCCTTCTGTCGTTTCTTTGCTGCATATATCCCTGCAGCCGCCCTCAGTCTTGTTTCTCCTAATCGTTCTAGGTCAAAAATTCTTGAGGAGAGTTCATGACCCGTCCATTCGTGCTCTTGTGCTACTTTCAATGTAGGTATTAAGAAGTCCAAAGGTAGCACGGCATTTTGGCCAAATACCATCTGAAAGGGGGTGGCTTGGAGTACCGTTTTGTAGGTGACTCGATATGCCCAAACAGCATGGTGTAGCTGTTTGTCCCAATCAGAGCGTTTATTGTTTACTAATTTCGTCAGTACATTGCATACGATCTTATTGGTGCTCTCAGCCCAGCCATTAGCTTGAGGGTGATAGGGGGCAGACTTCTTATGTACTACCAAAAATTCTTGGAGTAGATTTTCAATCACTTCGTTCAAGAAGTGAGTGCCTCTATCACTTACTAGTTCTATAGGTAGCCCGTATCTTGTGAATACATTCTCAAACAAGAATTTAGCAGTTGTTTGAGCATCGTTCTTCGTCGTGGCTTTTACCTCTACCCACTTGGTGAGATAATCCGTGGCCACAATGATATATTCAGCATGTGAACCTTTGGCTGGGGGATTAATAGGACCTACAAAGTCTATTCCCCACTTAGAGAATGCACGTCCACCCATCATAGGTTTCAGTGGCATCTCATCTTTGCGTATAGGATACTGAGTTCTTTGACACACATCACAGCGTTTCACATAGGTATGTGCATCCATGTGAAGGGTCGGCCACCAGAAGCCCGCAAATAGTATTGCCTTGATCACCCGATCTGGTCCAAAGTGTCCTCCTGCTACACCTTGGTGAGCAGTTTCCAAGATCTTGAGATATTCACTTTCATGGACACATAGTCTCAAGTAACCATCTTTACCACGTTTGTATAGATTATCGCCAATGAGAGAGTAATCCTGGGCTTCTTGTTTCAAACTCCTTTTCCTAGCCAGAGTCATGTCTGGAGGGAATGTTCTCGTCCTCAGGAAGGATACTAGTGATTCAGTCCACTCTGGCACTATGGACACTTGATATTGAGTGGCATGTTCCACAGGTGGTTTAGTGCAACAGATTGGGTATTCCTTGCACAACTTTTGGACATCAGCTTCCATAGTTGGCCAATGCACTCCTAGTCTCCTCAGGGTCTGTAGGGTTCGTTGTTTTGAGTAGTGTTGCTCTAATGCACCTACATGTGCCAATTGCAACCACTTAGCATACTCATCCTCTTCCACACAACAGGCCAAGATCCCTTGATCTGTGTGCTTGTACATACTTCCAGCCATGATGTGATACTTTTGGGCTTTTACGACCTCTCTATCCTGTGTGGCTATTACTGGGTGGTTAGGCCCGTACGTCAATACTGGCACTAATGGCTTAGCCCACTGCGGCACAACTTCCAAATTAAACAAGTAAGCATCAGGAAGATCATCTGATACTCCTTGTGGGGCTTCTCCAGATGTGAGCCTAGAGAGATGATCTGCTCTCAAATGAGTCCTCCCTTTTCTCACCACAACCTCAAAATCATATTCCATTAGTAAGAGAAACCATCTTACTAATCTGCCTGTATTACATGGCTTGTTTACCAGGTACAGTAGAGCTTGGTGATCAGTAAAAAATTTGAACTTATTTGCCAGCAAATAATGTCTAAATTTCTTAACTGCATATACCATGCCTAAGCCCTCTCTCTCAGTAGTGGTGTAATTTCGTTCAGCTGCATTCAATTGTCTACTAGCGTAGGCAATTGGAAGATCCATATTACCTTCACCAGTAGGTTGCGCGAGTACACACCCAATAGCATAATTGGATGCATCCACATGAACATGGAAAGGCTTATTCCAATCTGGTGTGGTTAGGATTGGTGCTGAACATAATCGCCGTTTAAGCTCATTGAAGGAATTCTCACATTCCTCAGTCCACTCAAAGTTTGTCAGAAGTCCGTACATGGGCTTTGCAATGACGCCTAGGTAACTCGGCAATGGCTCTCACTTTCTCTTCATCAGTGGATATGCCATTCTTTGACACTATGTGTCCTAGAATCTTGCCTTGCCTGACCATAAAAACGCACTTTTCTGGGTTCAGGCAGACTTGATATTCCCTACATTTGTCAAAGATTTGTCTGAGTTCAAGAATATGGGTTTGTCTAATGTTGGAATGAGCACAAAGATCATCAACATAGACTTCTAAATTCTTCCTCAGGAACTCTTTAAATACATGGCACATTAGTCTCTGGAAGGTAGCTGGTGCATTGGTAAGCCCAAATGGCATTACATGAAAGGCAAATATACCCCACTCTGTGGCAAAGGCTGTCTTATGCTGATCTTCTGGAGCTATGGCTACTTGATTGTAGCCCGAAAATCCATCGAGGAATCTGTACACTTCCTTGCCTGCTACTCTTTCTAAGAGATGTTCTATGATGGGAAGCGGATAGTTATCTCGAATTGTGGCTGCATTGACCTTCTTCAAGTTAATGCATACATGCAGCTTGCCATTCTTCTTGGGCACCACTACGATGGGGGATACCCACTCAGTGTGCTCAATTTCATAGATAAATCCAGCTTCAACCAGTCTATCTATCTCCTCTATAATCTTGGCAGCGTAATTATCGTTATATGTATAGGGCTTTTGCTTAGAGGGTTTAGCATCTGAGGTCATGGGGATAGTGTGTGAGCATATGTCAGGGTCAACACCTTTCAAATCCTTGTAACTCCAAGCGAATACATCTCTGTATTCTCTTAGCAAGGCTATTAACGCATGCTCTTCTTCCTCTGTTAGATCATGGCCTATGTACGTGCATCTCTCCTCTCCTTCTTCTAGGGCCACTACTATTTTCTTGGTGGTTTCTTTGTTATCATAGGCCTCTCCTGATTGTGCCTCTCGTTTAGGCATTCTTATCATGACTCTCCTGTCGTCTATCTCATACTTCTTAAAATTTTCCGGGACCTCAAACAAAGATTCTTCCTCTTCTGGTGAGACTTCTCTCTTCTTTCGTTTCTTTCCTTCTTCCTTCGGGGTCACATGTGTGGCTAATCTTACATCATTCGTAAGCTCTCCATGCCTCTGGGGTTGAACTTCTACTTCATGGAAGTATTCTTCATCTGATGCAAAAGGTGGGTCCATAATGATTGACTCTAGATCGGAGTCACTTACATCCTCAAATGCATCAGGGCTAGGTTCACACTCTTCTAAAACTGCCTCTCCCATGATCGGCTCTATGGAGAAGACTGAAATGTCATAGCCATCCTCATCACAGTGGGGTGTCCATTGTTCTTCATTGATGGCTACATCCATTGTTGTTAGGATTTCTGCCCAGCCATGGGGTTCAAATTCCTCATCAGGAAAGACTACAGGTGCATAGGCTGGGTCTTGAATTGATCTATGGTTTTCTTTTGCACCTACCTCTCTGGCTTTCTCTCTCTTCTCTTCTTCTACTGCTACCTTACACATCCATAAGTGGGTGTCTTCATGCATCCACGAGGATCCGGATTCTATGGAGTGCACAGACGCAGTCTCATCTTTGGCTCTATGGATGGGATTCCATTGAATAGGTGGTACATCTCTATGAGAGTAATCCTTAAGATTGACTTTGGTCGTAACACCTAAGTGTTGTAGGTACAAGGAGTTGGTTCCCCAGTCCTGTACCACTTGCAACTGTCGCATAAAAGGTCGTCCCAAGATCATCTCATAGGCATGATTCTTGCTAAAATCACATATGGCAAATGTGTGCTCAAACTCGACACCACAGGTGGTGAGAGTTATTCCTTCTAGCAATCCTAAGGGTCTCTCAATATGACCATCGGCCATCTGCAATTTCATTCTCGTTGGCCTGAGTGCTGGCTTGCCCCAGCGCTTCCATAGGGAAGTGGTGGCAATTGCAACTCCTGCGCCTGAGTCCAAAATTGCCTTGGTGGTGTACTCCTGGTAGGTAATGGGAAGATAGGTGTTCCCTTCTTCACCTTCAAACATATCTCCTATCTTATCCAAGGGTATCTCTGGCACTGTCCTATGTGATCCTACCTGGGAGCGAGGTTTTGCTATCTCGGGCACTTGATTGGCTACATGTTTCCACACTTCTGGTCTAACCTTAAGCAGCTCTTCCAAAGTGAGATTGCACTGCACTTTGGTGTTCTTCACCACCTCTGTGTTCCTAGGTATGACTGAATCTTCGTTTCTTACCATGACTGTAGGTGCTCTCATACAGGTGGACTTTGCTTCCCAGGGGCCTGTGAAATGGGGTAGTTCTTGTAAAGAATTAGACTCGAAGTCTAATCTTTCTTGAGATTGGGTACTCTCCTGCTCTCCATAAATGGAAGGAAGGTCTTGTGGGAATTGATCGTGTGTGTCATCCACAAGTTCAATGGGAGGGGGAACTTCACTCTCTTTAGCCCATTTCTCTTCTTGAATCTCTCGCAAGAATTCTGGTGTGTATTGATTCATAGAAGAAGAGATGTCTGGCTCCGTAGAGTTAGGCATGTAGGCCTCAGGCACATAGGCTTTCTGGTTAGGAAGACCTGCTCTTTCACTAGCCTTGTCATGGTGTTGAGGGGCGAGTTCCTTTTGTGATTGTGCCATTAGATTCTCTATTCTTTCTAGGGAGGGGGGGTTATCTGGTTCCGTGGAATTGGGCACATAAGCTTTTGATGGGGAATGGGTCATGTTTTTGCTTGCTTTATCTCTCTCTTGATTTTTTTCTTCCTTGGCAGATCTTGCAATTATGCCCTCTAACTTCTCTAAAAGTCCATCCAAGTGTAATTGCGTCTTGGCTGAGCTCGAGTAATTGAAAAGGCGACTGGCTTCAAACATAGTCTGAGCCAATGCGACCATTTTCGCGCAAAGCTTGGTTCTTTCTATCTCTAGGTCAGCTCTAGGGTAGCACTTGTCATGATCCGTGACATTTGGCCCTTCTTGGATTTTGGTCTGATATGCTTTAAGCATCATGTCTATGTCTTCAGGAGTGGGATCAGCTAATACTGATCCTACTCTAGGGGGTGGTGGAATCGTATGAGGTGGGTTGGAAGGTGGCGGGTCGGATGGCGATGGGAATGGTGGTGGTGGGGTAGTGTGAGAGGGAGTTTGAGATGTGAGTTCAGTTATCCTGGCTTTGGTTTCTCTTATGCTTTCCTCAAGTTCACTCATCTTTTTAGCCCATTGTCTTTTCATTCTTTCCCGACTATCTTTCCACGCTCTAGTCCTTTTCTTTTTCATGCTCTCGGTTTCACTAGCCTCTGGGTTCTTATCTTGGTTTACCCCTTGGTTCTGTTGCAATGCCTGAGCTCTAGTCACTACCTGTACTGGTGCAGTGGATGTCACACTTCCTGTGGAGTCTACCACCAACCCAATAACGTTAATAGGAGTGATTTTTGGCATATTATTAGGATTCTTAGGGCAATCTCGTAAAAGATGCTCCTTTCCACATTCTTGGCAAAAGCCCTGAATTGTTACTGACTGGGGTTGTGTGAGTGGAGGTAAGGGACAATCACGAATGAGGTGATCTCCCTGACATCTGTAGCATGGTCCTCTAGGGAATGGGGGTCTTACCTGCCTAGGTTGAGGCTTAGGATTGGGGTTCGCATACATGACGTTTGTGTAATCTGACTCCCAACTGGGTTCACTCGGTTCCTCACTGTAGTAGGACTCACCATGTTCAGGAGATTGCATGTAGTAGGCCTGGGGACTATCAACATGTGTAGAATCAAAACTATGGTCACTCGGGTCACTTTCAGAAAGCAATTGGGTTACCGGGACTATCGCTCTATTCAGGTTTTCTTCTGCAACAGCATACTTTACAGGGATCACATTAGCAGGAGCAGGTGGTTGTTGTGCTAGCACGGGCTGAGGCCTTTGTTGGGCTTGATATTGTGGTTGATAATTTTGTTGAGGCCTAGTATACTGTTGTGGTGGGTATTGACTCTGGTATCTGCCTTGTTGAGGGTATGGCTGAGGGTAGGGTTGCCTGACCGCCTGCTTGTTGTATGGGCAATCTTGCGCGGTGTGATTGGTGTACCTCCGTTCTATGGTGCAGTACTGGCTACTAGAATTTACTTGGGGTTGAGCCATAATGGGACATACATTTGCCATATGGTCACCCCCACAAGTATAGCATCTTTTCACCGGGGCAAATCTCAGAATTTGTTTGCTAGAGACACCTAGTTTTTGAGCAACTTTCTCTGCAAGTTCTTCAATCGATGTGGATTGCGTGGAAGAGAGGCTAGAGGCACTATCTGAATCTTTGTATATCTTGGCAAGCTCTAACTCCTCCCCTAGGTTATCCTCAATGTCAATACACATGCGTACACACTCTTCTATGGTCCTAGGGTCCTTCAAGTACACATATGATCTTAATTTGGTACTTAGCAATCCATCCAAGAATAAAGCCACTTGCTTAGCTGGTGTGGGTAGCTCACGGACAGGGCATCTTTCAAGATATTGCCTAAGTCTCCTTCCTGCAAGTCTCACGGTCTCTTGAGGGGTCTGCTTGAAACTGTGAATTAATGAGGAGGTATTATGTCTAATGCCACTCTTAGAGAATTCAATAATGAAAGCCTCTAGGAGTTGGTCTATGCTCCTGAACTGTCTCTCGTTTAGTGGCTGAAACCATGTGAGGGCAGTGTTCCTAAGGGTTAGACCAAAGGCATTGTACTGCGTGAATAGATCCTCCACTTGTTCAGCTGTCTCAGGACTTGTCTAAACTCAGCCACATGATCGTATGGATCTCCAGTGCCATCGAAGTAGTTCTTCATGGACTTAACTAGCTGAGTTGGTCTCAAAGTCCTTGTGTGTTCTCTAGGTCGTGGGAGAGGGAACTCATCCGCATTTCTTTGATTCCTGTGAGCTCTAAGTACCTCAGGCTCTACTCTATTTGTTTCCGTCCTCGTTCTTTCTCTGCCCCCTGAGTTGGCAAAGCTCACCTCCGGCCTTTCTCTATGTCTGTCTCTTTGAGTTCCGTGAGCGTGGGAGGTTCCAGCTCCTGGGTGACCAAAGGACACGTTCGATCTTGGTTGGGGGAAAACGAATTCACCCTTCCAAGTGTAAGCATGCCTATCATTTTCCGTAACCACAAAGATCCTCTCTGAGGCGTGATCTAGGTAGGTCACTCTGCCTGGGCTATCAGGATCCTTAAAGTCATAGATCATGATTGTTCCTATATCAGTTGGCTGATCAGATTTATACCTCCAAAAGGCTTCGTCAATTTCTCGATTGAGGAGCAAATCTATGCTCTTATTATCCTGAGGAATCCACTCTGGTGTGATAATCCTAGTGAGAACCGATTTGCCTCGAGGGGTTCTAGGTTCTGTACCCATGTTTCCTTGCTCTAGGTCCCCTAAGTCCGCTTCTGGGATCACATTTCCAAATTCGTTCGTCCTATCTGGGTGACTGGTGACTACGTATATGGTTCCTTCTTTGTCCAAGTATGCTCCATTTTCGAACTTGACAACTGGGCGCTCTAGTCCAATGGATTGATCAGGATTCTTAATCTGTACCACAGATCTTCCTAGGCCGTCCTCATAGATGTTGGCACCTATTCGGTTTGTCCTAAGGTATTCCAACTACGTTTTGTAAGGGCCTTCTACTCTGTGCAAGTATGGCACTCTTGAACTTCCCGTAGGTCTGTCCATGCCTTGAGACATCTCTGATTCACTGGTATCAGAGCTAGGGTAATGTGAGTGGTGACTAAACTACTGGGCCCAAGACCTCGGAGTATGATTGACACTAGCCTCTGAAGACCTAAGGCTTTGTCTATCTCTTACTAGATGTCGTCCTGATCTAAGGTTCATATGCCTAACTGATTAACCCGATTTTTCCCAGGTACAACCACGTTTCTGAGTCCTTTGTATCAATTACTTAATTCCCTTTTTATGTTGATTATCGTGTTTATACTCTTGTCTGATATCACGTCGTTAGGAATACTTGAGTTTAATTTCGCACTTTAGTTCGTTTCACGTTAGGTTCTTTTCCTTTAAGGTTGTCGTTCACACACACAGGTTATCTCTTGACTTGAACTTGATTTCTTAGATAGTCTTTGATTTATCTCGTGTCTATCGTTGCCTGGAATTACTTCTAACACTACCCGCACTTAGCCTAAACTAAGAATTGACAGAGGGTGTTGCGGGTTTTCCAACCTTGAGTTCCTTTCCTTGTGTTGTTGCCCTGGTGTGCCCAGGACGCGTGTTCCCAAGCGTGCACTTACTCTTGCTTTGTGTACCCTTCGATGCTCTCAAAGGACCTATAAAAGGCCCACCGTTAGCTCAGACTTAAATTCGAAAGACAGAACCAATCACTTTCATTCATGTAACACTTCACCAATTTGCACTATGACTTTTTGGACACAACTCTAGAGATCCCTGAATTTTGTTCCCCCTGGGTATGGTCAACTTCAAAATACCCTATCTAATATTCTTGATCTTAATTTAACCATAACCAGTCGATGTTTTTGTTGTACTCCCCGCGAGCTTTCCAACAAAACAAAAATCACGGCAAACGGATTTCGTATGAGAAAGTTATGCCAGTTCAGGGTTTTGGGGCTAAAACAGGATTAAACTAGGTTAACAGGCAAACAGGAATTCTCGGGTTACTTGGGTCATGCCCTCGCAATGCAATACTACACCCTAGTGTTTGTCCTACACTTGGCCAAAATTTAGACCATTATTTTTGCCTTAAAAATTTGACCTAATTTGCCCTTCTAACGTGTTCGCAAAGTCTGTCGGTCGCGATTGACAGGTCAGTCGCGATCGACGTGTCGATCGCGATTGACAGGTCCGTCGTGGCTGTCAGTCGCGATTGACTGGTCAGTCACGATTGACACGTGGCCGAAAATTCAGTCAATCGTGGTCAAAGGGTCGTTGACTCTGTCGATCGCGATTGATGTGTCGATCGCGATTGACAGGTCCGTCGCGAAGGCTGGGTCAGTCGTGGTCAAACAGTCGTTGACTGTGTCAGTCGCGATTGATAGGTCCGTCGTGGCTGTCCGTCGTGATTGATAGGTTGATCGCGATTGATGGCTCGATCGCGATTGACACGTGTCACGTGTAGCTTCTGTCCGTCGTGGTCAATCGGTCGTTGACTCTGTCGGTCGCGATTGACAGAGCCGTCGTGGGCTGTCCGTCGCGATTGACTGGTCGATCGCGATTGACAGGTCTGTCTGTCATGGTTTGTCGATCGCGATTGACAGAGCTATCGCGATTGACAGAAATCTGAGGAATTTCAGAAAACTAAACAAATTTTTGGGAAGCTTTAGGCGTGTAGGTCATGGATATGCACTTTGTTTAGCAAATAGAGCAATTTTTCTGTCGGTCGCGATTGACAGAGCCCGGCGACACAGAGACAAGACCGTACAGTTCCGTACCTGCGCAGAGTGCTGGGGATGGTGATACAGCAAGAACCTGCAGAATGCTCAAAAAACATGCAAAAACAGCACACACAATTTCGCTCTCTCGCTCTCTCTCACAAGTGAAATGAGGGAAATGAGGTGGAGAAGGTGATATGATAAAAAAACTGAAATTTTCGCGATGATGGAAATGGAGATGGAAGATGGTGATGATGATGATGGTGATGATGGTGGTAAGTTAAGAAAGAGAAAAATAGGAAAAGTAAAGAAATTACCTACAACACCAACGTCTCCAATCTACGTCTTACCATCACACGCTCGTCCTCAAAGCTCGATCCCCGGCAACGGCACCAAAATTTGGTGTAGCTCAGTGATGAGTAGCACCTCCTTTAATGTCAATCCGGGAAGACGTGAGGATGGTATGAAGACCTCGAGCAAATGGAGGCACAAGTGCGTGAGTGAGAAGCACACAAACATGCACACACATACACACACACGCGCACACACGGCAAGACAAAGAGTGAGAAGCAATGGAGTTTTTTAGATTACTTTCAAAAAGCTCTTACAAGTTCATTTCAATTACAATCCACCTCAAAAATGAGCTCTCTAGCTCCTTTTATAGTTTTTGACTAGTTTTGGCCCTGTTCAGACCTAGTGTCCGGCCTAGTTAAAAATTAGGTTCCAGGGCTTATTAGAGGGCTCAAACGAGATCTAAAAAATATGAAAATTGGCAGGTAGATACTTCTAAAGCTCCTCAAGCTCAAGGACTCCTTGGCTTGCACAAAATGGAGCTACAAAAATACGAAATGATATTTACAATGGTTTTTAGTGATGAAAATCACTATTTGTGTAGGGATTTCCTCTATTGATTTGTCATACATGTCTTTGAGCTCCCTACTTGCTCTGTCTTCTTGTGTGCTCAACTCCTTGATGTCTGAAAAATTTAGATGGCCTACTTGCCAGATCTTCTTTGACTGCCATGTCTACTTGTGTTGTCCCTTCGCTCTGACTCTCTTCGTCTTGTGGCTCCTTCGGTTCCCTGACTGCTGCCAACAATGGTCCTAGTGTGTTCACACATATCATTACCTAAATATATCAACAAATCCCCCTAGAAGTGATGCGGTGAACAAGGAGCTGGCACTCATGTATAAGGAAGTGCCAAGCTATGTGGAATCAATCCATAAAAGGAAGTAAGCCCAAAGCTTTGCGGAAAGCTTCAAACTTCTCCCTAGGGAGAGGCTTTGTGAAAAGGTGTACAATGTTCTCTTGTGTGGGCACATATGCCAAGCTGATCTCTCTAGCATAGAACCTCTCCTTGACATAATGATAATGCACCTCAATGTGCTTAGTGCGAGCATGGAAGAGAGGGTTCCTCACAATTGCTAATGTGCTCTGACTGTCAGTGAAGATGGTGGTGACAAAAGACTGACCAACACCCAAATCAGGCATAAGGCATCTGAGCCACACACACTCAACAATCACTGTGAAAGCTACCCTATACTCAACCTCAGAAGTGGAAGTGGCCACAATGGGATGCTTCTTGCTCAGCCAAGATATGCATGAGCTACCAAGCATGAAGCAAAAACCACTAATGGATACATGAGTGTCATAGCAACTAACCCAATCACTGTCAGAAAAAGCATGTAAATGTGGAGGTAGTGACCCCCCCTTGGGATAAAACAACCCAAAGTAGCTAGGTACTATTCAAGTAGTGAAAGATGCACTTAACTGTCTGCCAATGCTTAACACCTAGGCAATGCATAAACCTGCTCATCCGTGAGATTGCAAACTGAATATTTGGCCGAGTAATGCATAAGTAAATCAAGCATCCAACAACTTGCTATAGAGAACATCATCAAATGCATCTCCAACATCATGAAGACTCAATCATAAACCTGTCTCGATAGGAGTGGTAATAGGCTCACAATCTTCAAGGCCGAAATGCTACAATAATGTTTCAATATATTTTGTTTGACACAAAGCCATTTCACCATCAACGTACATAAATTCAATTCCCAAATAATGATGCAAATGCCCCAAATTTGACGCCTCAAATGAGGCATGCAAATCAGCCTTGAAATCCGCAATATGCTTCTCATGAGGACCATTGAGCAGCATGTCATCAGCGTACACCATAATGATCAGAAGCACATCATTAGCATGCTTAACATATAAGGCATGCATCTCAAAGCCATGTGCAATCAGATAGGCACGCATCTTTTCATACCAAGCACATGGTGCTTGCTTTAAACCATATAATGCCTTCTTCAACCTGCACACCTAGTTTTGTTTTTGCATAAAGCCAAGGGGATGAAAAACATACGCTTCTTCATGCAAGTCACCATTCAAAAATGTTGTTTTGACATCCAATTGATGTACATTCCAACCATGATGAGCTGCAAATCACCATTCAGAAATGCTATTTTGATATCCAACTGATCTACATTCCAACCATGCATCTTCCATGAAAGTAACAGATGTCTCCTTTGTACATGAAAGTAAAGGCTGAATAGCATCTTCCACAAAAACAACATCACGGCTAACCAAAATGCATTTAGTCTGTGGATGATACAAATGATAACTTTTGCTCTCAGAATTGTACCCAACAAAAATACATTTTACTACTTTATCATCCAATTTTCTATGATGTTGTTCACGCACTAATGCATATGCCAGACAATCGAAAATGTGCAGATGAGCAATAGATGGCTTGCAACCATGCCAAGCCTCATATGGAGTTATAGATTGCACTGCTTTAGTGGGACACCTGTTAAGTACATATGATGCACACATGACAGCCTCAAGGTAGAAACTATATGGTAAAGCGTGACTCTTGACCATGCACCTTGCCATTTCCATGAGTGATCTGTTCTTTCGTTCAGCAACTCCATTCTGTTGAGGTGTATATGGCACTGTGCACTAATATTTTATCTCATGTTCAGCCAAAAATGCACTAAAGTCAGAACACATATATTCCTCCCTCGATTAGAATGGAAGGTGCTCATTTTACATGCTGACAGGCTTTCAGCCAAAACCAAAAATTGTTTGAAGCACATGAACACTTTGGACTTTGCTTTGAATGGATATACCCATTCATGCCTGGAAAAATCATCAATGAAAGTCACACAGTAAAGATAGTTTCCAGCAGAAGGTATCTGCATAGGACCACATACATCACTATGTACAAGCTTCAATTTTCGAGTAGCCGAATTGAACCATCTTTTGGAAAGGAGGAATGCTACATTTTGCCCAGTGTACAACCTTTACAGACATGTTTCTTGGGTGCCTCAAGTTTGGGTAAAGAGGATACCATTTTAGATTTCTGCAGGCATAGCAAACTAGAAAAATTCAGATGACCAAAGTGTGCATGCCAAAGCTTTGCATCTGACATAACTTGAGAATCATGTATTGCACATGCTGAATCATTCATAGATTCATAATCTATGATCTTATACAACCCACGAGATAAAATGCCAGAAGCAATAATCACATCACCATTTGACAGATTATGAATTGTACATCTATCATCAACAAATTCAACAACCAAACCAATCTTGGCTAAGGCCGAAACTGATAACATATTCTTCTTGATCTGTGGAACAAATAAAGCATCTGACCATGTGAAAAAACCAACTCCCATAACAGGATAAGAGGTCAGAATGGTCTTACCAACTCCCATAACAGGATAAGAGGAGTTGTTGGCACATGTAACAGTATTCCCTATAGGGGCACGCTCGAGTGAAGAGAAGAAATTGTGCTACAAGGTAATATGTTTGGTTGCCCCACTATCAAAGTACAAACATCTGAGTCTAGTGTAGACATGCACTGCTCATTAGAAGATGGGTCGAAACTCCAAGTAGTAGTAAATGCCCATTCTTCATCGTGCACAAGATTAGCAGACTCTATTTTTGGTGTAGAGGCCTCTGCAACAACCGTTCCGGCCTCTTTGTTCTTTGCCTCTTTAGCAGCCAGTTTTGGACAGCTCTTAATGACATGTTCATTTGCTTTAGAGTATTTGCAAAACAATTTCTATTTTTCTGATTTCTTCTCATCTTTTTCTTCCTTCTTCAATTGTGCAAAATTAGCAGATTTTTGCTTACTAGCTAAAGAGCTCCATTTTCCTTTGCCTTTCTGACTAGCCAGGAAAGCTTGATCTGCAACATGCATAATAGACCTGTTCGACTTGGACTGATCTTCCTGCAATAGGACAAAAAATACCTCTTCAAATGTTAAGGCATTTGGATTGCCTTTCATCATCAAACAAAGAGTAGAAGCAAAAATCTGATATGAGTTGGGAAGACCATTCAGAACAGTCTACACAAGTGAATTGCCAAGAAGGAGTTCATCAGTAGAAATCAAATGTTCCTTCAAATCCTTGATCTTTGTCAAAAAATTGTCCATAGAATCACCTTCATTCATGTGCTCACTCTCCAACTGTTTTCGAAGGTAAGCAACACAAGCCTCATTCCTAGCCTGGTACAATGTGGTAAGTGTATCCCCAAGCATGCTTAGCTGTTCTGCAAGAGCGAATGTGAGGGATAATGGCACGTTTGATAGACAAGGCTATCAATGCATGTGCCTGAGCATCTCTACCATCCCAATGAATTTGCTCTGTAGTAGGTGTAGCAGAAACCACATCACAAAGAGGATTTTGCAGAATATCACCATCTTTGACTCCGTCTACATCAACTTTAGTACTTGTATTTGGAGTACCTGTATTCACAAGTGTAATAGGACATCTTTCAACACGTTGCACAATATTCCATAGTCCTTTTGCGACCAATGCATGACGCATCATATAAGCCCACAATGGATAGTTGATACCATCCAACTTATCCTCAACAACCAACATACGGAATACATCACTACTTTCAGCCATGGCCATTGACTAAAATACCTTGATGCAAAAAAATGACTGTATCTAAAAAAGTTGAACAAAACTACCCAAACAAGTTCTACTAGACCTGTAGCAGACTTTGAGATACTTATAGTGGCGAACTTAAACCTGTATATATCTTTGGCACAAAAAGACAAAATAGCTTGCATACGCACTACGATAGTGTGTTTGGAAGCCAAACCAAGCTTAGATCATGATTTTGGCATGACAGAGCGAAGTGGTTTTGATCTCTGAAACAACTTGAGTGAACTCACCAAATTTTGTGTGATTCTGAGACTGCAATCGGAGAGGTGTTGACGACACCCTAGATGAAGCGGTGACCTCCTCTCATACCAATTGTTGGAGTTAGACATGTGCAGAAGAACACAAAAAATACAAGGAAGAAGGAGAAGAAGCTTGGAGCACAACACACAATACTGAATGTATTACCACTAGAATGTACAAAGATAAGTAACCTATTAGGGTTATAGGTGTATATACAAGTCAAGGGAAAAAAACCTCCCAAAGAGGGAAAAAAGTGCCTCGGCATTACTAGTGTGTTCACATACATCACTACCTAAATATATCAACATTTATGTGCTTCAAATAGTTTCTAGATTTGGCTACAAATCTGTTAGCATGCAAAATGAGCACCCTCTGTTTTGATCAAGGGGGGAATTACATGTGTTGTTATTTTGATGCATTTTTGGCTGAACATAGGATAAAAAATTATTGTACAATGTCGTATACACCTCAACAAAATGGATTTGCTGAAAGATAGAATAGGTTACTCATGGACATGCTCAAAAGGCAAGCTTTATCACATAGCTTCTGGCTTGAAGCTATTATGTGTGCAACATATGTAGTTAACATGTGTCCCATCGAAGCATTTTTGTCAATCACTCCATATGAGGCTTGGCATGGTTGCAAGCCGTATGTTGCTCATCTGCATATGCATTAGTGCCTAAACAACAATATAGGAAATTGGGTGATAAAGCATTGAAATGTATTTTTGTTGGGTACAATTCTAAAAGCAAAGGCTATTGTCTGTATCATCCACAGGCTAAACACATTTTGGTTAGCTATGATGTTGTTTTTGTGGAAGATGCAATTCAGCCATTAATTTTATGTACTAAAGAGACATTAGTTAGCTGCAAAGATGTGTAAGACACTTTTCTCCCTCTTTTGTACATGTGGAAAGTCAAGTGCTCATCCAAATGAAGCAATTTCTCAACCTTTATAGTTTCCACATGATGATGCAGATCATTCCCTTTCTAATGCAAATTTACATGATGCACTTTTTAATGAGAGGGCTGATATAGAGTGTTGATATATTTAGGTAGTGATGTGTGTGAACACACTAGGACCGCTGGGCACTCTTTTTCCCTCTTTAGGAGGGTTTTTTCCCCCGGCTTGTATATACGCCTATTGCCCTAATGGGCTACTTATCTTTGTACATTCTCTAGTAATACATTCAGTATTGTGTGTTGTGCTCCAAGCTTCTTCTTCTTCCTTGTGTTGTTCGCGTGCTTTCACAGACGTCTAACTCCAACAGTTGGTATCAGAGCAGGTCGTCGCTTCATCTAGGGCACTGCCGACACTCCTCCGTTTGCAGTCTCAGAATTGCATGAATTTTGGTGAGCATACTCAGCGTGTTTTCGAGAATAGCCTCCGAACGCACTAGTGCAGTGCTTGTGCAGCCTATTTCATCCTTTTGTGCCAAAGGTATATACCAGTTTCTGTTCGCCAGTATAAGCGTCTCGAAGTCTGCTACAAGTCTACCAGAATTCGTCTGGGCAGTTCTGTTCAACTTTTTGAGATACAGTCAGTTTTCTGCATCAAGGTATTTTAGTCACCGGCCATGGCTGAAAGCATTAATGTATTCCGTATGTTGGTTGTTGAGGATAAGTTGGATGGTACAAACTACCCGTTATGGGCTTATATGATGCGACATGTGTTGGTTGCAAAAGGACTGTGGAACATTGTGCAAGGTATCAAAAAACGTCCTATCACACCTGCAACTGTTACAACTGTAGATACTGAAGCTGGTGCAGAAGGTGTCGAAGATGATGATATTCTGCATATTCCTGTTCGTGCTATGGTTTCTGCTGCACCTACTGCAGAACAGATTCATTGGGATGGCAGAGATGCCTAGGGACATGCATTGATAGCTTTGACTATCAAACATGTCATTATTCCTCACATTCTCTCTTGCAGAACAGCTAAGGATGCTTGGGATACACTTACCACATTGTACCAAGCTAGGAATGAGGCTCCTGTTGCTTACCTCCGAAAACAGTTGGAGAGTGAGCACATGAATGAAGGTGATTCTATGGACAGTTTCCTAACGAAGATCAAAGACTTGAAGGAACAACTGATTTCTGCTGATGAGGTTATACTAGATAGCTCATTTGTGCAGACCGTTCTGAATGGTCTTCCTGATTCATATCAGAGTTTTGCTTCTACTCTTCGATTGATGATGAAAGGCAATCCGAATGCCTTATCATTTGAGGAGTTAGTCTCTGTTTTGTTGCAGTTAGATCAGTCCAGGCAGAACAGGTCCATTATGCGAGTTGTAGATAAAGCTTTCCTAGCTAGTCAGAAGGGCAAAGGAAAATGGAGCTCTTCAACTAGTAAGCAAAAATCTGCTAATTCTCCATATTCAAAGAAGGAAGATAAAGATGAGAAGAAATCAGAAAAGCAGAAATTGTTTTGTAAGTACTGGAAAGGGAATGATCATATCATAAAGAACTGTCCAAAACTGGCTGCTAAAGAGGCAAAGAAGAAAGAGGCTAGAATGGTTGTTGCAGAGGCCTCTACACCAAAAACAGAGTCTGCTTATCTTGTGCTGGAAGAAGAATGGGTGTTTACTACTGTCTACAGTTTTGACCCATCTTCTCATGAGCAGTGCATGTCTATAGTAGACTCACATGTTTGGTATTTTGACAGTGGGGCGACCAAACATATTACCTCGCAGCGCAGTTTCTTCTCTTCACTCGAGCCTGCCCCTACAGGGAATACTGCTACATGCGCCAACAACTACTCTTATCATGTTATGGGAGTTGGTAATATCATTTTGACTACTGTTGATGGTAGTTCTTTCACTTTGTCAAATGCGTTATTTGTGCCAGGGATCAAAAAGAACCTGTTATCAGTTTCTGCATTAGCCAAGATTGGCTTGGTTGTGAAATTTGTTGATGACAGGTGTACAGTTCATGATCTCTCAAATGGCGATGTGATTATTGCTTCTAGCATTTTATGTCGTGGGCTGTATAAGCTCATAGACTATGAAAGATCTGTAAATGATCTGGCATGTGCAGTAAATGATTCTCAGGCTATGTCAGATGCAAAGCTTTGGCATGCACGGTTTGGTCATCTAAATTTTGCTAGTTTTCTACGCCTGCAGAAATCTGAAATGGTTTCCTCTTTGCCCAAACTTGAGGCACCTGGAAAAAATGTTTCTGAAGGCTGTATTTTGGGCAAAATGCAGCGTTCGTCCTTTCCAAAAGATGGTTCAGTTCGGGCTACTCCGAAATTGCAGCTTGTACATAGTGATGTCTGTGGTGCTATGCAGACACCTTCTTTTGGGAATTATCTTTACTTCGTGACTTTCATCGATGATTTTTCTAGGCATGCATGGGTATATCCATTGAAGGCAAAGTCAAAAGTGTTCATGTGCTTCAAACAGTTTTTGGTTTTAGCTGAAAATGTGTCAGCATGTAAAATAGGCACCCTCCATTCTGATCAAGGGGGGGAATATATTTCTTCTGATTTTAATGCATTTCTAGCTGAAGGTCGGATAAAACACCAGTGTAGTGTGCCGTATACACCTCAATAGAATGGAGTTGCTGAACGAAAGAACAGGTCACTCATGGAGATGGCGAGGTGTATGGTCAAGAGTCAGGCTTTACCACATAGGTTCTGGCTTGAGGCTGTCATGTGTGCAACATATGTACTGAACAGGTGTCCCACTAAAGCGCTGCAGTCTATCACTCCATATGAGGCTTGGCATGACCGCAAGCCATCTGTTGCTCATCTACGTGTTTTTGGTTTTTTGGCATATGCATTAGTGCTTGAACAACATCCCAGAAAATTGGATGATAAAGTAGTAAAATGTATTTTTGTTGGGTACGGTTCTGAAAGTAAAGGCTATCGTCTATATCATCCAGAGAGTAAACGCATTCTAGTTAGTCATGATGTTGTTTTTGTGGAGGATGCTATTCACCCATTGCTTTCATGTACTAAGGAGACATTTGTTAGCTCCAAAGACATGTATGATACTTTGCTGCCTCTTTTTACAGGTGGACAGTCTAGTGCTGGTCCTAATGAGGTAACTTTTCAGCCTTTGCAGGTTTCATGTGATGATGCAGATCATTCCATTTCTGATGCAAATTTACATGATGCACTTGTGGATGAGAGAGCTCATATTGAGCAGGCAAAGACTATGCCAAAATGGCTGGTGTAGACTTTGCGTGACAGAATTAGATGCACCTCTGTCATATCATACTCGTTCAGGCTCTCATGGTGCCTCTTTTGCATCAGATTGCTATGCTATGGCTGCATCTAGTCTCTATGATGAGAATGAGCATGTTTCATTTGATGAAGCAAAAAATTCAAAAAATTGGATGGCTGTTATGCAATCTAAATATGATGCAATAATGAAGAATGGTACTTGGTCTTTATGTGACTTGCCTCCTGGCAAGAAGGCCATTGGCACTAATTGGGTATACAAGCTGAAACGTAAACATGATGGTACAGTTGACAGGTATAAGGCTAGGCTT
This sequence comes from Ceratopteris richardii, assembly GCA_020310875.1. Lineage (NCBI taxonomy): Eukaryota > Viridiplantae > Streptophyta > Polypodiopsida > Polypodiales > Pteridaceae > Ceratopteris > Ceratopteris richardii. The sequence continues at coordinate 104,936,981 of CM035417.1, read as the reverse complement.
GTTGCAAAGGGTTATGCACAACAAAGAGGCATTGATTTTGATGAGACCTTTGCACGTACATGCCGTATGACTACTGTTCGGAGCATCTCTGCACTTGCAGCCCATCATGGTTGGAATGTACATCAGTTGGACATTAAAACATCATTTCTGGAATGGTGACTTACATGAAGAAGTGTATGTTTTTCATCCCTGTGGCTTTGTGCAGAAAGGGCATGAAAACCAGGTGTGCAGGTTAAAGAAGGCATTATATGGTTTAAAGCAAGCACCACATGCTTGGTATGAGAAAATACATGCATATCTGATTGCACATGGTTTTGAGAAGATTCCAACTGAAAGCACCTTATATGTTAAGCGTGCTAATGATGTGCTTCTGATCATTGTTGTCTATGTTGACGACATGCTGCTCATTGGTCCTATTGAGAAGCATATTGCTGATTTTAAGGCTGATTTGCATGCCTCATTTGAGATGTCTGATTTGGGGCATTTGCATCACTATTTGGGCATTCAGTTTATGCATGTTGATGGTGGAATGGCTTTGTGTCAAACGAAATATATTGACACAGTATTGCAGCATTTTGGCCTTGAAGACTGTAAGCCTATTGCTACTCCTATGGAGACAGGTTTATGATTGAGTCTTCATGATGCTGGAGATGCATTTGATGTTGTTCTCTATCAGCAGGTTGTTGGATGCTTGATTTACTTATGCATTACTCTGTGAGATATTCAGTTTGTTGTCTCACAGATGAACAGGTTTATGCATTGCCCAGGAGTCAAGCATTGGCAGGTGGTTAAGCGCATCTTTCGCTACTTGAGTGGTACTCGACTACTTGGGTTGTTTTATCCCAAGGGAGGATCATTACCGCCAGATTTGCATGCTTTTTGTGACTTTGATTGGGCTGGTTGCTATGACACTCGTGTGTCCACTAGTGGCTTTTGCTTCATGCTTGGTAGCTCATGTATATCTTGGTTGAGCAAGAAGCAGCCTACTGTGGCCACTTCCAATTGTGAGGCTGAGTATAGGGCAGCTTTCACAGCCACTATTGAGTGTGTGTGGCTTAGATGCCTTATGGCTGATTTGGGTGTTGGTCAATCTTCTGCCACCACCATCTTCACTGATAGTCAGAGCGCATTGGCAGTTGCGAGGAACCCTGTGTTCCATGCTCGCACTAAGCACATTGAGGTGCATTATCACTATGTCAGGGAGAGGTTCTGTGCTAGGGAGATCAGCTTGGCATATGTGCCCACACAGGAGAACATTGCAGACCTTTTCACAAAGGCTCTGTCTAGGGAGAAGTTTGAAGCTTTCCACAAAACTTTGGGCTCTTCGAGTGATACTCTTAGAAGCCTATTGTAAATGCATCTTAAGAGGACTGTTTATAACACATTGCAAGATATTTGATGTCCTTCCTAAGAGCATTGCCTCAAGAGAGAGCATTATGTGGGTTCGAGGCTCCCACGCATCTGTGTGCATCTTTCCTCTCCTCTCTCTCCCTCCATCTCCTCCTTACTCCTCTTGTTCCGCACTCCAAAGCCTTTCATTAAGCTCTTTGGTGCAAGGGTTATAACATCTAAAACCCTTTTGCTATGAAGAATATCCAAGACATATACACCAATCTACCTTCGGGTCTAACTTGTGTCTGAATTCTTGAGCTATGTGAACATAACACACACCACCAAATACTTTCATATGTAAATGGTTGTGTTTCTTACAACACCAAGATTCATAAGGTGTAAATCCATCTACTTCTGAGATTGGACACCCATTCATAATGTATATGGCTTTATTTAGTGCATCAACCCAATAAGAATTATGAACATTCATTTCATTTAGCAAAGCTCTAGCCACTTCTATTATATATCTGTTCTTCCTCTCTACCACCCCATTTTTTTGCGGTGTATACCTGCAAGAGAATTGCCTTTTGATGCCATGTTCATGTAGAAAATCTGAAAATTCATCTGAAAAATACTATGCCCCTCCATCCGATCCGAGAGTCTTTGTATACTACCATATTTCCTTCTCTACTAGATTTTTGAACCTCTTGAAGTGGTAAAACACCTCTGACTTTGGCTTCATGCAATACATCCAAAAAGAACTTGAATGATCATCTATAAATTTGACAAAATATCTATTAACTCCAATGGATGGCTCCCTTGTAGGTCCCCATACATCTGTGTGTATGAGATTCAACACTTCATTGCTCACATGTGCTCCCTTCTTGAATGGCAATCTGCTTTGTTTCCCTAATTGACAAGCATGGCACAAATGTTGCATATTCTAAGATGTAAGATTAGGTAGACCACTCATTAAGAATTTTGTTTGCATGTACTTCATCCTTTGTATGTTTATGTGCTCAATTCTTTTATTCCATGAGTTGATTTCTACATTTTTCTTATTTCCAATTGACAAGTAGACAACCTGAGGGGTTGATGGCCTTACCTCCATGGTGAAGAGCGTTCCTTGCTTCTTTCCTTTTGCTATGAGCTTGTAGTCTTGCATGGGGTCTTCAACAAAACATCCTTGATCATTGAACCTCACCTCATAACCTCTTTCAACCATTTGACCTATTAAAACCACGTTCTTGATGATGGTTGGCACATGCAACATATCCTTCAACACATTGGAGCTTTGAGGTCCATTCAATGCAACATCTCCCACATGTGTAATCTTGTGCTCAGTTTCATCCCCTGTCTCTACATGTCCTTGAGTGATGGGTGAGTGTAAATTATAGAAAACATCTTTATTGCAACTCATATGGTTGCTACAACCACTATCAATGTACCATGTAAAATCTAAATTGACTCTTTCACTTGAGCCATACATCATAAGAAAGTTCTTATTTTTTGAATTTGTTAAAGTACTAAAATAGTTACCTTGGTTCCTTTTGTATCCTTGATTTCCTCCTCCTTTGGAGTAACAATCTCTTGCATAATGGCCCAATTTTCCACAATTGTAGCATTCTCCATTCGATGCTTCTCTTCCATGTGATCTTCCTCCTCTTCCTCTACTCCTTCCTCTTCCTCTTGATTCATATCTTTGGGTGGAGCCTTCTTGGTTGCTTGAGCTTGAGTTTGCACCTCCTCTCCCTCTACCTTGGAGGTTTTTTCTACCTCTTTTGCCTTTGCCTCTACTTGCATAAGAAAACTTGGGCTTGTTTACCCTTTGATTGTGAACCTCCTTGGTTCATCTCCTCTGTCACCATCAATGTAACTAACTGATCAAATTTAGGTAGGGAATCCCTCACATAAATTGATGTGGTGAATGATTTCCAACTTTCAAGCCATTAAGAGTGTGTGCAACAAGATGGTCATCTTTGATTAGGCTCCCAATTGATCCTAGGGCATCTTTAAGCTCCTTAACCTTCAAAATGTACTCATTTATGTTAGTGCTTGGTGCTTTCCTAAGATTATTTAGCTTCTACTTGAATTGAATCTTCCTTTCCTTGGTCGATGAAGATTATAATCTCTCCAAGGTCTGCCAAACCTTCTTGGATGTGTCCAAGTCTTGTATATGCCCTATCATGCTATTGCTTATCTGTTGGGATAGAATGAATATGACTCTCATATCCCTTTCTATCCATTCATTAAGTGCCTTGACCTACCCTTGAAGTGGCGGGTCATGTACACGAGGCATTGGCTCTGCGCCATTCACTAATCCCCACAATCCTTGGCCAATAAGGTAGTTGCTAACTCTAAATTTCCATTGTTCATAATTTCCTTTTTCAAATTCTCTATTTGTGCATTATACTCAACCATACTGAGCTCTACAATGCTCCTCTAGCTTCTCTTCAAGTGTTTGTATGCGTTAGAAGGTGTGGACACACTAGGACTGTTGGGGCACTTTTTTCCCTCTTTAGGAGATTTTTTCCCCAGCTTGTACATATGCCTATAGCCCTAACGGGTTACTTATCTTTGTACATTCTAGTGGTAATACACTCACTATTGTGTGTTGAGCTCCAAGCTTCTTCTTCTTCCTTGTGTTGTTCATGTGCTTCCACAGATGTCTAACTCCAACAATTGGTATCAGAGCAGGTCGCCGCTTCATCTAGAGCATCATCCACACCTCTCTGGTCATAGTCTCAGATGTGAAGGAAATTTGGTGTGCATACTCAGGGTGACTAGGAGATCAAAACAACTTTGCTATGCGGTGGAAAAATTGCGATTTAAGCTTGTTTCGGCCTCCGAACGCACTATCATTATGGTTGTGCAGGGTATTTCATCTTCTTGTGTCAAAGATATATACAGGCTTTGGTGTGCTAGTATAAGCATCTCAAAAGTGTGTTACATGTTTAGCAAAACTCGTCAGGGTAGTTATGTTCAACTTTTTCAGATATAGTCATTTTTTTTGCATGAGGGTATTTTACTTAGTGGCCATGGCTGAAAGCAATGATGTGTTTCCTATGTTGGTTGTTGAGGATAAGTTGGATTGTATGAATTATCCATTATGTTCTTATATGATGCATCATGTATTGTTCACAAAAGGATTGTGGAATATTGTGTAGGGTGTTGAAAAACGTCCTATTACACCTGCAAATACAAGTATTGAAGTTGATGCAGATGGCATTGAAGATGCTGATATTCTTCAGATTCCTGTTCACTGTTGTGGTTCCTGCTACATCTACTATAAAGAAAATTTGTTGGGATGGCAGAGATGCTCAAGCACATGCATTGATAACCTTGTCTGTTAAACGTGCCATTATTCCTCACATTCGCTCTTGCAGAATATCTAAGGATGTTTGGGATACACTTACCACATTGTACCAGGCTAGCAATGAGGCTCGTGTTGCTTACCTTAAAAAAAAATTGGAGAGTGAGCATATGAATGAAGGTGATTCTATGGATAATTTCCTAACAAAGATCAAAGATTTGAAGGAATAGTTAATTTCTGCTGATGAAGTCTTGCCTGACAGTTCACTTGTGCAGACTGTTCTGAATGGTCTTCTTGACTCATATCAGAGTTTTGTTTCTACTCTTTGTTTGATGATGAAAGACAATCCAAATGTCTTAACATTTGAAGAGTTAGTTTCTGTCCTATTGTAGGAAGATCAGTCTAGGCAAAACATGTCTATTATGCGTGTTGTAGATCAAGCTTTCCTAGCTAGTTAGAAGGGCAAAGGTAAATGGAGCTCTTCTACTGGTAAGCAGAAATCTACTAATTCTACACAATTGAAGAAGGATGATAGAGATGACAAGAAAACAGAAAAGCAGTAATTAATTTGCAAGTACTATAAAGAAAATGATCACCTCATAAATAATTTTCCAAAACTAGCTCCAAAGGAGGCAAAGAAAAAAGAGGCTAGAATGGTTGTTGCAGAGACCTCTACACCAAAAACAGAGTCTGCTAATGTTGTGAAAAATAAAGAATGGGTGTTTACTACTGTTTGTAGTTTTGACCCATCTTCTCCTGCACAGTGTATGTCTGCAGTAGACTCAAACGTTTGGTACTTTGATAGTGGGGCAACCAAACATATCACCTCGTAGCACGGTTTCTTCACTTCAATCGAGGTTGACCCTACATAGAATATTGTCACATGCACCAACAACTCCTCTTATCCGATCATTGGAGTCGGTAAGATCATTCTAACTACTACTGATGGTAGTTCTTTTACATTATCAGATGCTTTATTTGTTCTAGGGATCAAGAAGAAACTGTTATCAGTTTCAGCTTTAGCCAAGATTGTCTTGGTTGTGAAATTTATTGATGACAGGTGTAGAGTTCATGATCTGTCAAATGGCGATGTGATTATTGCTTCTGGCATTTTATTTCGTGGGCGGTATAAGCTCATAGACTATGAAAAATCTATGAATAATTCAGCATGTGTAGTATATGATTCTAAGGCTATGTCAGATGCAAAGCTTTGGCATGGACACTTTGGTCATCTCAATTTTGCTAGTTTGTTACGCCTACAAAAATCTGAAATGGTGTCCTCTTTGCCCAAACTTGAGGCACCTATAAAACATGTCTTTGAAGGTTGTGTTTTGGGAAAAAATGCAACATTCCTCATTCCCAAAAGATGGTTCAGTTTGAGCTACTCAGAAATTGTAACTTGTTCACAATGATGTCTATGGTCCTATGCAAACACTTTCTTTTGGGAACTATCTTTACTTTGTGACTTTCATTGATGATTTTTTTAGGCATGCATGGGTATATCCACTCAAAGCAAATTCCAAAGTGTTTATGTGCTTCAAACATATTTTGGTTTTGGCTGAAAATCTGTCAGCATGTAAAATGGGCTCCCTCCCTTCTGATCGAGGGGGAATATATGTCTTCTAAATTTAATGCATTTCTAGTTGAATGTGGGATAAAACATCAGTTTATAGTGCCATATACACGTCAACAAAATGGATTTGTTGAACAAAAGAAGAGGTCACTCATGGAGATGGCGAAGTGTATGGTCAAGAGGCAAGCTTTACCACATAGTTTCTAGCTTGAGGCTCTTATGTGTGCAACATATGTACTTAATAGGTGTCCCACTAAAGTGCTGCAATCTATCACTCCATATGAGGCTTGGAATGGTCGCAAGCCATCTGTTGCTCATATGTGTGTTTTTGGTTGTTTGGCATATGCAGTACCTGAAAAACATCACATAAAATTGGATGATAAAGCAGTGAAATGTCTTTTTATTGGGTGCAGTTCTGAAAGTAAAGGCTATTGTCTATATCATCCACAGACTAAACACATTTTGGTTAGCCGTGATGTTGTTTTTGTAAAAGATGCTATTCAACCATTACTTTTATGTACTAAGGAGACATTTGTTAGCTCCAAAGACATTATGATACATTGCTACCTCTCTTTACAGGTGGACAATCTAGTGTTGGTCCAAATGAGGCAACTTCTCAACCTTTATAGGTTTCATGTGAGGATGCAGATTATTCCATTTTCTGATGCAGATTTACATGATGCACTTGTTGATGAGAGACAGATATTGAGGAGGCAAAAACTATGCCAAAATGGTTGGTGGAGACTTTTTTGATAGCAAATTAAATGCATCTCTATCATATTGTACTTAGTGCCTCTTTTGCGTCAGATTTCTATGTTATGGATGCCTCAAGTCTCTGTGATGAGAATGAGCTTGTTTCATTTGATGAAGCACAAATGTCTAAAAATTGGATGGCTGCAATGCAATCAGAATATGATGCTATCATGAAAAATGATACGTGGTCTTTATATGACTTGCCTCTTGGCAAGAAGGCCATTGACACTAAGTGGGTATACAAGCTAAAGTCTAAGCCTGATGGAATAGTTGACATGTATAAGGCTAGTCTTGTTGCAATGGGTTGTGCATAGGAAAGGGGCATTGATTTTGATGAAACCTTTGCACATACATGCCGAATGACTAATATTCATAGCATCTATGCACTTGTAGCTCAGTTGGACATTAAAACAACATTTTTCAGCCCCATGGCTTTGTTTTTCAGCCTCATGGCTTTGTGCAAAAAAGACATGAAAACCAGGTGTGGAGGTTAAAGAAGGCATTATATGGTTTAAAGCAAGCACCACGTGCTTGGTATGGAAAGATACATGCCTATCTAATTGCACACGGTTTCGAGAATAGTCCAACTGAGAGCACCTTATATGTTAAGCATGCAAATGATGTGTTTCTAATCATTGTGGTGTACGTTGATGACATGCTACTCACTAGTCCTCATGAGAAGCATATTACTGGTTTGAAGGCTGATTTGCATGACTCATTTGAGATATCTGATTTGGGGCATTCGCATCATTATTTGGGCATTCAGTTTATGCAAGTTGATGACAAAATAACCTTGTGTCAAACGAAATGTATTGACACATTATTGCAACGTTTTGTCCTTGAAGACCGTAATAGGTACTCCTATGGAGACAGGTTTGTGATTGAGTCTTCATGATGTTGGAGATGCATTTGATGTTGTTCTCTAAATTAGCACGCTGTTGGATGCTTGATTTACTTATGCATTACTCCTCTAGATATTCAATTTGTTGTCTCACAGATGAGCAAGTTTATGCATTGCCCAAGAGTCAAGCATTAGTAGGCAGTTAAGTGCATCTTTCACTACTTGAGTGGTACATGACTACTTGGATTATTTTATCCCAAGGGGGATCACTCCTGCATGATTTACATGCTTTTTTTCACTTTAACTGAGCTAGTTTCTATGACACTCATGTGTCCACTAGTGGTTTTTGCTTCATGCTTGGTAGCTCCTGCATATCGTGGCTGAGGCAAAAATAGCCTATTGTGGCCACTTCTAGTTCTGAGGCTAAGTATAGGGTAGCTTTCACAGCGACTGTTGAGTGTGTGAGGCTCAAATGCCTTATGGCTGATTTGGGTGTTGGTCATTCTTCTACCACCACCATCTTTACTAACAGTCAGAGTGCATCGGCAGTTATGAGGAACCCTATGTTCGATGCTCACACTAAGCACATTGAGGTGCATTATCATTATGTGAGGGAGAGGTTCTCCACTAGAGAGAACAGCTTGGCATATGTGCCCATGTAGGAGAACATTGCAGACCTTTTCACAAAGGCTCTACCTAGGGAGAAGTTTGAAGATTTTCACAAAGCTTTGGGCTTACTTCCTTTTGTGGATTGATTCCACATAGCTTGGCACTTCCTTATACATGAGTGCTAGCTCCTCGTTCATTGCATCACTGCTAGGGGAGATTTGTTGATATATTTAGGTATTGATGTGTGTGAACACACTAGGATTGTTGGAGCACTTTTTTCCCTCCTTAGGAGGTTTTTTCCCCCCCCCTTGTATATATACCTATAGCCCTAATAGGTTACTTATCTTTGTACATCTAGTGGTAATACATTTAGTATTGTGTGTTGAGCTCCAAGCTTCTTCTTCTTCTCTCTTGCTAACCTTCGGCTAGTTGAGATCTCGATCGACATAGCCCCCTTTTGATGTCCTCTCACTTTGATAAGTCCTCCTTGTGCTTCAACGAGTTGTCTTGATCCCTTCAAGTTTTCACTGTGATGTCATCTAATGTCTCTAAGTCTCCAAAATGCTCTGATACCACTAATGGGGGATGGTTCTAACACCCCAATGCAACAATGGAAGATGGTTGCATATCCTCCAACACAGCATATTATGAACCGACCATCTCTAATTATCTCAGACTTTGTTTCAATTGACCAATAATTGCATCCTCATTGCCATCAAAGGACATAATAGGTCTTTCTAATAGGCACAAGCATAAGCCCCTCAAGCATTCCTACAAGTTCTACAGCTTCTTCATCCTAGCATTCACAGCCAAAATCAAATCCTCTCTTCAATAGTGCCTTGAGGGGTCAAAGATGGGCATTAAGCCACAAAAATGCCAACATCCATCCTTCACTCCATTCATCCTCTACGTTGTCATAGCTTCAAATGTAAGTCTTTCTCAACAAGGATATGTGGAAAGCTTCAATGCCAATGAAATGGACGTCATGCTCTTCTCTCATCACATCATTGCCACTCGCATGTTTTACTCTGAATAATGTGTCAATTTAAAGCATGTAAAAGTGAGAGTAGAGATGGGAATATCTGTGACACACATCCCCTCTAAACCTACACATCCTCCAGATGGGCCAAGAAGTACCTGCTTTTGCTTCAAAGATAAAATCGTCTTGCATGTGAATGATCCGCTTCATAACATATTTCATGTGCATGGGATAGAAAGGAAAGTGCCTCTGTAAGGCTATGTAATTAGCCCTATCAAATGCATACTTGAAAATGCATGTATGAATAGTATGGTGAAAATATAAAGGAAACAACATTCAGTGATGAAGCTTGTGCACTCACTTTCATACAGTCCATGTGAAGATACATAGATATTTTCAAACATTCATTGTGCATAGGAAAAAAGAAGTGCCTAGATGTAAGGTCATTAAATGGGGCATGATATGTAGTCAACTTCCAGATTTCGTCATTCTTATTAGAATTTAGATTGTTGCAATTATATGTGCACCTAAATGATAGGAAACTTTTGTGCTCACATATATCACTCGTGCATACTTTAGATGCAAGAATTCATGGAAAACATGGTGCAAAAATTGAAAATTGGAATTGGGGTCCTGATGGCAAAAGCTTGGTGGAAAGTTCATGTCTTCAGTTTATTTCCTTCAATCCATCTGTACCTGCACATGACATTCATCTTGAAAACCTCATGAGTAACGTAAATTATGAAATGTTCTCATTGAAACAACTTCGAAGTATGCAATTGATACATGCATAGACACTTTTCTTTCTATCCTATGCACGTAATAAATGAAGCTGATCATTCACATGTAAGATGATTTTATCTTTGAAGCAAAAAACAAGTACGGAGTCTCGCGTGATGCTCTGAACTTTCTTTTGTGATCCAAGTTCAATCTAGCGAGTCTCAAGAGTTGGACGATCACTTGAAGTTGGTGGTCAGGCTCATGCCGAATTCATCAAAAGGAGCACAAAGCCCAAGTGAAATCATGAACTCCAATTCAAAATTTGATTCCACAACTTTACAAGTTACTTCTTTGGTTCTACAAAATTCATGATAGAATGTTTTCTCCTTTCTCACAAATTAGCTCCAATCTCTCTCTCTCTCTCTCTCTCTCTCTCTCTCTCTCTCTCTAGATACGTTGGTGCGTTCTCTGGGAAGATTTGGCACACTCAAAGTTTTGCATGCAGTCCTAATAGAAGTTTAGCGCCTGCAATTTATTTTCGATGATACCATGAGCCAAAAATTGACAACCAAGTATAGATCTCTCTCGTTTGTTGTGCAGTATAGAGGGGTTGCCTATCTAAGTGCCCAAAAAGGTGGCCAATTCGAATCACTCTTCATTGAAAAGCTGTTCTTGAAGGGGGGATATCTTCTATACATGGGGGATCAACTAGCTTCTGCTCTCCTATGCACTTGGACACTTAGTGTGTTCATTCCCCACTTGGTCGCTCACAGCTGCTACAGAGCCAACTCGTGCACATCAGAATGAGTGAACATTCAAGAGATAGCACAAAAGAATTCAAGAGAGTAATAGCTCAGCGTCTTCTGCTTTGTCTCTATGTCTCTATCACAGAGGAGTGATGGATATGTTATTCCACAACACTTTTGATGCTACTTCTTTCCTCTATGTGCACAAAAGTATTGTTGATACCACCAAAAGATAATGCACATTGTCTAGCTATGTAGGCATGCCTTAGAGCTATCTATGCAGGGTGCAAGGTTTCAGAAGAAGGTGCAACAAGTCAATCTCGAGGATGGCATCTATTTAGCAGTGAAGCCCACCTCGAGATCTGGCTATGCTACAGAGGTTTTGATGCTGGAGACCAAGCTTACAATTCTATAGAGTCTTCACTCTCTGCGCATTCTAAAAGTGTTTTTGATACCACCAAAAGATAATGCACATTGTCTTGCTATGCAGGCATGCCCTAGAGCTATCTATGCAAGGGGCAAGGTTTCAGAAGAAGGTGCAACAAGTCAATCTCGAGGATCGCATCTACTTCGCAATGAAGCGCACCTTGAGATCTGGCTATGCTACAGAGGTTTTGATGCTGGAGACCAAGCTTACAGTTCTATAGAGTCTTCACTCATCTACGCATACGAAAATGTCTAAGAGTGAAATTCTTTTCAAGAGCCGGTGCACCTCAGTACAATATCTGTCTTGAGTAATCGATCAAAAATGCATACACGGCTCGAGCTCTGTAATCAAACAAAAAAAGCATACACCTCTCGAGTGTCTCAAAAATGCTAGAAGCATTTGATGTTATTCAATCGAATAAAAATGCATACATTGTTCCATCTCAAAACATATGAACGAAAGAGTGGTTCTACACCATAAAAGTGTTTCTTAACACTTTACACATGTGAGATGAGTCGTACTTCTTGAATGGTACTTTACATATGAATGCTAAACAGTGTATACAAATACTTAGAGAGGATGCTGTGCATCACCAAACATGATGCAGAATGTTAGAAGATCATGCAAAAATCAAGACACACATCAAGGGAGGGAGAGAAAATGGGAGCAACAAGGTGGAAACTAGTGAAAGAAAAGGGTGGGAGGTGGGCAAATGGGCATAGCATGACCCAAAAAGAGTATAAAATGATGGTCAAGAATGCTTCTCTCAATGAGAGAAAGGCCACTCCACCAAACTCAAGCACCACCATAATCGAAATCTCCAAAATCAACGCCAAAAGAATTGCTAAGATCTCCACCTAATGCTCTGATACCATGTAGAGAGTACACACAGGGAAGCAAAATTAAAAGAAGAGTGTACTCACAAAAAGAAAGATTGTGAGATTGAAAAGTGAGTAGACCATGAAATGGGAAAACTCACATGGATTAGAGTGAGCTTGCCAAGAGCATGGAGTAGGCTCCTCAAGCTTCTAACCAAGTACAAACAGGGGGAGAGGTCCTGCTTATACACTACAAGGAATACGGGCGTATAGCGACAGTTAAGGCGACAGAATTTCATCACTATAAAATTGCAACATGCATTGTAATTAGCGTCACGCGCGGACCGTCGATCAAACGACGTATAACACGACGGTTTTTGCGACTTGTGACGCGACGGGATTGCGACGCTCCCATACAACGTCACTAAAATGACGCTATTTAAAACCGTCGCATAAGCGATGCTTTTCTGTGTCGCATATGCGACGATGCTTGCCGTCGCATAAGCGACGCTAAAAGATGTCGCTTATACGATGGCGAATAGCATCGCTTACACGAGGGTCTGTTGACGGACAAAATTAAAACGTTGGAGGCTCTACGATCGGCATTTTCACACATCCGATCGAAGAGCTCTCCAACGTTCGCAATTGCGCTGCGCTTACGAGCTGAAGCAAGTATATGCAGAATTGTTGTTTTGCCTAAGCTCTCTCTTATTGTCTTCCTCTGTCTTTGTTTCTCTCTTTCTACATCTTTCTCTCTTTGAATTCTCTCTCTCTCTAGATCTCTCTCTCTCTTTCTCTCTCTCTCTCTCTCTCTCTCTCTCTCTCTCTCTCTCTCTCTTTCTCTCTCTCTCTCTCTCTCTCTCTCTCTCTTTTCTTTCTCTCTTTATTGCAGGTTATTCAAGAAGCTAACCAAGCAAAAAGTATGGCTAACAATTGTAAGTACAATTTCTATTCTTTGTAGATCATTTGAATTGTGTTATTTTCATTACATAGCATACTCACAGTTATTGATATGCACTTATACACTTATACATGATGAAGATGCACTTTCACACATATACATATATACACATGCACATACACACACATATATACACACAGATACATGTGCACATACACTTAGACATACACACATATACACATGCATATGCACAAACATTCCTACAACCACATAAAAAGACTTATATGCATGCATTATTGCATATATATATATATATATATATATATATATATATATATATATATATATATATATATATATATATATATATATATATATATATATATATATATATATACACACACACACACACATACACACATTAACATATATGCAAATACATGTATATGCACATCCACATGCATGCGCATTCACATGCATGCACATGGATGCAAATGGAAATGCATCGACATACACATGCATGTTTCATACATATACACATGCATATACATATATACATATACATATACACATATACATATACATGCATATACATATACACACACATACATATACATGCATATACATATACACACACATACACAAGAACATGCACATACTCATACACACATATACACTTATACATGCACGTGCACATACATACATATACACACACATACACATGCACATACATACATATACACACACATACATATACTCTTAGGTACACACATATGAATGAATTATATAATTAAAGTATTAAAACACATATACACATGCACACACACATGCATATACCTACATATACACATATACATGCACATACACACACATACACATAGAGTTATACATATACATGCATATACATATACACACACATACACAAGAACATGCACATATTGATACACACATATACACTTATACATGCAGATGCACATACATACATATACACACGCATACACATGCACATAGATACATATACACACACATATATATACACTTAGGTACACACATATGAATGAATTATATAATTAAAGTATCAAAACACATATACACATGCACACACATGCACATACCTACATATACACATATACATGCACATACACACATATACACATAGATTTATACATATACATGCATATACATATACATGCATATACATATACACATATGTACATACACATGCATATGCACATACTCATACACACATATACACTTATACATGCACATGCACATACATACATATACACACACATACACATGCACATAAATACATATACACACATATACATAATTAAAGTATTAAAACACATGCTTAATATAAACAATAATAACAATCAATAGAACAAAACTCTTCATTACTTAATACCATACACACAATTCAAAACATAACTAAAATGAAAAATATATAGATAATATATATATATATATATATATATATATATATATATATATATATATATATATATATATATATATATATATATATATATATATGTAAATACATATAATTCAATGTCATAATCAACTAAAATCCTAATCATCATCATCATCATCAGCAATATCATGATCATTCTGATCTTCCTCATCCTCATCGTCATGATCACCCTGTGACGCTCGAGATCGTCCCTCCTATGTCTGTCTCTCCACCTCATCCATATTTGTCTCTCCATAATACTCCTGTATTACATATAACAAACATAAATAAATAAAATAATTAAACCATTCATAAAAAAAATATATATAAAACTTAAAAATACTCACAAAGGCATCAGGATGATCTTGTATATACTCGCCCAAACGCCGATATTCAAAATGTGTAGCATACTCGATCTCATGTTTCGTAGGATATCGGCCATAATCCTTCCGCTGCAATGAAACAAATAAAAAACATTAGTTGCTTGCATTTTAACTAAAATAAAAAATATACTCACAATAACACATATACTTACAAACGTAGCTACAAAACCATTATGGCCCATTTGGCCTAGGTGCGATGTGTGGCCCGACTCCACTCTCTTCTTTGCAGTAGCCTGATTATTCAAGAAAAAAAATACATAAATTAAATGTAAAAAATTACTAAAATATATAAAAATTATAAATATAAACTATTAATTTGTGTACCTTCTGCTGAGGAAATGACTCCTGAAGACGTAGCTGTCTACGAAAAAACTGCCACGTCTCAAGTGGTATGTTAGCTCGCCTCTTATTTTTTTCGACCATACAATATCTCCTGCTAATTTAATCTCAAACATAAAAAAAAATCAGATTACATACACATATATACACACACATACACATACACATACCCACATACACATATACATGCAAACATATACGCATGCATATATGTATACATATACACATGCATATATGTATACATATACACATATACATACATATAACATAAACACACATATACATATCCACATATATACGTACACACACATGCATGCATATACACTCATTCATACACAATACATGCATTTATCCCACAATAATGTGTAGTTGTGTATATGTGAATATGTGTGTATGTGTAAATGTGTATATGTGAATATGTGTGTATGTGTAAATATGTATATGTGAATTTTTTGTGTATGTAGATAATCAAATTATTAATATAAAATACCACTATTTGTAGATTCTGATCAATCAGATGGAACTCCACCAGCGTCTCCTCATCGTGCAACGACTTTATTTAATCAAATTATTAATATAAAATACCATTATTTGTAGATTCTGATCAATCAGATGGAACTCCACCAGCGTCTCCTCATCGTGCAACGACTTTATACTGTAAGTATATGAAATATTTAATTTTAAATATATTTGATGGATACATAACTTATATATTTTTTTTATGTTTCTTATTATGTGCAGATTCTGATCAATCAGAGGGTACTCCACCACCTCCTACCCATGCAACAACTTCACATGTGTCCTCCGGTAGGAATTATGATGAATTTTACTATGAAGAGCATATTATATGTTGGTGTAACTCTTGTTATGGCACGTATCGAAGACCACGATTGGAATGTATTGAACATGAGGCAGAGTATGGTACTTTTGAGCGTGCACCATCACCTAGTCAACATGATAATGCTTGGGTATATATTTTCTATATATATTAATGTCATTATTTTATTTTAAAACCATATATAAAATCAAATTATTGTTGATATACATGAATACTTGCTCGATGATGATGATGATGATGATGATGATTTTTCTCATAATGTTAATATACCTCGTACACGTCATGGACTTGTTGTTCATCCATTACAAGCAGAGGTTTCTAGAGATCCTCTACCTCCTGGTTTAGAGAATGAAACAGCCGGAGATTATCCATTGCCAGCTCGTGATCGTTCTTTAGTACAAACATATGATAGAAGAAGATATGGATGATGGAATAGAGGACCACTTCCCTTAGATGGAGAGGTTTTCAACTTTTGGGGTAATCGCTATATGATTGCTCCATCCACTATTACTAATGCTGGTCGTGGTCTCTTTATTGTAGAGGATTTGTATGTGCCTCCGAACTCTGAAGTCACTCTTATGTCATTTTGTGGTCCTATATATGGATGGGGAGATTGGCATCGACTTTCACGTTATGTTCAAAGCATGAGTACTTATGGAATATGCTTGAACGCAGCATCCCTTACTAGTAGAAGGATTTTACATGCAGAAAACGAAAGATTATATATTGATGGAAGAACTTACACACATGGAAATATAGCAGGTTTAATAAATAGTAGTCGAGGGTTACATAATAGTTCAAGGACTAATTGCACATTTGAGGAGCGTGAAAATAGTCATGAATCACCATACATGAGTAGAGATGTATCAAGATACATAGTTGTCAATGTCATTACTACATTACATGTTGGTGATGAACTATTAGTGAATTATGGATGGCGTAGACCTCCAAGAGCACCTTCTAGCTAGAGAGAATAAAAATTTTCTATCCATATTTAATAAGTTATATACTTAATTTTATATTTGAAGTTTACTTTTTATTCATTTATGGAATACTAATGAGTTTTATTTATATGTGTAGATTCCAACGTATGATGTTGATGATATTCATCCACAACATTCACAATTACCAGTAAGACCTCATTTATCAGAAGCTTCCATGAGGAGGCTATGCAAAACTAATCCTGTGCAATATGCAAAGTTGAAAGATCTATATTCAAAAGATGATAAAGTACAAGATTTGTGTGACAATGATGAAGATGATGGCATGGCAGATTTTATTGAGGATTGGTATCAAAATGACAATGAGAGCATTGATATTTCTAAAAATGAGAAATATCTTCGAGAGGAATGTCTAAAGCATGTATATGAAGGAAGTTGTTTGACACGACTAAGTGCGAGCTTACTTATTCTCAACCTTCAAAATCGTTTTGGATGGAGTAATGTATCTGTTTTGACACTATTAAGGTATAATTTTCAATTTTCTATCTATTTATATATATATGCATAAATAAATAAATATATATATATATATACATGCAATTATATATATATATATATATATATATATATATATATATATATATATATATATATATATATATATATATATATATATATATATAATTATAATTTTCTATCTATTTATATATATATATATATATATATATATATATATATATATATATATATATATATATATATATATATATATATATATATATATATATATATGCAGTTTTTATTCTTACTTTAGATAAGGTAAGAACAAGAACTTGAATTGAATGGACACTTTTTGTCCGCGCTTCTTTTAAAACTATTAATGCATCTTTCAAAATATTCGCAAAAAATTTGATTGTTTGGATGGCAGGATACGATTGTTTGTTTTGGAGGATATGAAGTATGTACCTTCATTGAATGATTTGTCGATTCACACATATGTTCAGTTTGAAAGTGTGAGAAGCGGATTTATAATTGTTATTCAAAGAATTTGGCACTGTTTATAGGCCATACAATGGTGACGTGGATGAATCGCAAGCACAGAGGTTACTCAAGATAGAGCAATCTGATTATAATGGACTAGTGCTAGCAGGATTCCTAGGGTATGCAGTAAGCCTCTTGCATGTCATAAACCTGAAGTTCTTTGAATAAGCTGTATAAAAGTGATCCTCTCAAGTCACCATGACTTCCACTTTGTATCCTAAAGTTCAGATGCTCATCATTGACATGCAAGAGGTTTACTGCATACATGAGAAATCTTGCTCTATCTTGAGTAACCTCTGTGCATGCGATTCATCTAGGTCACCATTGTATGGCCTATAAACAGTGCCAAATTCTTTGAATAAAAATTATAAATCCGCTTCTAACACTTTCAAACTAAACATATGTGTGAATCGACAAATCATTCAATGAAGGTACATACTTCATATCCTCCAAAACAAACAATCGTATCCTGCCATCCAAAACAATCAAATTTTACGCGAATATTTTGAAAGATGCATTAATAGTTAAAAGATGCGCGGACAAAAAGTGTCCATTCAATTCAAGTTCTTGTTCTTACCTTATCTAAAGTAAGAATAAAAACCTACATGTATATATGTATATTTATTTATTTACCTTTTTTAATATATCTTTTTTTGATAAACTTACAGGTTATTATCTGAAAAGTTTTTACCAAGTCAAAATATTCTTCCTACCTCACATGATGAAATGAAGAAGATAATACACAATCTTGGTATAGATTATGAATGTATACATGCATGTCCTAACGATTGTATTTTATATAGAGGTGAATATGCAGACTCTTTGACATGTCCCAAATGTCAATCTCCTCGATATAAGGGTGAAGAAGGTAAAATCCCAAAAAAGGTATTGAGACATTTTCCATTAGCTCCATAGATTAGACATGTGTTTCAAAGCCCTGAATTATCAAAGCTTTTGACTTGGGGACATGATCACAAAAGTACTGATGGAATAATTAGAATTCCTCATGATAGTGTTGCTTTTCAGCATATTGATTCTACATGGCCTGAATTTTCACAAAATCCACAGAATCTAAAGTTAGGAGTTGCATTAGATGGGGTTAATCCATTCTCCATGAAATCCAGTAAATGGTCAACATGGGCAGTGGTAGTCATAAACTACAACCTTCCGCCATATCTTAGCATTAAAAAGGAACATTTAATGCTTTCACTTTTAATCCCAAGCAAAAGACAAGTTAAAGATATGAATGTATATCTTGCTCCTCTCATTGACGATCTTCAAGAGTTATGGAGAGGTATTAATGTCATTGATGTATCGAAAAGCATCAATGAAAGACATTACGGTTCGTGGTATTGTGGCTTGGACTATTCACGATTTTCCTGGATATGGTGTTTGTTCAGGTATTGATGTAATTTTTTTATTCAATATGCATGTAAATAAATATAGCTTAAAGAGTTCATGTATTACGTTAGTGAGTACCTTGAAAGAGTTCATGAAGAAACTCCACGTGCATGGACCAACGAGTCTTCTTAAAAAATAACAGATGAGGTATTATCAGGTAAGGGGGTTCCATTCTTATTTACGTTTCAAGAAAATAGTTATGTTTCTACTTTTGTAGCATATAATAGCGAATGCATGCAAGCATTCCTTAGCGAGTACGAGGAACTTCAAAATCTCCGAAGTAAAAGGCGAAAAAACAAAAGATCTAGACGTAATCTCGATAATAATGAGATTACAGATACACCTTCTTTCACGGATTGGTAATATAGTCGTTTGCAACGCGCCAACGCAAATAATGAAGAAATCTCAGATGAGCAAAGAGAGTTAATGATAGGTTGTGAACGAAAGGTAATTTTATTAAAATAATATTTTATTTTTTTCATATATGTATGTTAAATTCTATTTACTAATTGAATTTATTTTGCAGGCCCGAATGTTCACTAATATGTGGGCTTTTGGACAGCATACTAGAATCAAAGCCATTGATTCTTTACGTAAAACAGAGGATTCTAGTATTGTTGCTTCTTTCAAGCAACTATCACGTGCTAGCTCAAAAGACACGAACCTTATAGATAGCGAACTTGGTTACGTAGGAACTATTGTTGGTATCTACGAAATTTCATTTTGTACATTCAAACATGTAGAAAAAAGTTTATATATTTTTTTTAGAGTTAGTTATCTTTCTAAGCACCTAATAATGGGTTTTTGTTGTTATATATTTTGATAGGTCATTTTGAAGGTTGACTGGTTTCGAGCGGAGTATAAAGGTAGTAATTCCACATTAAGAAAGGAATTATCTGGGTTTTGGGCAATTGATTCTTCCAAGGTAATGCGATCTACTAAAGAACCATATATTCTTCCTCGGCATATTGAACAAGCATTTTTTTATAAAAACCCAGATGCTCATCCTTGGTGGCAAGTCATTCATGTGCAACCTAGAGGTAGGTCATTGTTTGAAAAGTTTATTGTTAGAGAGATCGAAGAAAGTCCTCTTGATGATTCAGCATCAGATACTGATACATCAACATCTGAAATAGAAATTAGAATCATTATACGTGATAATGATACTAATCTTTTTGATGAAGAGGATAATTCTCTACATGCTGATTCTACTAATGAGGAAGAGGAATTACCAGAAATAGATATTAATCCATCAATAGATGATGTGATTCATGAGAACATAGATTTAACAATAGAAGAAATAAATGAAATCATTAAGGATAATGAAGATGAGATTATATTGATGTCTTACCAAAATGATGGCAATAATGAAAACATATGAGCAGATTAGATAGTAAATTCTACTCTATTTATCGATCAATAACTTGAAGCTTCTGAATGGATATCAGATAATAGATTTTTTCATTAACTTGAATAACGATGAATCCTACTAGAGAGATGAAATCATGTTCTTCTAAGTTAGAACATGAAGCTCGGGGGTATGCCTAATTATTTTATATATAACTTTATCTTCGAGGAGCAATTTTTTATCATGTATGTATGCATATGTGTGTGTATTCATGTGTATTATATGTATACATATGTTAGTATGCATATATATGTATTTCATGTATATGTATGTGTTTGCATGTGTGTGATATATATACATGTGTTAAATATGCATATGTGTATATATGCATATGCATTTATGTAAAATATTCATGTATTCATGTAATATATGCAAGTGTTTATAATTGTGTACATGTATATATGTATATGTGTCTATGTGTAGATATGTACATGTAAATATGTATGCATGTATATATATGTTTATGTGTGCATGTAGGCATGTATATGTGATGTGTACATGTATATATGTATATATGTCTATGTGTAAATGTGTACATGTAAATATGTTAGTATGTATATATATATTTATGTGTGCATTTAGGCATGTATGTGTGATGCATACTGTATCTACTCCATTTTATATTTATGTATCCTATCTACATGATGTGTATATATCTTTACATATATTATGATCCTCCTTGATTCGAGTAGCTATATATAGAGGCATAAGGTTGGGAGGAAAGACATCTCTCTAGTAGGACGTCGGAGGTGTACATATACTTCAAACATATGGCTAAAAGGTTGAATTAGAGTTTTTAAATTAGGGATTTTAAAACCCTTATATCGAAATTAGTGTTTTTAAGGATTTTTGAAATAGGATTTATTTATTTATTTATTTATTTATTTATTTATTTATTTATGCATATGCATGTGTTGTGTATGTATGTGTACCTATATGTGCATATGCATGTGTTGTGTGTGTATATATGCATGTGTATATGTATATATGCATGTAAATATGATTATATGAGTCTATGTGTGTGTACATATGATTATGCATGTGTATGTGTATGTGACTATGTGTACGTGTATGTGAGTATGTGCATGTGTTCTATGTGTATTCATTATATGTGTGTAACATTGCATGTGTATGTGTGTGTAAAAATATGCATGTATGTGTGTGTATGTATAAATTTGCATGTATATGTATATGTGTGTAAATGTGCATGTATGATGTATATGTGTGTGTATGCGTGTATTTATACCTCTAGTCTCACTCTTTTCTCTCTCTCTCTCTCATATACATACATACATGCATAAACACACATACTCATATCCACATATATATACATAAAAGCAGTGCATACCGTGCATTATCGCGACGATGAGCCATAAGTGTCCGCATCTCTTTTAGACACCACTTAAGCGACCATCTTGTCCCAAACTCTGTCTCAAGTGAACTAAGTACGTATTTTTTATCCCTCTCACCATGCTCACTACAAAAACAAAAAACATAATGTAAATAAAACATAAGA